>CM036243.1:41001905-41310217 GCA_020698575.1 Bostrychus sinensis | reverse complement strand
ACATTTCACATCCACACTGGAGACAGAGGGAAATGTGCCAGGCCTAAAACAGTCGCTCAGTGAAGTCTTTTCACAGTCAGGTTTTATTTCAGATGTTTCTCTTTCTGAACCACTTTGTTCTCTCACAGAAACAGCAGATCCACAGCCCAGCTCTGCACACGCTCTGTTTGCAAACTGCAGGTTACAGTTCCTTGGATCCACAGGTGTCCAGTTCCTCTCCTGTCGCTTCACCTGCAGCTCTCCCTGACAGCGGCTGGCTCCTCCCACCAACCTGAGGCCAAACGGCTCTGGACAAATGAGAGCAGTCACCAAAACTCTTTATTAATCTATATTTAAATACTGCCTCAGTGTTTATCTCAGAGCTTTAAACTTTACTAAACACATACTGTAAACAATTACTGTGATTTCACAGCAATAACCTGTAATATTTCACAATAAATTACAAGATTGGCACTTTACAAGTACTAACAGTAATATTTACAATGAATAATAATAAACTTTTGTAATTGTGACTGTTGCTGTGACACACAATAAATGATTGTGTTCTAACCCCTGCCAGAATTTCATAACATGTTACTGAGTTATTACACAATCAAATATTGCTTTGACCTCCCAACACAACACACTACTGTGACTTTGGAATTTCCTGAGTCGTTGGAGAGCGGGAGAAATTCAGACGGCCCTGAAGTGACACAGCTTTAGTGAGGTCCACCCAGCGCCGAAAACTGAGGAGAGAGGAAGACATCATTCTTCTGATTCTGGTGAGGGACCTTTAAATATTCACTTTTGGACTGGAATGTGATTATTGAGTATTTTAGCCTCGCGAGCCCCGCGGCGTGGAGCCCGAGTGTGGGGCCCTCAGAGTGGGTTCGGTTGTGGCTCCGTGGACAGAGAGCGGGCAGAGACCCGCGCCGCAGCAGAGCCGTGTCAGAAAGTGTCCTGGTTATGTAAAGATTAAAGGGAACACTGGAAACTGGTGAGAGCTGAGCTGGCTTTAGTATGAAATATGACATTTCTATATCTGTCACACTAAATGAAGGTGGATTACTGCGGCAGTGGCCTTGGTAGATTTTCATAAAAGTTTTATTAGCGCTCAGCACAAATGCAGCGCCCTGTGCTCAGAACTTTTAGTGGGGTAAGTTCAGCAGTAAACAGGATTAATGTGGTGGAGCTGAGTGGACCTGGACCACTTTGACAGACTGCATTCACACACTGCTGCCTCATTTCTACTTTTTGTGACATTTTCCACAAATATAATGTGTATAGTTGTTACTAAAATACAAAAATCAGAAAATTATCATTACAAGCTATTTTCTGATTGGTTGTCTTCACTCTGTGTTCATTTGTAATGAAGCTGGATGGTTTTGTGTTTCCAGGTGAGAGGAGGCTGAGGAGGGAGTGGTCATGAACCTCATCACAGTTTCTCCAAAGATAAAGCTGCTCTTTATCTGAGCTTCACTCTGCGCTGTCCTGGACACTCACACACTCTCTTTAAGGGAACATAACACAAAACACTGTCCTGGATCAGGTTTGGCAGGCAGGACGGCTGGAGGGGGACAGGACAGGTGAGGACAGGAGCAGAGGACAGGACAGGTGAGGACAGGAGCAGAGGACAGGACAGGTGAGGACAGGAGCAGAGGACAGGACAGGTGAGGACAGGAGCAGAGGACAGGACAGGTGAGGACAGGAGCAGAGGACAGGACAGGTGAGGACAGGAGCAGAGGACAGGACAGGTAAGGACAGGAGCAGAGGACAGGACAGGTGAGGACAGGAGCAGAGGACAGGACAGGTGAGGACAGGAGCAGAGGACAGGACAGGTGAGGACAGGAGCAGAGGACAGGTGAGGACAGGTGAGGACAGGAGCAGAGGACAGGACAGGTGAGGACAGGAGCAGAGGACAGGACAGGTGAGGACAGGAGCAGAGGACAGGTGAGGACAGGAGCAGAGGACAGGACAGGTGAGGACAGGAGCAGAGGACAGGACAGGTGAGGACAGGAGCAGAGGACAGGACAGGTGAGGACAGGAGCAGAGGACAGGACAGGTGAGGACAGGAGCAGAGGACAGGACAGGTGAGGACAGGAGCAGAGGACAGGTGAGGACAGGAGCAGAGGACAGGACAGGTGAGGACAGGAGCAGAGGACAGGACAGGTGAGGACAGGAGCAGAGGACAGGACAGGTGAGGACAGGAGCAGAGGACAGGACAGGTAAGGACAGGAGCAGAGGACAGGACAGGTAAGGACAGGAGCAGAGGACAGGACAGGTGAGGACAGGAGCAGAGGACAGGACAGGTGAGGACAGGAGCAGAGGACAGGACAGGTGAGGACAGGAGCAGAGGACAGGTGAGGACAGGAGCAGAGGACAGGACAGGTGAGGACAGGAGCAGAGGACAGGACAGGTGAGGACAGGAGCAGAGGACAGGACAGGTGAGGACAGGACAGGTGAGGACAGGTGAGGACAGGAGCAGAGGACAGGACAGGTGAGGACAGGAGCAGAGGACAGGACAGGTGAGGACAGGAGCAGAGGACAGGACAGGTGAGGACAGGAGCAGAGGACAGGTGAGGACAGGAGCAGAGGACAGGACAGGTGAGGACAGGAGCAGAGGACAGGACAGGTGAGGACAGGAGCAGAGGACAGGACAGGTGAGGACAGGAGCAGAGGACAGGACAGGTAAGGACAGGAGCAGAGGACAGGACAGGTAAGGACAGGAGCAGAGGACAGGACAGGTGAGGACAGGAGCAGAGGACAGGACAGGTGAGGACAGGAGCAGAGGACAGGACAGGTGAGGACAGGAGCAGAGGACAGGTGAGGACAGGAGCAGAGGACAGGACAGGTGAGGACAGGAGCAGAGGACAGGACAGGTGAGGACAGGAGCAGAGGACAGGACAGGTGAGGACAGGACAGGTGAGGACAGGTGAGGACAGGAGCAGAGGACAGGACAGGTGAGGACAGGACAGGTGAGGACAGGTGAGGACAGGTGAGGACAGGAGCAGAGGACAGGACAGGTGAGGACAGGAGCAGAGGACAGGACAGGTGAGGACAGGAGCAGAGGACAGGTGAGGACAGGAGCAGAGGACAGGACAGGTGAGGACAGGAGCAGAGGACAGGTGAGGACAGGAGCAGAGGACAGGACAGGTGAGGACAGGAGCAGAGGACAGGACAGGTGAGGACAGGAGCAGAGGACAGGACAGGTGAGGACAGGAGCAGAGGACAGGACAGGTGAGGACAGGAGCAGAGGACAGGACAGGTGAGGACAGGAGCAGAGGACAGGACAGGTGAGGACAGGAGCAGAGGACAGGTGAGGACAGGTGAGGACAGGACAGGTGAGGACAGGAGCAGAGGACAGGACAGGTGAGGACAGGAGCAGAGGACAGGACAGGTGAGGACAGGAGCAGAGGACAGGACAGGTGAGGACAGGACAGGTGAGGACAGGTGAGGACAGGAGCAGAGGACAGGACAGGTGAGGACAGGAGCAGAGGACAGGACAGGTGAGGACAGGAGCAGAGGACAGGACAGGTGAGGACAGGACAGGTGAGGACAGGAGCAGAGGACAGGACAGGTGAGGACAGGAGCAGAGGACAGGACAGGTGAGGACAGGAGCAGAGGACAGGACAGGTGAGGACAGGAGCAGAGGACAGGACAGGTGAGGACAGGTGAGGACAGGAGCAGAGGACAGGACAGGTGAGGACAGGAGCAGAGGACAGGACAGGTGAGGACAGGAGCAGAGGACAGGACAGGTGAGGACAGGACAGGTGAGGACAGGAGCAGAGGACAGGACAGGTGAGGACAGGAGCAGAGGACAGGACAGGTGAGGACAGGAGCAGAGGACAGGTGAGGACAGGAGCAGAGGACAGGACAGGTGAGGACAGGAGCAGAGGACAGGACAGGTGAGGACAGGAGCAGAGGACAGGACAGGTGAGGACAGGTGAGGACAGGACAGGTGAGGACAAGAGCAGAGGACAGGACAGGTGAGGACAGGAGCAGAGGACAGGACAGGTGAGGACAGGAGCAGAGGACAGGACAGGTGAGGACAGGAGCAGAGGACAGGACAGGTGAGGACAGGAGCAGAGGACAGGACAGGTGAGGACAGGAGCAGAGGACAGGTGAGGACAGGAGCAGAGGACAGGACAGGTGAGGACAGGAGCAGAGGACAGGACAGGTAAGGACAGGAGCAGAGGACAGGACAGGTGAGGACAGGAGCAGAGGACAGGACAGGTGAGGACAGGAGCAGAGGACAGGACAGGTGAGGACAGGAGCAGAGGACAGGACAGGTGAGGACAGGAGCAGAGGACAGGTGAGGACAGGAGCAGAGGACAGGACAGGTGAGGACAGGAGCAGAGGACAGGACAGGTGAGGACAGGAGCAGAGGACAGGACAGGTGAGGACAGGACAGGTGAGGACAGGTGAGGACAGGTGAGGACAGGAGCAGAGGACAGGACAGGTGAGGACAGGAGCAGAGGACAGGACAGGTGAGGACAGGACAGGTGAGGACAGGTGAGGACAGGAGCAGAGGACAGGACAGGTGAGGACAGGACAGGTGAGGACAGGTGAGGACAGGTGAGGACAGGAGCAGAGGACAGGACAGGTGAGGACAGGAGCAGAGGACAGGACAGGTGAGGACAGGAGCAGAGGACAGGTGAGGACAGGAGCAGAGGACAGGACAGGTGAGGACAGGAGCAGAGGACAGGTGAGGACAGGAGCAGAGGACAGGACAGGTGAGGACAGGAGCAGAGGACAGGACAGGTGAGGACAGGAGCAGAGGACAGGACAGGTGAGGACAGGTGAGGACAGGACAGGTGAGGACAGGAGCAGAGGACAGGACAGGTGAGGACAGGAGCAGAGGACAGGACAGGTGAGGACAGGAGCAGAGGACAGGTGAGGACAGGTGAGGACAGGACAGGTGAGGACAGGAGCAGAGGACAGGACAGGTGAGGACAGGAGCAGAGGACAGGACAGGTGAGGACAGGACAGGTGAGGACAGGTGAGGACAGGAGCAGAGGACAGGACAGGTGAGGACAGGAGCAGAGGACAGGACAGGTGAGGACAGGAGCAGAGGACAGGACAGGTGAGGACAGGACAGGTGAGGACAGGAGCAGAGGACAGGACAGGTGAGGACAGGAGCAGAGGACAGGACAGGTGAGGACAGGAGCAGAGGACAGGACAGGTGAGGACAGGAGCAGAGGACAGGACAGGTGAGGACAGGACAGGTGAGGACAGGTGAGGACAGGAGCAGAGGACAGGACAGGTGAGGACAGGAGCAGAGGACAGGACAGGTGAGGACAGGAGCAGAGGACAGGACAGGTGAGGACAGGACAGGTGAGGACAGGAGCAGAGGACAGGACAGGTGAGGACAGGAGCAGAGGACAGGACAGGTGAGGACAGGAGCAGAGGACAGGTGAGGACAGGAGCAGAGGACAGGACAGGTGAGGACAGGAGCAGAGGACAGGACAGGTGAGGACAGGAGCAGAGGACAGGACAGGTGAGGACAGGTGAGGACAGGACAGGTGAGGACAAGAGCAGAGGACAGGACAGGTGAGGACAGGAGCAGAGGACAGGACAGGTGAGGACAGGAGCAGAGGACAGGACAGGTGAGGACAGGAGCAGAGGACAGGACAGGTGAGGACAGGAGCAGAGGACAGGACAGGTGAGGACAGGTGAGGACAGGTGAGGACAGGTGAGGACAGGTGAGGACAGGACAGGTGAGGACAGGAGCAGAGGACAGGACAGGTGAGGACAGGAGCAGAGGACAGGACAGATGAGGACAGGAGCAGAGGACAGGTGAGGACAGGAGCAGAGGACAGGTGAGGACAGGAGCAGAGGACAGGACAGGTAAGGACAGGAGCAGAGGACAGGACAGGTGAGGACAGGAGCAGAGGACAGGACAGGTGAGGACAGGAGCAGAGGACAGGACAGGTGAGGACAGGAGCAGAGGACAGGACAGGTGAGGACAGGAGCAGAAGACAGGACAGGTGAGGACAGGAGCAGAGGACAGGACAGGTGAGGACAGGAGCAGAGGACAGGACAGGTGAGGACAAGAGCAGAGGACAGGACAGGTGAGGACAGGAGCAGAGGACAGGACAGGTGAGGACAGGAACAGAGGACAGGACAGGTGAGGACAGGAGCAGAGGACAGGACAGGTGAGGACAGGAGCAGAGGACAGGACAGGTAAGGACAGGAGCAGAGGACAGGACAGGTGAGGACAGGAACAGAGGACAGGACAGGTGAGGACAGGAGCAGAGGACAGGACAGGTGAGGACAGGAGCAGAGGACAGGACAGGTGAGGACAGGAGCAGAGGACAGGACAGGTGAGGACAGGAGCAGAGGACAGGACAGGTGAGGACAGGAGCAGAGGACAGGTGAGGACAGGAGCAGAGGACAGGACAGGTGAGGACAGGAGCAGAGGACAGGTGAGGACAGGAGCAGAGGACAGGACAGGTGAGGACAGGAGCAGAGGACAGGACAGGTGAGGACAGGAACAGAGGACAGGACAGGTGAGGACAGGAGCAGAGGACAGGACAGGTGAGGACAGGAGCAGAGGACAGGACAGGTGAGGACAGGAGCAGAGGACAGGACAGGTGAGGACAGGAGCAGAGGACAGGACAGGTGAGGACAGGAGCAGAGGACAGGTGAGGACAGGAGCAGAGGACAGGACAGGTGAGGACAGGAGCAGAGGACAGGACAGGTGAGGACAGGAGCAGAGGACAGGTGAGGACAGGAGCAGAGGACAGGACAGGTGAGGACAGGAGCAGAGGACAGGACAGGTGAGGACAGGAGCAGAGGACAGGACAGGTGAGGACAGGAGCAGAGGACAGGACAGGTGAGGACAGGACAGGTGAGGACAGGACAGATGAGGACAGGAGCAGAGGACAGGACAGGTGAGGACAGGAGCAGAGGACAGGACAGGTGAGGACAGGAGCAGAGGACAGGACAGGTGAGGACAGGAGCAGAGGACAGGACAGGTGAGGACAGGAGCAGAGGACAGGTGAGGACAGGAGCAGAGGACAGGACAGGTGAGGACAGGAGCAGAGGACAGGTGAGGACAGGAGCAGAGGACAGGACAGGTGAGGACAGGAGCAGAGGACAGGACAGGTGAGGACAGGAGCAGAGGACAGGACAGGTGAGGACAGGTGAGGACAGGTGAGGACAGGTGAGGACAGGTGAGGACAGGACAGGTGAGGACAGGAGCAGAGGACAGGACAGGTGAGGACAGGTGAGGACAGGTGAGGACAGGTGAGGACAGGTGAGGACAGGTGAGTGTGAATATCAGTGTAGTATCACAGTAAGAAGTGAAATATTTGAAGTTCATTTACTGTGAAAGTACAGCAGTCGTCAGTAATTTACTGTGATTTCACAAAGAAAAACTTTCCAGAGCAGATCTGTGGAGTTAAATGAAACAGAATCTGACCTCAGTAAATTGTTGAGACACTGTTCACTAACGAAGACCTCTCTGGTTTTACTCCTAACTTTATAAACTCAGACTCAGACTGCTGCAGGGGAAAGTGGTGGCTCAGTCCATGTAGGTTGGTGGTTCGATTCCCAGTAATAAAGCCTAAAGTCTGAGTTAAATGTGAGTGTCCCTGCAGTGTCTCAGAGTGAAAGTCTTATTTTGATTCTTCTGTCTTTTCAGGTTCTCATTCAAACCTGAGTGAAGCTTCTTTAAACTGGAGATGTCCATCACTTTTAGGTTGGGAAGGTTTAGAAAGAGTCCATTACTGAGGTGAAAATGTCCTGCATGGTTTATGATCCTAACGGCTCTTTGTAGGACACACATTTCACTTCTTTATCAGATGGAAAAGCACAAATACTGTGCTCTGAGAAAAACACTTTGTCAAATACAAACACGTTTATACAACACACACACACACGTTTATACAACACACACACACACGTTTATACAATACACACACACGTTTATACAACACACACACACACGTTTATACAACACACACACACACGTTTATACAACACACACACACACGTTTATACAACACACACACACACGTTTATACAACACACACACACGTTTATACAACACACACACACACGTTTATACAACACACACACACACGTTTATACAACACACACACACACGTTTATACAACACACACACACACGTTTATACAACACACACACGTTTATACAACACACACACACACGTTTATACAACACACACACACACGTTTATACAACACACACACACACATTTATACAACACACACACACACGTTTATACAACACACACACACACACGTTTACACAACACACACACACACGTTTATACAACACACACACACACGTTTATACAACACACACACACACGTTTATACAACACACACACACACGTTTATACAACACACACACACACGTTTATACAACACACACACACACGTTTATACAACACACACACACACGTTTATACAACACACACACACACACGTTTATACAACACACACACACACGTTTATACAACACACACACACACGTTTATACAACACACACACACACGTTTATACAACACACACACACACGTTTATACAATACACACACACGTTTATACAACACACACACACACGTTTATACAACACACACGTTTATACAACACACACACACACGTTTATACAACACACACACACACGTTTATACAACACACACACACACGTTTATACAACACACACACACGTTTATACAACACACACACGTTTATACAACACACACACACACGTTTATACAACACACACACACGTTTATACAACACACACACACACGTTTATACAACACACACACACACGTTTATACAACACACACACACGTTTATACAACACACACACACACGTTTATACAACACACACACACACGTTTATACAACACACACACACACACGTTTATACAACACACACACACGTTTATACAACACACACACACGTTTATACAACACACACACACATTTATACAACACACACACACAAGTTTATACAACACACACACACAAGTTTATACAACACACACACACACGTTTATACAACACACAAACACACGTTTATACAACACACAAACACAAGTTTATACAACACACACACACACGTTTATACAACACACACACACACGTTTATACAACACACACACACAAGTTTATACAACACACAAACACAAGTTTATACAACACACAAACACAAGTTTATACAACACACACACAAGTTTATACAACACACACACACACGTTTATACAACACACACACACACGTTTATACAACACACACACACACGTTTATACAACACACACACACACGTTTATACAACACACACACACGTTTATACAACACACACACACGTTTATACAACACACACACACGTTTATACAACACACACACACGTTTATACAACACACACACACACGTTTATACAACACACACACACGTTTATACAACACACACACACACGTTTATACAACACACACACACACGTTTATACAACACACACACACACGTTTATACAACACACACACGTTTATACAACACACACACACACGTTTATACAACACACACACACGTTTATACAACACACACACACACGTTTATACAACACACACACACGTTTATACAACACACACACACGTTTATACAACACACACACACACGTTTATACAACACACACACACGTTTATACAACACACACACACACGTTTATACAACACACACACACACGTTTATACAACACACACACGTTTATACAACACACACACACACGTTTATACAACACACACACACGTTTATACAACACACACACACACGTTTATACAACACACACACACACGTTTATACAACACACACACACACGTTTATACAACACACACACACACGTTTATACAACACACACACACACGTTTATACAACACACACACACACACGTTTATACAACACACACACACACGTTTATACAACACACACACACACGTTTATACAACACACACACACACGTTTATACAACACACACACACGTTTATACAACACACACACACACGTTTATACAACACACACACACACGTTTATACAACACACACACACACGTTTATACAACACACACACACGTTTATACAACACACACACACACGTTTATACAACACACACACACACGTTTATACAACACACACACACACGTTTATACAACACACACACACGTTTATACAACACACACACACACGTTTATACAACACACACACACACGTTTATACAACACACACACACGTTTATACAACACACACACACACGTTTATACAACACACACACACGTTTATACAACACACACACACACGTTTATACAACACACACACACACGTTTATACAACACACACACACACGTTTATACAACACACAAACAAACGTTTATACAACACACACACACATGTTTATACAACACACACACACGTTTATACAACACACACACACACGTTTATACAACACACAAACACACGTTTATACAACACACACACACGTTTATACAACACACACACGTTTATACAACACACACACACACGTTTATACAACACACACACACACGTTTATACAACACACACACACGTTTATACAACACACACACACGTTTATATAACACACACACACATGTTTATACAACACACAAACACAAGTTTATACAACACACACAAGTTTATACAACACACACACACACACGTTTATACAACACACACACACGTTTATATAACACACACACACATGTTTATACAACACAAAAACACAAGTTTATACAACAAACACAAGTTTATACAACACACACACACAGGTTTATACAACACACACACACACGTTTATACAACACACAAACACAAGTTTATACAACACACACACACACGTTTATACAACACACAAATACAAGTTTATACAACACACACACAAGTTTATACAACACACAAACACACATTTATACAACACACAAACACAAGATTATACAACACACAAACACAAGTTCATACAACACACAAACACACGTTTATACAACACACACACACACGTTTATACAACACACACACACACGTTTATACAACACACACACACACGTTTATACAACACACAAACACACGTTTATACAACACACACACACACGTTTATACAACACACACACACACGTTTATACAACACACAAACACACGTTTATACAACACACACACACACGTTTATACAACACACACACACGTTTATACAACACACACACACGTTTATACAACACACAAACACACGTTTATACAACACACACACACACGTTTATACAACACACACACACACGTTTATACAACACACACACACACGTTTATACAACACACACACACGTTTATATAACACACACACACACGTTTATACAACACACAAACACAAGTTTATACAACACACACAAGTTTATACAACACACACACACACGTTTATACAACACACAAACACAAGTTTATACAACAAACACAAGTTTATACAACACACACACACAGGTTTATACAACACACACACACACGTTTATACAACACACAAACACAAGTTTATACAACACACACACACACGTTTATACAACACACAAACACAAGTTTATACAACACACGAACACAAGTTTATACAACACACACACACACGTTTATACAACACACACACACAAGTTTATACAACACAAACACAAATTTATACAACACACAAACACATAAGTTTATACAACACACACACACGTTTATACAACACACAAACACACGTTTATACAACACACACACACAGGTTTATACAACACACAAACACACATTTATACAACACACAAATACAAGTTTATACAACACACACACAAGTTTATACAACACACAAACACACATTTATACAACACACAAACACAAGTTTATACAACACACAAACACAAGTTCATACAACACACAAACACACGTTTATACAACACACAAATACAAGTTCATACAACACACACACAAATTTATACAAAACACACACACAAGTTTATACAACACACAAACAAGTTTATACAACACAAACACAAATTTATACAACACACAAACACATAAGTTTATACAACACACACACAAGTTTATACAACACACACACACACGTTTATACAACACACACACACACACGTTTATACAACACACAAACACACGTTTATACAACACACAAACACACGTTTATACAACACACAAACACAAGTTTATACAACACACACACACAAGTTTATACAACACACAAACACAAGTTTATACAACACACACACACAAGTTTATACAACACACAAACACAAGTTTATACAACACACACACACGTTTATACAACACACAAACACAAGTTTATACAACACACACACGTTTATACAACACACAAACACAAGTTTATACAACCCACACACACACGTTTATACAACACACAAACACAAGTTTATACAACACACACACGTTTATACAACACACAAACACAAGTTTATACAACACACACAAGTTTATACAACACACAAACA
The DNA here is from genome assembly GCA_020698575.1 of Bostrychus sinensis. NCBI lineage: Eukaryota > Metazoa > Chordata > Actinopteri > Gobiiformes > Eleotridae > Bostrychus > Bostrychus sinensis. The sequence continues at coordinate 41,297,719 of CM036243.1, read as the reverse complement.
CAAGTTTATACAACACACGAACACAAGTTTATACAACACACACACACAAGTTTATACAACACAAACACAAATTTATACAACACACAAACACATAGGTTTATACAACACACACACACGTTTATACAACACACAAACACACGTTTATACAACACACAAACACAAGTTTATACAACCCACACACACACGTTTATACAACACACACACACATTTATACAACACACAAACAAGTTTATACAACACACAAACACAAGTTTATACAACACACACAAGTTTATACAACACACAAACACAAGTTTATACAACACACGAACACAAGTTTATACAACAAACACACACAAGTTAATACAACACACACACACACGTTTATACAACACACAAACAAGTTTATACAACACACAAACACAAGTTTATACAACACACGAACACAAGTTTATACAACAAACACACACAAGTTAATACAACACACACACACATTTATACAACACACAAACAAGTTTATACAACACACAAACACAAGTTTATACAACACACACAAGTTTATACAACACACAAACACAAGTTTATACAACACACAAACACAAGTTTATACAACACACGAACACAAGTTTATACAACAAACACACACAAGTTAATACAACACACACACACACGTTTATACAACACACACACACACGTTTATAAAACACACAAACACAAGTTTATACAACACACAAACACAAGTTTATACAACAGTTTAACTAAAGTGAAGTGAGAAGAGACAGTGTGTAATCACCTGTGGAGCTGGAGTCTGCAGCCAGGATCCCTGCACACAGACACAGAAAACAGGGATTAGGTCCAAAACAGACTCTTTTTCAGGCTCAGTATCGATTCAGTATCAGTTCAGTATCAGTTCAGTATCAGTTCAGTATCGGTTCAGTATCGATTCAGTATCAGTTCAGTATCAGTTCAGTATCGGTTCAGTATCGGTTCAGTATCAGTTCATTATCAGTTCAGTATCGGTTCAGTATCGGTTCAGTATCAGTTCAGTATCAGTTCAGTATCAGTTCAGTATCGGTTCAGTATCGGTTCAGTATCAGTTCAGTATCAGTTCAGTATCAGTGTCCCTCGATGGGTTGACTTTTAGAAACTGTGTATTTTTAAATAAAGGAGCACATCTGGATCACTAAACAAAACCACAACAAACCATGGATAGAATCAGAACAGAACTGATGCCAGAACTCAGCCACAGCTCCCTTCTTTACCACAGTCAGTAAAAAATAATCTTACTTTAAATCCCACAGCCTGCTGGAAAACTATCAAAGTCACTAACTCCTCACTAACAGCAGGTAAATACAACCCTGACCTCCTGCACAGCTCCAGGATTTATTTTACACTGTGGCACCAAAAAACAATCTCTCACCTTCACCTTTTCCAACACAATCACTTCATCTCTTTCTCCACATTAACCCAGACTTACTTTCTCCACATTAACCCAGACTTACTTTCTCCTCATTAACCCAGACTTACTTTCTCCACATTAACCCAGACTTACTTTCTCCACATTAACCCAGACTTACTTTCTCCACATTAACCCAGACTTACTTTCTCCACATTAACCCAGACTTACTTTCTCCACATTAACCCAGACTTACTTTCTCCTCATTAACCCAGACTTACTTTCTCCACATTAACCCAGACTTACTTTCTCCTCATTAACCCAGACTTACTTTCTCCACATTAACCCAGACTTACTTTCTCCACACTAACCCAGACTTACTTTCTCCACATTAACCCAGACTTACTTTCTCCTCATTAACCCAGACTTACTTTCTCCACATTAACCCAGACTTACTTTCTCCTCATTAACCCAGACTTACTTTCTCCACATTAACCCAGACTTACTTTCTCCTCATTAACCCAGACTTACTTTCTCCACATTAACCCAGACTTACTTTCTCCACATTAACCCAGAGCTATGGGCTTGGGAGAGAACAATTTCTTCAATAATAATAATAATAATAATAATAATAATAATAATAATAATAATAATAATAAAACAGTTCTATTAATATGAGGACATACAAACACCATCCATCCAAAACACAGACAGACTTTCTAGGAGCAGCCAGGGGCCGGAGGGAGTCAGGTTTGGGGACCACAGGATTTCATCTCTGCTTTTTGCGGATGATGTTGTCCTGTTGGCTTCATCAAACCAGGACCTTCAGTCTGCACTGGGGCGGTTTGCAGCCGAGTGTGAAGCGGCTGGGATGAGAATCAGCTCCTCCAAGTCCGAGGCCATGGTTCTCGACCGGAAAAGGGTGGCTTGCCCTCTCCAGGTCGGAGGAGAGTTCCTGCCTCAAGTGGAGGAGTTTAAGTATCTCAGGGTCTTGTTCACGAGTGAGGGAAGGATGGAGCTGAGATTGACAGGAGGATCGGTGCAGCGTCTGCAGTAATGCGGTCGTTGTATCGGTCTGTTGTGGTGAAGAAGGAGCTGAGCCGAAAGGACCGTTATATAGAAATATATAACTGTCTTGGAATAGAATGACTATTTTTGTCATAGAAAAATGTATTTATTATAACATTTAATATTTGGCCTCTGTTAGCTATTTGGCTTCAGTAAATTAAAGTATTTCTGTGAAGTGCTAACAGGAAAAATCTGTAATTTGCTATAAATGAGAAAAGTCAGACTTGTTAGATTCAGACTGTGTTATTCCTGTTCTTACCTCTGAGCCTCTGTCCTCTCCCTCTCTTCCTCTGGCTGTTTCTAAACCTGATATAAAATATATTTGAGCTGTCACACATCTGTCACACATCTGTCACACACCTGTCACACACCTGTCACACACCTGTCACACACCTGTCACACACCTGTCACACATCTGTCACACACCTGTCACACACCTGTCACACACCTGTCACACACCTGTCACACACCTGTCACACATCTGTCACACACCTGTCACACACGTGTCACACATCTGTAACACACCTGTCACACACCTGTCACACACCTGTCACACATCTGTCACAAACCTGTCACACACCTGTCACACATCTGTCACACACCTGTCACACACCTGTCACACATCTGTAACACACCTGTCACACACCTGTCACACACCTGTCACACACCTGTCACACATCTGTCACACACCTGTCACACACCTGTCACACATCTGTAACACACCTGTCACACACCTGTCACACATCTGTCACACACCTGTCACACACCTGTCACACACCTGTCACACATCTGTCACACACCTGTCAGACACCTGTCACACACCTGTCACACATCTGTCACACACCTGTCACACACGTGTCACACATCTGTAACACACCTGTCACACACCTGTCACACACCTGTCACACACCTGTCACACATCTGTCACACACCTGTCACACACCTGTCACACATCTGTAACACACCTGTCACACACCTGTCACACATCTGTCACACACCTGTCACACACCTGTCACACACCTGTCACACATCTGTCACACACCTGTCAGACACCTGTCACACACCTGTCACACATCTGTCACACACCTGTCACACACGTGTCACACATCTGTAACACACCTGTCACACACCTGTCACACACCTGTCACACATCTGTCACACACCTGTCACACACCTGTCACACATCTGTCACACACCTGTCACACACCTGTCACACATCTGTAACACACCTGTCACACACCTGTCACACACCTGTCACACACCTGTCACACATCTGTCACACACCTGTCACACACCTGTCACACATCTGTAACACACCTGTCACACACCTGTCACACATCTGTCACACACCTGTCACACACCTGTCACACACCTGTCACACATCTGTCACACACCTGTCAGACACCTGTCACACACCTGTCACACACCTGTCACACACCTGTCACACATCTGTCACACACCTGTCACACACCTGTCACACACCTGTCACACATCTGTCACACACCTGTCACACATCTGTCACACACCTGTCACACATCTGCCACACACCTGTCACACACCTGTCACACATCTGTCACACACCTGTCACACACCTGTCACACACCTGTCACACACTTGCACACACCTGTCACACACCTGTCACACACCTGTCACACACCTGTCACACATCTGTCACACACCTGTCACACACCTGTCACACATCTGTCACACATCTGTCACACACCTGTCACACATCTGTCACACACCTGTCACACACCTGTCACACATCTGTCACACACCTGTCACACACCTGTCACACACCTGTCACACATCTGCCACACACCTGTCACACACCTGTCACACATCTGTCACACACCTGTCACACACCTGTCACACACCTGTCACACATCTGTCACACATCTGTCACACACCTGTCACACATCTGTCACACACCTGTCACACATCTGTCACACATCTGTCACACACCTGTCACACACCTGTCACACACCTGTCACACATCTGCACACACTGTCACACACTGTCACACATCTGTCACACACCTGTCACACACCTGTCACACATCTGTCACACCTGTCACACACCTGTCACACACTCTGTCACACACTGTCACACACCTGTCACACACCTGTCACACATCTGTCACACACCTGTCACACATCTGTCACACATCTGTCACACACCTGTCACACACCTGTCACACATCTGTCACAACCACTGTCACACACCTGTCACACACCTGTCACACATCTGTCACACACCTGTCACACACCTGTCACACACTTCACACCTGTCACACATCTGTCACACACCTGTCACACACCGTCACACATCCTGTCACACACCTGTCACACATCTGTCACACACCTGTCACACATCTGTCACACACCTGTCACACACCTGTCCACACACCTGTCACACACCTGTCACACATCTGTCACACACCTGTCACACATCTGTCACACACCTGTCACACATCTGTCACACATCTGTCCACTACACCTGTCACACACCTGTCACACACCTGTACATCACACTGTCACACACCTGTCACACACTGTCCACACACCTGCACACACCTGCAGCACACCTGTCACACACCTGTCACACATCTGTCACACACCTGTCACACACCTGTACACTCACCATCTGTCACACATGTCCCCTGCAACTCTGTCCACACCTGCACAACATCTAGTACACACCGTCACACACCTGTCACACAATCTGTCACACACTGTCACACACCTTGTCACACACCTGTCACAATCTGCCACACACCTGTCACACACCTGTTCCACACATCTGTCACACACTGGTCACCACACCTGTACACACCTGTACACATCTGTCACACATCGTCACCCACCTGTCACACATCGGTCACACACCTGTCACACATATTTATACTGAAGTACTGCGTCTGTTATACTGAAGTACTGCAGTACTGTTATACTGAAGTACTGCAGTACTGTTATACTGAAGTACTGCAGTACTGTTATACTGAAGTACTGCTGCTGTTATACTGAAGTACTGCAGTACTGTTATACTGAAGTACTGCATCTTTTATACTGAAGTACTGCAGCTGTTATACTGAAGTACTGCAGCTGTTATACTGAAGTACTACATCTGTTATACTGAAGTACTGCAGCTGTTATACTGAAGTACTGCAGCTGTTATAACTGAAGTACTACATCTGTTACACTGAAGTACTGCAGCTGTTATACTGAAGTACTGTTATACTGAAGTACTACGTCTGTTATACTGAAGTACTACGTCTGTTATACTGAAGTACTGCAGCTGTTATACTGAAGTACTGTTATACTGAAGTACTACGTCTGTTATACTGAAGTACTACGTCTGTTATACTGAAGTACTGCAGCTGTTATACTGAAGTACTGCAGCTGTTATACTGAAGTACTGTTATACTGAAGTACTACGTCTGTTATACTGAAGTACTACATCTGTTATACTGAAGTACTGCAGCTGTATACTGAAGTACTGTTATACTGAAGTACTGCGTCTGTTATACTGAAGTACTGCAGCTGTTATACTGAAGTACTGCATCTGTTACACTGAAGTACTGTTATACTGAAGTACTACGTCTGTTATACTGAAGTACTACATCTGTTATACTGAAGTACTGCAGCTGTTATACTGAAGTACTGTTATACTGAAGTACCACGTCTGTTATACTGAAGTACTACGTCTGTTATACTGAAGTACTGCTGCTGTTATACTGAAGTACTGCAGCTGTTATACTGAAGTACTACATCTGTTATACTGAAGTACTGCAGCTGTTATACTGAAGTACTGTTATACTGAAGTACTACGTCTGTTATACTGAAGTACTACATCTGTTATACTGAAGTACTGCAGCTGTTATACTGAAGTACTGTTATACTGAAGTACCACGTCTGTTATACTGAAGTACTACGTCTGTTATACTGAAGTACTACGTCTGTTATACTGAAGTACTGCTGCTGTTATACTGAAGTACTGCAGCTGTTATACTGAAGTACTACATCTGTTATACTGAAGTACTGCAGCTGTTATACTGAAGTACTGCAGCTGTTATACTGAAGTACTGTTATACTGAAGTACTACGTCTGTTATACTGAAGTACTACGTCTGTTATACTGAAGTACTGCAGCTGTTATACTGAAGTACTGTTATACTGAAGTACTACGTCTGTTATACTGAAGTACTACGTCTGTTATACTGAAGTACTGCAGCTGTTATACTGAAGTACTGCAGCTGTTATACTGAAGTACTGTTATACTGAAGTACTACGTCTGTTATACTGAAGTACTACATCTGTTATACTGAAGTACTGCGTCTGTTATACTGAAGTACTGCGTCTGTTATACTGAAGTACTGTTATACTGAAGTACTACGTCTGTTATACTGAAGTACTGCATCTGTTATACTGAAGTACTGCCTCTGTTATACTGAAGTACTGCGTCTGTTATACTGAAGTACTGCAGCTGTTATACTGAAGTACTGTTATACTGAAGTACTGCGTCTGTTATACTGAAGTACTGCAGCTGTTATACTGAAGTACTGCAGCTGTTATACTGAAGTACTGCAGCTGTTATACTGAAGTACTGCTGCTGTTATACTGAAGTACTGCAGCTGTTATACTGAAGTACTGCATCTGTTATACTGAAGTACTGCAGCTGTTATACTGAAGTACTGCAGCTGTTATACTGAAGTACTACATCTGTTATACTGAAGTACTGCAGCTGTTATACTGAAGTACTGCAGCTGTTATACTGAAGTACTACATCTGTTACACTGAAGTACTGCAGCTGTTATACTGAAGTACTGTTATACTGAAGTACTACGTCTGTTATACTGAAGTACTACGTCTGTTATACTGAAGTACTGCAGCTGTTATACTGAAGTACTGTTATACTGAAGTACTACGTCTGTTATACTGAAGTACTACGTCTGTTATACTGAAGTACTGCAGCTGTTATACTGAAGTACTGCAGCTGTTATACTGAAGTACTGTTATACTGAAGTACTACGTCTGTTATACTGAAGTACTACATCTGTTATACTGAAGTACTGCAGCTGTTATACTGAAGTACTGTTATACTGAAGTACTGCGTCTGTTATACTGAAGTACTGCAGCTGTTATACTGAAGTACTGCATCTGTTACACTGAAGTACTGTTATACTGAAGTACTACGTCTGTTATACTGAAGTACTACATCTGTTATACTGAAGTACTGCAGCTGTTATACTGAAGTACTGTTATACTGAAGTACCACGTCTGTTATACTGAAGTACTACGTCTGTTATACTGAAGTACTGCTGCTGTTATACTGAAGTACTGCAGCTGTTATACTGAAGTACTACATCTGTTATACTGAAGTACTGCAGCTGTTATACTGAAGTACTGTTATACTGAAGTACTACGTCTGTTATACTGAAGTACTACATCTGTTATACTGAAGTACTGCAGCTGTTATACTGAAGTACTGTTATACTGAAGTACCACGTCTGTTATACTGAAGTACTACGTCTGTTATACTGAAGTACTACGTCTGTTATACTGAAGTACTGCTGCTGTTATACTGAAGTACTGCAGCTGTTATACTGAAGTACTACATCTGTTATACTGAAGTACTGCAGCTGTTATACTGAAGTACTGCAGCTGTTATACTGAAGTACTGTTATACTGAAGTACTACGTCTGTTATACTGAAGTACTACGTCTGTTATACTGAAGTACTGCAGCTGTTATACTGAAGTACTGTTATACTGAAGTACTACGTCTGTTATACTGAAGTACTACGTCTGTTATACTGAAGTACTGCAGCTGTTATACTGAAGTACTGCATCTGTTACACTGAAGTACTGTTATACTGAAGTACTACGTCTGTTATACTGAAGTACTACATCTGTTATACTGAAGTACTGCAGCTGTTATACTGAAGTACTGTTATACTGAAGTACCACGTCTGTTATACTGAAGTACTACGTCTGTTATACTGAAGTACTGCTGCTGTTATACTGAAGTACTGCAGCTGTTATACTGAAGTACTACATCTGTTATACTGAAGTACTGCAGCTGTTATACTGAAGTACTGTTATACTGAAGTACTACGTCTGTTATACTGAAGTACTACATCTGTTATACTGAAGTACTGCAGCTGTTATACTGAAGTACTGTTATACTGAAGTACCACGTCTGTTATACTGAAGTACTACGTCTGTTATACTGAAGTACTACGTCTGTTATACTGAAGTACTGCTGCTGTTATACTGAAGTACTGCAGCTGTTATACTGAAGTACTACATCTGTTATACTGAAGTACTGCAGCTGTTATACTGAAGTACTGCAGCTGTTATACTGAAGTACTGTTATACTGAAGTACTACGTCTGTTATACTGAAGTACTACGTCTGTTATACTGAAGTACTGCAGCTGTTATACTGAAGTACTGTTATACTGAAGTACTACGTCTGTTATACTGAAGTACTACGTCTGTTATACTGAAGTACTGCAGCTGTTATACTGAAGTACTGCAGCTGTTATACTGAAGTACTGTTATACTGAAGTACTACGTCTGTTATACTGAAGTACTACGTCTGTTATACTGAAGTACTGCAGCTGTTATACTGAAGTACCACGTCTGTTATACTGAAGTACTACGTCTGTTATACTGAAGTACTACGTCTGTTATACTGAAGTACTGTTATACTGAAGTACTACAAAAATAATGAGGAGAATACAGCTCTCAGTAAAGTATGAGGAGAATAAAAACTGCAGCAATGATTTTAAGTTTTGTTCATTTATTTTATAAAATTAAATTCATGTTCTACGCAGACACAGACAGATACAGGTTTAACAAAGAAGGAACTTTCTTGGCTTAGTCCAGGTCTAGGCCAGGTCCCGGTTCAGGTCCTAGCTGGTCTCGGTGGGCCGGCTGATCTTGGACAAGTCTCCGAAGGACACAGTAGCAGATCCACGTTTGGCTGGTTTGGCCTGAGGAGAAAGTCACAGGTTCAAGATCAACAAGAGCCTCAGACCGGGTCCAGACCGGGTCCAGACCGGGTCCAGACCGGGTCCAGACCGGGTCCAGACCGGGTCCAGACCGGGTCCAGACCGGGTCCAGACCGGGTCCAGACCGGGTCTAAACAAGGTCCAAAAAGAACTAATACTGAGATTAAATAATGGACCTTTTCCTTGGTCCGTACCTGGGACTGGTGAGGTTTCCAGCCGATCATGAAGAGGATATCAAATGTGGCAGGAACTGAACCTTCCGGGTTTCCGTACATCTCTGGAGAATAGAATCGAAGGTCTAAACCAGGTCTCAATAAAGTCCAAACCAGGTCTAAAAAGCGGGTCTTACCTTTGTAAACTGCGGCTGCTGCGAGGATGGTGTCCCGATGCAGCAGGGCGCGTCTATTCCAGGCACAGTTACTCTCCCCCATCCCTAAAGACAACAAACTTAACTCCAAACCAGGACCACACAAACCATAAAACACACAACGGCCTCAGAAGGTCCTTCATTAGACCGGTCAGCCACAGATGGAGCACAGACTGGACAGCAGGGGGCGCTGGGATGTCAAACACGTGTGGTCTAGGATCAACAGTGAGGAGCAGATCGTCTGTGATCCAGAAGAAAAGGGGACTGGACCCTGCACCGAGCAGACACTGATGAAGACCTGAGAGTATCAGGAGGTCTGTCCTGTCTGGGTTAGGGCTGCGAATAACGATAAATTAATTATTTTTATGATAAGTCGATTAATAGCCGGATAGTGAAGCGTGACTAAAGTGGTTAAAAACTTAATTTTTTTTAACAGGGATCATAAAACACTAAATAAATTGATAAGTGTACCAAAAATCACGTCATTTTTTTTTACAAAATTTGAACAAGATGAAGACATGAGTCATAGTGCAGTTGAAAAGTGACAGAGCTACTGTGACCAAGCAATTTCCCTTCTGGATCAATGAAGTCTGTCTAAGTCTAAGTCTCTAAGTTCAAATAAAGGGACGAGTGCAGGGAGAGACATTCGGCAAAGTGTCGGACTGTCCAGACGCGAACCCACGATGCCGAGGCAGGCTGTAATTCCCCGCACAAATGTGCTGTTTCTGTGGCTCTACTGCTCTGTGTTGGTAATAAACTCCTCCCTCAGCTCATGGCATGTTTCAGAGTCTGTTTCTATCCCAGTTAACGATTAAACAATTACTAAATTAGATGACGTTTATTTCAATAACTGATGAGTAGTTGCAGCCCTGGTCTGGTTGAAGCCCACCTGCTGCATCCTTACAGACCTGAGCTGTTTTTCCTGAAGAGAGGGAGGGTCTAACGACAGGGGACGTCCCAGGACTAGGGATTTAACAATTTCAGCATTACTGTGACATCGGAATATCAAAGGCTCCACAATATTTTTGTTAACTTCTACGATATCGAATATTATTGTTTTGTTGCAGTGGAATGGTAAAAAATCTGTGGGAACTACATAGACCATGATCCTTTGCTCCATCTCAGTGCAGCCAACATGATGAGATTATTGTTATTAAACACTTATTGAGTCTTACTCTATTGAAATATGACAATAAATAATGCACCAAGGGAGTTTTTAGAGAATATGTTTTGTTATCGTGAGCATTTCCATAAATATTGTGAGATTTGGATGTCGTTACATTCCTACCTGGGACAGTCTGTTTACCTTTTCGTTTATCATTTACTCCCATCTTTGTTGTTATATTGAGCTGTATAAATAAACTGAATTCAAAGTCAAATATCCAGTGTGAATAATAAAAATGCTGTACCTTGTGAATAATAAAAATGCTGTACCTTGTGAATAATAAAAATGCTGTACCTTGTAAGTCCGTCATGACCTCCAGGAGTCCTGGGTAATGGACCTGAAGCTCATCCACGTCCTGGACACAGACCACACATCAGGAACCAGACATCTGACTGGATTCATGTAGTCCTGGTCTAGTCCTGGTTTAAACCTGGTTTAGACCTGGTCCAGTCCTGGTTTAGTCCTGTCTCAGTCCCAGCTCTAGGGGTGGGCAGTATGGCAAAACCTTCATATCACGATTTTCTGAAAGCCTAGATCACGATTTTGATTTTATCATGATTCATGTACACATTGTAATTTCCTGTTGCCTTAGATACCTAAAGTAACAGAAAATTATGTTTAAGTATTTGCTTAGCGTAACAAAATGTGCAAAATATTTTTACAAACCAAACCATTCATTTGAGTTTTGTATATTTTATATATTATGTGGTTATTAAATGTATATTTCTTTTGTGACATGATAATTAGTAATATGTTTTTAAATGCTTTCTTTTCTTGATCCACTCTAGGGCACGTTTATCCATCCCATGCTGGAGCCTGATAGACCGTCCCCCGCCTGTCCCACACCACACACTGCTACAGGCCGAAACAAAGCCTGGGACACCTCTGAAGCTCTCCTGTCTTTAGTTTGTTTAGTTGGCTTTAAACCAAACAGACCCGGGAAACGCTGCTCAGTGCCCTGTGCCACTGAGTCACATGACTGCGCGGCGACACAGAGCGGAGCAGAGAGAGAGGCGACTGCGGAGCAGAACAGGTTAAAGGTGAGTGGAGAGGTGAAAATAAGTCGCCCCAAACATGAGAAATCTTTACTTAACTTTCACAACGACAGCTATGAGCGTCAAGAAGCATGTCCTCGTTAACAAGCAGCGCATCGTCACTAACGTCATTAATGAGCGGAAAACACCGCTCTGACTCTCAGTACATGTAGCTGTTGTTTTATCTGTCTCTTTTTAAAACTTTGCAAAAACATAAAGTCCAAAGGCAGCACAGTTAAAACTCCCACGGACAGCAGATCAGCTGCAGAGCCCTGCTCAGACTTCACTGTGATTGGTTAAATCTGTACTAAGACCCTGACAGAGGAGAACAGCAGGAGAGGGAGGGAGAAAGCTTGCGTCTGTTTGAGCACAGAGCTACACTAAATAGAAAAGCACTGAAGCGCAATTCACAAATCTTTCCAAACTGGCAGATCGTCAGAGGTTCAGATCGTGACACATTCTAACATCGCTATAACGCACACGCCTACCCAGCCCAGTCCTTAGTCCTGCCTCAGTCCCAGTCCCGTACCACGGTGAGCAGGCTGAAGCCGGCCTGTCCCAGCAGGTTGCCGAGGTCGGTGACAGCGGTGAAGGGGGAGACGTGGGGAGAGAAGCCGCCCTCCCTCTCGGTCTGAGCCAACTGCAGGGCACAGCGCAGCTCAAACAGAGAGTCTCCCCCCGCCAGGGCCGCGATGAAGACTCCGTCAGGCTTCAGGACCCGCCAGACCTGGGACAGAGGACAGGAGACATGAGTCCTACCAGATCTGAGACAAAATACACCCAAAATAAGTCTAAGGTCCTGTCCTGAAGTTTGACTGTCTGGTCTCAGTCGGAGCTGGTCTGTGTGCCGGTCTCAGTCAGAGCTGGTCTGTGTGTTGGTCTCAGTCAGAGCTGGTCTGTGTGTTGGTCTCAGTCAGAGCTGGTCTGTGTGTTGGTCTCAGTCAGAGCTGGTCTGTGTGTTGGTCTCAGTCAGAGCTGGTCTGTGTGTTGGTCTCAGTCGGAGCTGGTCTGTGTGTTGGTCTCAGTCGGAGCTGGTCTGTGTGTTGGTCTCAGTCGGAGCTGGTCTGTGTGCTGGTCTCAGTCGGAGCTGGTCTGTGTGCTGGTCTCAGTCGGAGCTGGTCTATGTGTTGGTCTCAGTCGGAGCTGGTCTGTGTGTTGGTCTCAGTCAGAGCTGGTCTGTGTGTTGGTCTCAGTCAGAGCTGGTCTGTGTGTTGGTCTCAGTCAGAGCTGGTCTGTGTGTTGGTCTCAGTCAGAGCTGGTCTGTGTGTTGGTCTCAGTCAGAGCTGGTCTGTGTGTTGGTCTCAGTCGGAGCTGGTCTGTGTGTTGGTCTCAGTCGGAGCTGGTCTGTGTGTTGGTCTCAGTCGGAGCTGGTCTGTGTGCCGGTCTCAGTCGGAGCTGGTCTGTGTGCCGGTCTCAGTCGGAGCTGGTCTGTGTGCCGGTCTCAGTCGGAGCTGGTCTGTGTGCCGGTCTCAGTCGGAGCTGGTCTGTGTGCCGGTCTCAGTCAGAGCTGGTCTGTGTGCCGGTCTCAGTCGGAGCTGGTCTGTGTGTTGGTCTCAGTCGGAGCTGGTCTGTGTGTTGGTCTCAGTCAGAGCTGGTCTGTGTGCCGGTCTCAGTCAGAGCTGGTCTGTGTGTTGGTCTCAGTCGGAGCTGGTCTGTGTGTTGGTCTCAGTCGGAGCTGGTCTGTGTGTTGGTCTCAGTCGGAGCTGGTCTGTGTGCTGGTCTCAGTCGGAGCTGGTCTGTGTGTTGGTCTCAGTCGGAGCTGGTCTGTGTGCTGGTCTCAGTCAGAGCTGGTCTGTGTGTTGGTCTCAGTCGGAGCTGGTCTGTGTGCCGGTCTCAGTCGGAGCTGGTCTGTGTGCCGGTCTCAGTCGGAGCTGGTCTGTGTGCCGGTCTCAGTCGGAGCTGGTCTGTGTGCCGGTCTCAGTCGGAGCTGGTCTGTGTGCCGGTCTCAGTCGGAGCTGGTCTGTGTGCCGGTCTCAGTCAGAGCTGGTCTGTGTGCCGGTCTCAGTCGGAGCTGGTCTGTGTGTTGGTCTCAGTCAGAGCTGGTCTGTGTGCCGGTCTCAGTCAGAGCTGGTCTGTGTGCCGGTCTCAGTCAGAGCTGGTCTGTGTGTTGGTCTCAGTCAGAGCTGGTCTGTGTGTTGGTCTCAGTCAGAGCTGGTCTGTGTGTTGGTCTCACTCAGAGCTGGTCTGTGTGTTGGTCTCACTCGGAGCTGGTCTGTGTGTTGGTCTCACTCAGAGCTGGTCTGTGTGTTGGTCTCAGTCGGAGCTGGTCTGTGTGTTGGTCTCAGTCAGAGCTGGTCTGTGAGTTGGTCTCAGTCGGAGCTGGTCTGTGTGTTGGTCTCAGTCGGAGCTGGTCTGTGTGTTGGTCTCAGTCAGAGCTGGTCTGTGTGTTGGTCTCAGTCAGAGCTGGTCTGTGTGTTGGTCTCAGTCAGAGCTGGTCTGTGTGTTGGTCTCAGTCAGAGCTGGTCTGTGTGTTGGTCTCAGTCAGAGCTGGTCTGTGTGTTGGTCTCACTCGGAGCTGGTCTGTGTGTTGGTCTCAGTCAGAGCTGGTCTGTGTGTTGGTCTCAGTCAGAGCTGGTCTGTGTGTTGGTCTCAGTCAGAGCTGGTCTGTGTGTTGGTCTCACTCAGAGCTGGTCTGTGTGTTGGTCTCACTCAGAGCTGGTCTGTGTGTTGGTCTCACTCAGAGCTGGTCTGTGTGTTGGTCTCACTCAGAGCTGGTCTGTGTGTTGGTCTCAGTCGGAGCTGGTCTGTGTGTTGGTCTCAGTCAGAGCTGGTCTGTGTGTTGGTCTCAGTCAGAGCTGGTCTGTGTGTTGGTCTCAGTCAGAGCTGGTCTGTGTGTTGGTCTCAGTCAGAGCTGGTCTGTGTGTTGGTCTCACTCAGAGCTGGTCTGTGTGTTGGTCTCACTCAGAGCTGGTCTGTGTGTTGGTCTCAGTCGGAGCTGGTCTGTGTGTTGGTCTCAGTCAGAGCTGGTCTGTGTGTTGGTCTCAGTCAGAGCTGGTCTGTGTGTTGGTCTCAGTCAGAGCTGGTCTGTGTGTTGGTCTCAGTCGGAGCTGGTCTGTGTGTTGGTCTCAGTCAGAGCTGGTCTGTGTGTTGGTCTCACTCAGAGCTGGTCTGTGTGTTGGTCTCAGTCGGAGCTGGTCTGTGTGTTGGTCTCAGTCAGAGCTGGTCTGTGTGTTGGTCTCACTCAGAGCTGGTCTGTGTGTTGGTCTCAGTCGGAGCTGGTCTGTGTGTTGGTCTCACTCAGAGCTGGTCTGTGTGTTGGTCTCAGTCAGAGCTGGTCTGTGTGTTGGTCTCAGTCAGAGCTGGTCTGTGTGCCGGTCTCAGTCAGAGCTGGTCTGTGTGTTGGTCTCACTCGGAGCTGGTCTGTGTGTTGGTCTCAGTCAGAGCTGGTCTGTGTGTTGGTCTCACTCGGAGCTGGTCTGTGTGTTGGTCTCAGTCAGAGCTGGTCTGTGTGCCGGTCTCAGTCGGAGCTGGTCTGTGTGTTGGTCTCAGTCAGAGCTGGTCTGTGTGCTGGTCTCAGTCGGAGCTGGTCTGTGTGCCGGTCTCAGTCGGAGCTGGTCTGTGTGTTGGTCTCAGTCAGAGCTGGTCTGTGTGTTGGTCTCACTCGGAGCTGGTCTGTGTGCTGGTCTCAGTCGGAGCTGGTCTGTGTGTTGGTCTCACCTGTCTCAGAGCTCCCGGGAGGTCGTTGACCCAGTGCAGACTGAAACACAGAGGTACAAAGCAGTTAAGTCTCACTGTGTCTGTGGACATTTAAGACCTCTGGACTGTCTCAGGAGCAGAGCCTCCTGACCTTCTCCTGACCTTCTCCTGACCTTCTCCTGACCTTCTCCTGACCTTCTCCTGACCTTCTCCTGACCTTCTCCTGACCTTCTCCTGACCTGTGGGTTCTTCAGGATGAGGTCAGTTTTTTCTTGTTTAATAGCGGTCTCCAGTGGTTTAGTGGGTTATAGGCTAGCCCTCAGTACACAGACAGTTTTTGCAGTATTTTTGGGGAGAGCAGTAACTGCTAATCCAACGAGCTCAGCTCAGCTCAGGCTAAAGTTAAGGTCCCCTCTATGTCTTGGTACTGTCTTTTTGACTGCTGTCTTTATAAAAGTAGGCTGTAGCTATAGCTCCACGTTGACAGCTTCGATAAGTCCACTGTGATTGTTTTGATGGATCTCCGCTTCCTACGTCCTCCCACGTCACTGCAGGAGCTAGATCCTGATTGGTTAACGCGCTGCAAATATTCGCCAAAGTTCAGATTTTTCAACTCGGGCGTCGAGAGCGTCAGGTGCTCGATTCGCGCCGCGCTGGACGTCTAGACGCGCGTTTACATAGACTTAACGTAAACCAGACGCCTCAAACACGTCCAGTGTGAACGCAGCATTAGTTATTGCAAGAGCAATGAGAGAAATGAGCCAACACATCAACGCAGGCCAGCAAAACGCAACAGTCCTGCCGCCTCTGAATCACATTTAAACAAACAACACAAACAAGAAAAGGAGAGTTGGTGTGAATAAACTGTAGTGCACGCATTTGTCCAGCAAACAGCGCTGTGCACCCCATAAATGTTCTACAACAGTGTCTCCCAAACTGTGGGACAGGTACCTCCAGGGGTACGCAGAAAGATGTAAGGGGTGCCCAGAGATTCTTTTAAAAACATGACTGGCAAACAGCCTGATTACTTTGAAGCTTTAATACAAACAGAGTCCGAGGAGATTTCTCTCATTTTGAAAAGTGAGCGTGTGTTGCTCAGTATTAATGATGGTAATTTATTAATAACTTGTCTAATTTGGTGAGAAATAATTAACCCTCTATGGCATGACTTTTTATTTTAGGAGGAAAAAATTATTTCAACACACTTTTTGAGAGCTTATGGGTGCCTGACAATATATAAATCATAACATTTGCCCCCCCATACCCCCCCACTCAGATATTGGTTTGTTGCCTCAGGGCAACAGGGTGCGACGAAGGTACTAAAACACCAAGGTTTTCGATACTGGATGGAATAAGAAAAAATTATGTAAAATGTGTCAGAAAAGGTTTTATTCAACAAAACATTTAGCCAATGAACCCAAAAGTAGCTCATTTAATTCTATATTGCACAATTGCCTAATTACATTTTTTTTTCCAAACGCAACATTTTTTTTCAACATGTACAGAGTTCTCCAGAACACAACAATAAGAACAGCAATGAGCCTCGAGAAAGTCACACGAGTGTCTCTCTGACCTATTCTGTGTGGAACAATAAGAAGCAGTTGCTAGTGGCCGTGAAGCAAAGATGGACACCGCATTTCCTACACTTGACCTTTGGAGTACCTTTGCATCCTGGCAGCTTGCATCTTCCCTTATTTTCAGCCATAACCATCCAGTGAGCTGTGGCATCCAGGTGCACCTCAGGGACAGGAATGGGAGTTGCGGGTCCTCTTCTACTCTTCTCCTCATGGTCCTCAGTGACTGTAGAACTGGGACGACCTCTCTTGCGCTCCATGTTCTTCCCAGTTTTGCAAAGGCTTTCAGCAACGTAGGACTTGAATGTATACAGCTTCATCTGATCCACTTTCCTTAGGCCATTCTCGGTGCAGTCTCTCCTGTAGAGCAGCCAAGCGGTTACAATCACCATGTCGATGAAGTGAAACACCAGCCGGTGGTACCACTTTTTTGACCGGATCTTGTTGCGGTACAGTGCAATCAGGGAGTCAAGAAGGTCCACCCCACCCATATTCCTATTATACTCCCTCACTATGGCAGGGCAAGGCACTTGGATGACTTCTTTTCTCTTGCCATCCCATCTCTGCACCTCTGTAACTGGATGTGCACCCATGTAGTTGCTGAGGAGGCTGACAGAGCGGTTGTCATACCACTTCAGCACATACAACGTGGTTTCTCCAACCATGGCCGTCTTCTGTGTGAAAGATCCTCGTCCAGATCTTTTCAGCTCAGCATCGGACATCAAATTCACACCAGGTAGTCTGTTGCTACGAACTGTACCCGCCGAGTGGATTCCCTCCTGAGCAAGTGTAAGGACGAGAGGGACACTTGTGAACCAGTTGTCAAAGAATAACTTGTGGTTCTGTTGCTTTGGTATTGGCTGGGCCAGACGGAGAACAACATTTCCACTTGCACCTACATCTGCCAGGTCAGGGAGTTGCACAATTCGCCCTGTGTAGATCTCAAAGTTGTGTGGTATACCTTCAGAGCTGGCTAAGATAAGTATTTTGTATCCCCATTTCTTAGGTTTGGCTGGTAGGTACTGCTTGTGCTTATTCTTTCCCTTGAACGGAACTATCTGTTCATCCACAGCCATCTTCTCACTCATTGGGATGGATTGCAATTTTGCAGTAAGATGGTCAACCAGTGGTCGGATTTTGTATAGTGGATCTGGACTTCCTGCTGGTATTGCCTCATTGTCATTGAAGTGCAGGGCTTTCTTGATGGCCTCCCATCTGTTCAGACTCATGGTATCAGCTACTTGGTGCACCCGACAGGCCTTGGACCAAAACATGCGAGTGGCTGGTAACCCAAACAGTGACATGTAGACTACAGTACCAATAAATTGTTCCAGTTCTTTAGTGCTGAGGTTTAGAGGCTTGTTTGGGTTGCACTGTATAGCATACAGATTTGACTGCTCTGTGATCACTGACAGAATATCTTCTGAAAAAAACATCCTAAAGTAATGAAGGGGGGAGAAAACATCTTCTGATCTTGGGAGGCTGCTCTGCCATTCAGGATAGTTGGGGAAGTTGGCATTATGGGGTGTTCTCCACCGTGGTAAGCCACCCTCGTCATCCTCTGGTTCAAACACCACATCCTCGTTTTCCTCTTCATCTATTTCATCAGTTTCATCATCAACTTGCCCTTCTCCTTGAGAAAAAATAAGCAAGAAGCACATAATTTGAATGGGAATTATATTTCTCTCCATCCACTAATGGATGCACAGGTGTGTACAGACACAACCCCCCCCCCCCCACACACACACACACACACCTTACAGAACCCTGACTGACCCCTGACCTACTAAGTGTCAAACCTGATTCTGGGAGCCACTCTTCTCCACTATCACTCTCCTCCTCAAGCTCACTGTCTTCACTGTCGGATGGAATTTCCCTAACCTGTTCATTCTTGGACCCATAAAACGTTTTTACGTCCATTTCCTACAAGCAATAGTATACAGAATACTCATTATTCATTCCAGCACATCTCCATTCTTTAGCACTATTTTTTCCCAACAAAAGTGCTACATCTGCATGATGTTGCCTTCAGGCAACAGACCTAAAACCGGAGTATTAGCATATAAATACAAGTAAAAATCATATGTAAACAATCAAATGTGCATCTTGACATATTTCTGGACATTTACAAATTTATTTTATCAAGTTATTCCAATTTAATCCAGCAGAAAAGTGATATTTATCATACCGTTATCTGGCACTGTTTCACATGTGACTATGATTCCAGGAAAGACTGCTCCAGACTCAGGCAAATGTCCACACCCACTTCAGCCCCTGATTTGATTGGACAGAAACATGTCTGCTAACATTATAAAAAATGCAAATTAAAAAAAAACTTAAAGGGCCAGTGTCTGAGCCAAAAAAGCAGTTTGTTGCCTAAAAGCAACAGTATGCCATAGAGGGTTAAGATATTTGATTTGAAGTGTGCTGTGCGTGCAGACAGGTTTTTATAGTGCCTGGGAGTAGGGGGCACATGGCTGGGGGTCAGATATCTGAAGGACACAGGACTGGTTTTCACAGTCCTGTACCTCTTCAGTATTTGACCAGACCGGTCCTGTGTGAGAAAGTCTGTTTACCTCACAGGCAGGTGCAGAGACTTCTACAGGGGCAGGTGCTCAAAGTGAAAAAGGGGCACATACGTGTGACCAGATTTTAAAACACTGTTGTGTTAGGACTGTGGCAAGACTCTCACACAACTATTACATTTCTGTGTATACTATGATATATTGGAATACGGTAAGGCTGAAGCTATACATTTTTAATATAACTTTGGTAAAATTGTAAAAAACTAATGAACATATAAAATGTAAACAAAAACGCACTCCATGACACTAAACTAAATAATGTCATTTTATCCATGCTCTGACAAGATGAGAATTATTCCCAGCACTATGAGGAAGTCCTTAGACATTTTTAGTAATAAATTAAATAAGTTATGTGGGAACAAGATTTTGGGACATCACATTTTTTCTTATCAGATCACATTTTGCCAGCTCCCATCACCAACCAGTTCGTATTTTTGCACAATTATAGCAAATTCTCGCAATTTAATTGCATTAAAATGCCTAAATGCTAACTGCAATCCATTATTTATAAGCAGCCCAACACAACAATCACAAAGCATTTTATGGAAGCATTTTGTAAATATCTAGGTGGTTAGCAAGTAGCGGTCAAAAGCTCCGTATTGAAACAGAAATGATCTAACGTGCGAGCATAATACTTTCATGGCTTTGTTTTACAAATCCCGGGACACGAGCAGCTCACTCACCGGTTCTGTCATTCCCAGTGACTGTGCTGGGTTTAAGTTCTGGAATCGGGACCAAAAAAAATGATAACAGCCCTCTTTATTGGCTCCGCAGTTCGCGCTTTCTCCTCTGTTTTCAGCTGCGCGAGGGACACGTGACAGCTGCGCAACTCACGGAGGCAAAAGGTTAAAGGTCACGAGGTGCTGGCGGCCGTGTGATGTCATTTATTTCAAATTATTAATAATTAATGAATGAATAAATGTTCTTACGAAGAGCCACATGAGGGCTTAAAGCCACAAAAAAAAAAAAAAAAAAAAAAAAGACCAAGGACCAAAAGGGCACTTGGAGGCAAGGGGCAAAAGGGGCAGGTGCTCAAGCCCTCTCCGCCCCCCCCTCTGCACGTGCCTGTTACCTCATGCTGCTCAGAACCAGGTCAAACGTGTCGTCTTTAAAAGGCAAGAACTCCTCATCGGCCAAAACACACTGAGACGGGATTTCACTGTCTCTGAGTCGCTTCTGAAACACACAGACCCGGGTTAGTCCTGGGTTAGTCCTGGGTTAGTCCTGGTTTAGTCCTGGTTTAGTCCTGGTTTAGTCCTGGTTTAGTTCTGGTTTAGTTCTGGTTTAGTCCTGGTTTAGTCCTGGGTTAGTCCTGGGTTAGTCCTGGGTTAGTCCTGGTTTAGTCCTGGTTTAGTCCTGGTTTAGTCCTGGTTTAGACCCGGTTCAGTCCTCAGTACTCACCAGACAGTTGGGAGAGATGTCGGTCAGATAGAGCCGCTCCACCACATCCTGGAAAAACACACCTGAGGTAACTCCACCGAGAACACTGAGACTGGACTTAACTAAACCGGACTCACTTTGGACAGGTGCTCAGCGATGAAGCTCCTCCCACAGCCCAGGTCCAGAGCCACAGGGAAGGTCCTGAAAGACAAATCAGAGTAAGACCGGACCTGAGACTTCAGAACGGACTTTTAACCAGGTTTAATATTATCTTTCTTTTTTTATATAAAAGTCTAAAGACAAAACATTCTCTTGGTCGCATTTCTTAAATCTATATTTTACATTAGACATATTATTCATACATAATACTCTCCATCTAATGTTTACAGCTAAAATACTTCACACTTTCTCTGCAGCCATTCATTCAACAACAATAAAGTAAAAGCTGGAATACTGAATGGGTCTGAATGTGGTCTAAACCAGGACTAAAGCAGATCTAAAGCAGATCTAAAGCAGGTCTAAAGCAGGTCTAAAGCAAACCCGGTCTGAACTTGGTCTAAACGAGGTCTGAACTTGGTCTAAACGAGGTCTGAACTTGGTCTAAACGAGGTCTGAACTTGGTCTAAACGAGGTCTGAACTTGGTCTAAAACAGGTCTAAACCAGATCTAAACCAGGACTAAACCCAGAGTTTCACTGACCGTGCAACATCATAGACGCGGTCTGCCAGGCGACTGCCCACCTGCAGAAACACAAACTGTAATCAACTCCTGGTCTCAGTCCTGGTCTCAGTCCTGGTCTCAGTCCTGGTCTCAGTCCTGGTCTCAGTCCTGGTCTCAGTCCTGGTCTCAGTCCTGGTCTCAGTCCTGACTAAAGCCCTTTCTTTTTATCTCTGGTGGAGCATAAATAAAACTTCAGACTTGTACTGTGTTACAGAAAGGAGCAGAAAGAGGTTTTGGTCCCGGTCTGGTCTGTAGTCCGGGTCAGATCTGGTCCCGGTCTGGTCTGTAGTCCGGGTCAGATCTGGTCCCGGTCTGGTCTGTAGTCCGGGTCAGATCTGGTCCCGGTCTGGTCCGTAGTCCGGGTCAGATCTGGTCCCGGTCTGGTCCGTGGTCCGGGTCAGATCTGGTCCCGGTCTGGTCCGTGGTCCGGGTCAGATCTGGTCCCGGTCTGGTCCGTGGTCCGGGTCAGATCTGGTCCCGGTCTGGTCCGTGGTCCGGGTCAGATCTGGTCCCGGTCTGGTCCGTAGTCCGGGTCAGATCTGGTCCCGGTCTGGTCCGTAGTCAAAGGCAGATCTGGTCCCGGTCTGGTCCGTGGTCCGGGTCAGATCTGGTCCCGGTCTGGTCCGTGGTCCGGGTCAGATCTGGTCCCGGTCTGGTCCGTGGTCCGGGTCAGATCTGGTCCCGGTCTGGTCCGTGGTCCGGGTCAGATCTGGTCCCGGTCTGGTCCGTAGTCCGGGTCAGATCTGGTCCCGGTCTGGTCCGTAGTCCGGGTCAGATCTGGTCCCGGTCTGGTCCGTAGTCCGGGTCAGATCTGGTCCCGGTCTGGTCCGTAGTCCGGGTCAGATCTGGTCCCGGTCTGGTCCGTGGTCCGGGTCAGATCTGGTCCCGGTCTGGTCCGTGGTCCGGGTCAGATCTGGTCCCGGTCTGGTCCGTGGTCCGGGTCAGATCTGGTCCCGGTCTGGTCCGTAGTCCGGGTCAGATCTGGTCCCGGTCTGGTCCGTAGTCCGGGTCAGATCTGGTCCCGGTCTGGTCCGTAGTCCGGGTCAGATCTGGTCCCGGTCTGGTCCGTAGTCCGGGTCAGATCTGGTCCCGGTCTGGTCTGTAGTCCAAGTCAGATCTGGTCCCGGTCTGGTCCGTAGTCCGGGTCAGATCTGGTCCCGGTCTGGTCTGTAGTCCAAGTCAGATCTGGTCCCGGTCTGGTCTGTAGTCCGGGTCAGATCTGGTCCCGGTCTGGTCTGTAGTCCGGGTCAGATCTGGTCCCGGTCTGGTCTGTAGTCCGGGTCAGATCTGGTCCCGGTCTGGTCCCGGTCTGGTCTGTAGTCAAAGGCAGATCTGGACCCGGTCTGGTCCGTAGTCCAGGTCAGATCTGGTCCCGGTCTGGTCCGTAGTCCGGGTCAGATCTGGTCCCGGTCTGGTCCGTAGTCCGGGTCAGATCTGGTCCCGGTCTGGTCCGTAGTCCGGGTCAGATCTGGTCCCGGTCTGGTCTGTAGTCAAAGGCAGATCTGGTCCCGGCCTGGTCTGTGGTCCGGGTCAGATCTGGTCCCGGTCTGGTCTGTGGTCCGGGTCAGATCTGGTCCCGGTCTGGTCCGTAGTCCGGGTCAGATCTGGTCCCGGTCTGGTCTGTAGTCAAAGGCAGATCTGGTCCCGGTCTGGTCTGTAGTCAAAGGCAGATCTGGTCCCGGTCTGGTCTGTGGTCCGGGTCAGATCTGGTTCAGATCTGGTTCCGGTCTGGTCCGTGGTCCGGGTCAGATCTGGTCCCGGTCTGGTCCGTGGTCCGGGTCAGATCTGGTCCCGGTCTGGTCCGTGGTCCGGGTCAGATCTGGTCCCGGTCTGGTCCGTGGTCCGGGTCAGATCTGGTCCCGGTCTGGTCCGTGGTCCGGGTCAGATCTGGTCCCGGTCTGGTCCGTGGTCCGGGTCAGATCTGGTCCCGGTCTGGTCCGTGGTCCGGGTCAGATCTGGTCCCGGTCTGGTCCGTAGTCCGGGTCAGATCTGGTCCCGGTCTGGTCCGTGGTCCGGGTCAGATCTGGTCCCGGTCTGGTCCGTGGTCCGGGTCAGATCTGGTCCCGGTCTGGTCCGTGGTCCGGGTCAGATCTGGTCCCGGTCTGGTCCGTGGTCCGGGTCAGATCTGGTCCCGGTCTGGTCCGTGGTCCGGGTCAGATCTGGTCCCGGTCTGGTCCGTGGTCCGGGTCAGATCTGGTCCCGGTCTGGTCCGTGGTCCGGGTCAGATCTGGTCCCGGTCTGGTCCGTGGTCCGGGTCAGATCTGGTCCCGGTCTGGTCCGTGGTCCGGGTCAGATCTGGTCCCGGTCTGGTCCTGACCTCCTCGCGGATGTACTCGAACTGCGGGGCGTCCCTCAGGGAAGCCGCCCAGTCCCTCTGCCTCCTCTTCATCTCTCTGTTAAACACGTTCATCCCAGGACCACCGCCGGTCTGGGAGGACCAGGACCTGAGGGAGGACCAGGACCTGAGGGAGGACCGGGACCAGGGACAGGACCAGGACCTGGACCTGAGGGAGGACTGGGAGGACCACAGGGAGGCCACTCTGATCCAAGGACCGCTGACGGGGGTGGAGCCTGTGGGACAAAACCAGACTAGAGTCAAGGTAAAGAGACAAGAAAGAACCAGAACTAAACCAGGTCTAGACCAGGTCTAAACCAGGACTAAACCAGATCTAAACCAGGTCTAAACCAGGTCTAGACCAGGACTAAACCAGATCTAAACCAAGACTAAACCAGGTCTAGACCAGGTCTAAACCAAGACTAAACCAGATCTAAACCAGGACTAAACCAGGACTAAACCAGATCTAAACCAAGACTAAACCAGGTCTAGACCAGGTCGAGACCAGGTCTAAACCAGGACTAAACCAGATCTAAACCAAGACTAAACCAGGTCTAGACCAGGTCTAAACCAAGACTAAACCAGATCTAAACCAGGACTAAACCAGGAATAAACCAGATCTAAACCAAGACTAAACAAGGTCTAGACCAGGACTAAACCAGGACTAAACCAGGTCTAAACCAGGACTAAACCAGGTCGAGACCAGGTCTAAACCAGGACTAAACCAGATCTAAACCAAGACTAAACCAGGTCTAAACCAGGTCTAAACCAGGACTAAACCAGGACTAAACCAGATCTAAACCAGATCTAAACCAGGATTAAAGCACGGCTAAACTAGGTCTGAAGCAGGACTAAACCAGGTCTAGACCAGGACTAAACCAGGACTAAACCAATACTAAACCAGGTCGAGACCAGGTCTAAACCAGGACTAAACCAGATCTAAACCAAGACTAAACCAGGTCTAGACCAGGTCTAAACCAGATCTAAACCAGGATTAAAGCACGGCTAAACTAGGTCTGAAGCAGGTCTAAACCAGGTCTAAACCAGGTCTAAACCAGGTCTAAACCAGGACTAAACCAGGACTAAACCAGGACTAAACCAGGATTAAAGCACGGCTAAACTAGGTCTGAAGCAGGTCTAAACCAGGACTAAACCAGATCTAAACCAGATCTAAACCAGGTCTAAACCAGAACTAAACCAGGTCTAAACCAGGTCTGAAGCAGTACTAAACCAGGTCTAAACCAGGTCTAAACCAGGTCTAAACCAGGTCTAAACCAGGTCTAAACCAGGTCTAAACCAGGTCTAAACCAGGACTAAACCAGGACTAAACCAGGTCTAAACCAGGTCTGAAGCAGGTCTAAACCAGATCTAAACCAGATCTAAACCAGGTCTAAACCAGGTCTAAACCAGGTCTAAACCAGAACTAAACCAGGTCTAAACCAGGTCTGAAGCAGTACTAAACCAGGTCTAAACCAGGTCTAAACCAGGTCTAAACCAGGTCTAAACCAGGTCTAAACCAGGTCTAAACCGGGTCTAAACCAGGTCTAAACCAGGTCTAAACCAGGACTAAACCAGGACTAAACCAGATCTAAACCAGATCTAAACCAGGATTAAAGCAGTAGTAAACCAGATCTAAACCAGGTCTAAACCAGGTCTAAACCAGATCTAAACCAGATCTAAACCAGAACTAAACCAGGTCTAAACCAGGTCTAAACCAGATCTAAACCAGATCTAAACCAGGTCTAAACCAGAACTAAACCAGGTCTAAACCAGATCTAAACCAGGTCTAAACCAGAACTAAACCAGGTCTAAACCAGGTCTAAACCAGGACTAAACCAGGTCTAAACCAGGTCTAAACCAGGTCTAAACCAGGTCTGAAGCAGTACTAAACCAGGTCTAAACCAGGACTAAACCAGGTCTAAACCAGGTCTAAACCAGGTCTGAAGCAGTACTAAACCAGGTCTAAACCAGGTCTAAACCAGAACTAAACCAGGTCTAAACCAGGTCTGAAGCAGTACTAAACCAGGTCTAAACCAGGTCTAAACCGGGTCTAAACCGGGTCTAAACCAGGTCTAAACCAGGTCTAAACCAGGACTAAACCAGGTCTAAACCAGGTCTAAACCAGGTCTGAAGCAGTACTAAACCAGGTCTAAACCAGGTCTAAACCAGAACTAAACCAGGTCTAAACCAGGTCTGAAGCAGTACTAAACCAGGTCTAAACCAGGTCTAAACCGGGTCTAAACCGGGTCTAAACCAGGTCTAAACCAGGTCTAAACCAGGACTAAACCAGGTCTAAACCAGGTCTAAACCAGGTCTGAAGCAGTACTAAACCAGGTCTAAACCAGGTCTAAACCAGGTCTAAACCAGGTCTAAACCGGGTCTGCCCCACCTGTTCTCTCGGTGCCGCAGTCTTTGGGCCCGGCTCTAGCCCGGGGTGCGGCCCAGACCCCCCGCAGGACTCTCTGGACCGGTCTACAGTTCATGATCCCGGGTTCGTCCTCTCCGCCGCCATCTTGGCTCCCGTGTGTCCCTCTGCGCTCTCCGTACTTACAGCGGGGTCAGAGGTGACTGCAGCGGGGCATTGTGGGAAAACACGTGGAGCACGGGAGCAGACGGTAAATAAATATTGGCCATTTTCGTGGATTTAAAGAATTTACAGTTGATTTTAGGCTTTATTTTCAGTGACGCATGCGCAGAGTTGTAAACGGATTAAGTAAGAGAAAGCGGGAGGACGAAAACAAAACAAACTAAACTAGTTTTAAACCAGGGCTAAACCAGAGCTAAAACCAAGGACTAAACCAGAGCTAAAACCAGGACTAAACCAGAGCTAAAACCAGGACTAAACCAGAGCTAAACCAGAGCTAAAACCAGGGCTAAACCAGAGCTAAAACCAGGACTAAACCAGAGCTAAAACCAGGACTAAACCAGAGCTAAAACCAGGACTAAACCAGAGCTAAAACCAAGGACTAAACCAGAGCTAAAACCAGGACTAAACCAGAGCTAAAACCAGGACTAAACCAGAGCTAAAACCAGGACTAAACCAGGGCTAAAACCAGGGCTAAACCAGAGCTAAAACCAGGACTAAACCAGGGCTAAAACCAGGACTAAACCAGAGCTAAAACCAGGACTAAACCAGAGCTAAAACCAGGACTAAACCAGAGCTAAAACCAGGACTAAACCAGAGCTAAAACCAGGACTAAACCAGAGCTAAAACCAGGACTAAACCAGAGCTAAAACCAGGGCTAAACCAGAGCTAAAACCAGGACTAAACCAGAGCTAAAACCAGGACTAAACCAGGGCTAAAACCAGGACTAAACCAGAGCTAAAACCAGGACTAAACCAGGGCTAAAACCAAGGACTAAACCAGAGCTAAAACCAGGACTAAACCAGAGCTAAAACCAGGACTAAACCAGGGCTAAAACCAGGGCTAAACCAGGGCTAAAACCAGGACTAAACCAGAGCTAAAACCAAGGACTAAACCAGAGCTAAAACCAGGACTAAACCAGAGCTAAAACCAAGGACTAAACCAGAGCTAAAACCAGGACTAAACCAGAGCTAAAACCAGGACTAAACCAGAGCTAAAACCAGGACTAAACCAGAGCTAAAACCAAGGACTAAACCAGAGCTAAAACCAGGGCTAAACCAGAGCTAAAACCAGGACTAAACCAGAGCTAAAACCAGGGCTAAACCAGAGCTAAAACCAAGGACTAAACCAGGACTAAACCAGAGCTAAAACCAGGACTAAACCAGAGCTAAAACCAGGACTAAACCAGAGCTAAAACCAGGACTAAACCAGGGCTAAAACCAGGGCTAAACCAGAGCTAAAACCAGGACTAAACCAGAGCTAAAACCAGGACTAAACCAGAGCTAAAACCAAGGACTAAACCAGAGCTAAAACCAAGGACTAAACCAGAGCTAAAACCAAGGACTAAACCAGAGCTAAAACCAAGGACTAAACCAGAGCTAAAACCAAGGACTAAACCAGAGCTAAAACCAAGGACTAAACCAGAGCTAAAACCAAGGACTAAACCAGAGCTAAAACCAGGACTAAACCAGAGCTAAAACCAAGGACTAAACCAGAGCTAAAACCAGGACTAAACCAGAGCTAAAACCAAGGACTAAACCAGAGCTAAAACCAAGGACTAAACCAGAGCTAAAACCAGGACTAAACTGGGTTAAATAGGTTTAACACAGGACTAAACCAGAGCTAAAACCAGGGCTAAACCAGAGCTTAAACCAGAGCTAAAACCAGGACTAAACTGGGTTAAATAGCTTTAACACAGGACTAAACCAGAGCTAAAACCAAGGACTAAACCAGAGCTAAAACCAGGACTAAACCAGAGCTAAAACCAGGACTAAACCAGGGCTAAAACCAGGGCTAAACCAGGGCTAAAACCAGGACTAAACCAGAGCTAAAACCAGGACTAAACCAGAGCTAAAACCAGGACTAAACCAGAGCTAAAACCAAGGACTAAACCAGAGCTAAAACCAGGGCTAAACCAGAGCTAAAACCAGGACTAAACCAGAGCTAAAACCAGGGCTAAACCAGAGCTAAAACTAGGACTAAACCAGGACTAAACCAGAGCTAAAACCAGGACTAAACCAGAGCTAAAACCAGGACTAAACCAGAGCTAAAACCAGGACTAAACCAGGGCTAAAACCAGGGCTAAACCAGAGCTAAAACCAGGACTAAACCAGAGCTTAAACCAGAGCTAAAACCAAGGACTAAACCAGAGCTAAAACCAAGGACTAAACCAGAGCTAAAACCAAGGACTAAACCAGAGCTAAAACCAAGGACTAAACCAGAGCTAAAACCAAGGACTAAACCAGAGCTAAAACCAGGACTAAACCAGAGCTAAAACCAAGGACTAAACCAGAGCTAAAACCAAGGACTAAACCAGAGCTAAAACCAAGGACTAAACCAGAGCTAAAACCAAGGACTAAACCAGAGCTAAAACCAAGGACTAAACCAGAGCTAAAACCAAGGACTAAACCAGAGCTAAAACCAAGGACTAAACCAGAGCTAAAACCAGGACTAAACTGGGTTAAATAGGTTTAACACAGGACTAAACCAGAGCTAAAACCAGGGCTAAACCAGAGCTTAAACCAGAGCTAAAACCAGGACTAAACTGGGTTAAATAGCTTTAACACAGGACTAAACCAGAGCTAAAACCAGGGCTAAACCAGAGCTAAAACCAGGGCTAAACCAGAGCTAAAACCAGGGCTAAACCAGAGCTAAAACCAGGACTAAACCAGGACTAAACCAGAGCTTAAAGCAAGGACTAAACCAGAGCTAAAACCAGGACTAAACCAGGGCTAAAACCAGGACTAAACCAGAGCTAAAACCAAGGACTAAACCAGAGCTAAAACCAGGACTAAACCAGAGCTAAAACCAGGACTAAACCAGAGCTAAAACCAGGACTAAACCAGGGCTAAAACCAGGGCTAAACCAGAGCTAAAACCAGGACTAAACCAGAGCTAAAACCAGGACTAAACCAGAGCTAAAACCAAGGACTAAACCAGAGCTAAAACCAGGGCTAAACCAGAGCTAAAACCAGGACTAAACCAGAGCTAAAACCAGGGCTAAACCAGAGCTAAAACTAGGACTAAACCAGGACTAAACCAGAGCTAAAACCAGGACTAAACCAGAGCTAAAACCAGGACTAAACCAGAGCTAAAACCAGGACTAAACCAGAGCTAAAACCAGGACTAAACCAGAGCTAAAACCAGGACTAAACCAGAGCTAAAACCAAGGACTAAACCAGAGCTAAAACCAAGGACTAAACCAGAGCTAAAACCAGGACTAAACCAGAGCTAAAACCAAGGACTAAACCAGAGCTAAAACCAGGACTAAACCAGAGCTAAAACCAAGGACTAAACCAGAGCTAAAACCACGACTAAACCAGAGCTAAAACCAAGGACTAAACCAGAGCTAAAACCACGACTAAACTGGGTTAAATAGCTTTAACACAGGACTAAACCAGAGCTAAAACCAGGGCTAAACCAGAGCTTAAACCAGAGCTAAAACCAGGACTAAACTGGGTTAAATAGCTTTAACACAGGACTAAACCAGAGCTAAAACCAGGGCTAAACCAGAGCTAAAACCAGGGCTAAACCAGAGCTAAACCAGAGCTAAAACCAGGGCTAAACCAGAGCTAAAACCAGGGCTAAACCAGAGCTAAAACCAGGACTAAACTGGGTTAAATAGCTTTAACACAGGACTAAACCAGAGCTAAAACCAGGGCTAAACCAGAGCTAAAACCAGGGCTAAACCAGAGCTAAAACCAGGACTAAACCAGAGCTAAAACCAGGGCTAAACCAGAGCTAAAACCAGGACTAAACTGGGTTAAATAGCTTTAACACAAGACTAAACCAGAGCTAAAACCAGGGCTAAACCAGAGCTAAAACCAGGGCTAAACCAGAGCTAAAACCAGGACTAAACCAGAGCTAAAACCAGGGCTAAACCAGAGCTAAAACCAGGACTAAACTGGGTTAAATAGCTTTAACACAGGACTAAACCAGAGCTAAAACCAGGACTAAACCAGAGCTAAAACCAGGGCTAAACCAGAGCTAAAACCAGGACTAAACCAGAGCTAAAACCAGGACTAAACCAGGTTTAAAACCAGGACTAAACTGGGTTAAATAGCTTTAACACAGGACTAAACCAGAGCTAAAACCAGGGCTAAACCAGAGCTAAAACCAGAACTAAACCAGGACTAAAACAAGGACTAAAACCAGCACAACACTAACAGGACAACACTAGGTCTAAACTAATGATTATTTTGATAATTGAACAATCTGTTGATTATTGTTTTGATTTATTGATTAATAATCAGATAGTGAAGTGTGAGTAAAGTGGCTAAAAATTTGAGCTAGACGAGGCCACACACACACACACACACACACACACACACACACACACACACACACACACACACACACACACACACACAGAGGTATTTCTGGTTCTTGTTTTTAGCTGTTTTTGTTGCTTTACTGCTCTGTGTTGGTAATAAACCTCTCTCAGCTCATGGCATGTTTCAGAGTTTGTTACTTACTCCAGTTAACGATGAAATCGTTACTAAAATAAGTGACAACTATTTCAACGATTGATTTTTATTATAAACCAGGACTAAAGGAGAGAGCAGAGATGTTGTACGGTTTAGAGACGGAGGCTTAGAGGAGCAGACAGGAGCAGACTGACTGGACTTTTCTGAATGGACCAGACCAGAGGAGGAGCAGGAGACTGAGGACTTCCTGTTAACCTGAGCAGATGTTTGTGTGTGTGACAGGAGTCTGTCATGTCGTCGTCTAAGAAGCAGAGACAGCAGAAGCAGGATGGCGGGGACGAGCGTTTCTCCCGAGTCCAGAGAGACCCGCGCTTCTGGGAGATGCCTGAGAAACAGAACAAGGTCAAGATCGACAAGCGCTTCCAGTCCATGTTCCACGACCGGAGGTTTAAGGTCCAGTCCGGCGTGGACAAGCGCGGCCGCCCGGTGCAGCACAGCACCAAGGAGGACCTGAAGAGGTTCTACCAGCTGTCGGACTCCGAGGACGAGGAGGAGCCCAAACCAGACCGGACTAAACCTGGGCTCTCTGCAGAAGGTCAGAGGGGTTTCACTTTAGATCTAAATCGTGTCAGGATTCAGGAAGGTTTCAAAGCAAAGATCCTAAAAGTTTTCACGCTGAGTACCACCTTAGGAAATATTTGGGTTTACAAGTACCATCTTCAACGGACTTAAATTAACTTAACTTAAATGATTACTAAACCAGGACTAATCTGTGACTAAATCTACAATAAACAAAGACTAAACCGTGACAAATCCAGAACTAAACCGGGACCAAGTCGTGATCTATACTAAAGGCCTCCATACACCAAGGCGACGATCGCCCGTCTGAAGCCGTCTGAACGGTTCTTCCACGTCGCTCATTTCCGTCCTTTTGATCTGTATGCGCCGTCGCCCCCCATCGCTCCAGGACGGAGGCCGTCTGACCAGTTTTCTGCCGATTGGCCTTGTTGTTGTTGAATCGGCGTCTTTGGTCTTTGGCACGAAGCGCTCTGATAGGCCTAGCACTACAGCTGCTGCGCCAATCAGCTCACGGGAATTTTAGCGGAAGTGACGGAGTGATGAGAGGTGACAAACACTGTGGCAGCGCACTGTCACCATTTTTGCATTTTTCGCAATTCCGTGTGGAAAGTTATCCAAACCGGCCATTATCACGCTTCTCAAATGTTCAAACAAGCTGAGAACAGTGGCAGACCAAGGCGCGCTACATGCAGATGTACTCCACAAACATTGTGTCACTTCCGTTTATCTTTGTTCACTGGCTAGCGCCATCTGCTGCTTTGGGGGGGTAATTACATCACGCGCATGCGTGTATGAAGAGGGAAAAAGGTCATCCGACGTGAGGAAACGGGAGGGAACGAGAGGAGACGAGAAGAGACGAGCTGTCGCTCCGTCTTTTTGGTGGCAGTCTGGGAGTGTATCTGGTGTATCGAGGCCTTAAATGTAATCCCCAACCAGAGCAGGACTAAAACATGAATAAAACAAGATGAGCTCTAAATTAAACTAAATCAGGACTTTAGACTCCTGCGTACCACTAGTGGGACCTGTACCACAGCTTGAGAATCACTGTTCTAAAGGATTCTATCCCATTGTGAGATCAGGCCAAAGATACTCACTCCAGCCTCAAGGGGTCATTAAAGGAATAAGTAATGATTTTAGTGGATTTTTTTTTTTTTTTTTTTTTTTTTTTTGGTGAAATATAAGGGCTTTAGAGCATTTACCCCTCAACTAGTAGTGTTCAGGTCTATATCTTTAGCATTGCGAGATAGGGACAGGGTCTTGGAGCAGGTCTGAGCTCTCACAGTCTAATTATGAACTGCTTTAAATCTTCTCTTTTCAGACGATGAAGACGAAGACGAGGGTTTGTCTGAGGGCAGTGAGGTGGAAGTGGACGAGGACTCTGGCTCGGACTCGGAGGACTCTGGCTCGGACTCGGAGGACTCTGGCTCGGACTCGGAGGACTCTGGCTCGGACTCGGAGGACTCTGGACCGGACTTGGCTCGTGGCAAAGGGAACGTAGAGACCAGCTCTGATGAAGACGAGGACGACGAAGACGAGGTGGAGGTCATTCTGAGGCGAGAGGAGGAGGAGATCCAGCACGACTGGGGCGAGCTGTGCAAGGACGCGCCCCGGACCGAACAGGTACCAGGCCCACAGAACTTTGGTTTTTAGGGATTTAAATAAGGGTGCTCCAATCAGGATTTTTGAGGCTGATCACCGATCAGCCTTTGCTGTGATCGGCCGATACTGATCATGGCCGATACCGCATGGTCTTTAATGTAGTAATGTAATGTATGCAGGGTTTATTAGTTCCACTTGAAAAACACTGTAGCCTTTGTAAAAGTACAACAAAATTCTACTTATTTTTGTTTTAGAAGAGGTTTTGTTGCATTATCAGCCTTTAATGTGTGCCCAGCGTCTGTGTGGCTTTGTTTGAATGCTACGCTGATGTAAAAATCAGCTTTTCTTAATCGGTGCCTTTAGTGCGAGTCCGCGGGTGCAGCGGCTGCGTCCACGTAACGCGCAGCCAAACCAGGCTGACATAAAGCAGCGCCTCCAGGGCAGGTTTGTGTTCGTTATAACCAGGGCTTAACTTAAAAACACTGCTAAAATAACACTACTGCTGTTTAATCAAACCGGAGTTGCAGGACAGGAAATGTGAGAGCCTTGCGTGTTTGTTGTAATTTTATCGGCCCTTCTGATCGGCCCATTTTACCGATCACTTTATTTTTAGCC
This sequence comes from Bostrychus sinensis, assembly GCA_020698575.1. NCBI lineage: Eukaryota > Metazoa > Chordata > Actinopteri > Gobiiformes > Eleotridae > Bostrychus > Bostrychus sinensis. Next base: position 41,263,664 of record CM036243.1, on the reverse strand, counting down.
ATGATCGAGTGGAGCACCCTTAGATCTAAAGATTTTAAAGTGGATTTTAGGCTTTATTTTCAGTGATGCATGTGCAGAGTTGTAAATGGATTAACCAAGAGTTCTGTTATTATGTTTTAAAGCGTGAGTAAGTGAACAAGGACTAAACTAGGGTTATCTAGCTTTAAAGCAGGACTTAACCAGGTCTGAACCAGAGGGCTGTGCTGCGTAGCTGGGTGGAGAGAGCCAGGCTTTATGCGAGTAATCTCACTTCTCAAAGCCTGAACTTCAGCTCTGAGACAACGAGGATCACGAAGGTGGTTATCAGCAGAATTTGTGAAGTCAGGGTTTGATCTTTGGTGTCTGTGCGCGCTCCCGGGAAAGGGGGCGTGTACCGTGTCATTGGACGCTTTTCATGCGGAGTACGGACGTCTGCGAATCTCAGATAATAAGATAAAAATTTAAAAAGTGTTGAAGGATCCGGCTACGCACCAGCAGATTACAAAGTTAGAAAAATAAAACAACAAAAGTGAAAGTCTAACTGTGTCTCGGTCTGAGTCTCGGTCTGAGTCTCGGTCTGAGTCTCGGTCTGAGTCTCGGTCTGAGTCTCGGTCTGTGTCTCGGTCTGTGTCTCGGTCTGTGTCTCGGTCTGAGTCTCGGTCTGAGTCTCGGTCTGAGTCTCGGTCTGTGTCTCGGTCTGAGTCTCGGTCTGTGTCTCGGTCTGAGTCTCGGTCTGAGTCTCGGTCTGAGTCTCGGTCTGTGTCTCGGTCTGTGTCTCGGTCTGTGTCTCGGTCTGTGTCTCGGTCTGAGTCTCGGTCTGAGTCTCGGTCTGAGTCTCGGTCTGAGTCTCGGTCTGTGTCTCGGTCTGTGTCTCGGTCTGTGTCTCGGTCTGTGTCTCGGTCTGAGTCTCGGTCTGTGTCTCGGTCTGAGTCTCGGTCTGAGTCTCGGTCTGAGTCTCGGTCTGTGTCTCGGTCTGTGTCTCGGTCTGAGTCTCGGTCTGAGTCTCGGTCTGTGTCTCGGTCTGTGTCTCGGTCTGAGTCTCGGTCTGTGTCTCGGTCTGAGTCTCGGTCTGAGTCTCGGTCTGTGTCTCGGTCTGTGTCTCGGTCTGTGTCTCGGTCTGTGTCTCGGTCTGTGTCTCGGTCTGTGTCTCGGTCTGTGTCTCGGTCTGAGTCTCGGTCTGAGTCTCGGTCTGTGTCTCGGTCTGAGTCTCGGTCTGTGTCTCGGTCTGTGTCTCGGTCTGTGTCTCGGTCTGAGTCTCGGTCTGTGTCTCGGTCTGTGTCTCGGTCTGAGTCTCGGTCTGTGTCTCGGTCTGTGTCTCGGTCTGTGTCTCGGTCTGTGTCTCGGTCTGTGTCTCGGTCTGAGTCTCGGTCTGTGTCTCGGTCTGTGTCTCGGTCTGTGTCTCGGTCTGAGTCTCGGTCTGTGTCTCGGTCTGTGTCTCGGTCTGTGTCTCGGTCTGTGTCTCGGTCTGTGTCTCGGTCTGTGTCTCGGTCTGTGTCTCGGTCTGAGTCTCGGTCTGTGTCTCGGTCTGTGTCTCGGTCTGTGTCTCGGTCTGAGTCTCGGTCTGTGTCTCGGTCTGTGTCTCGGTCTGAGTCTCGGTCTGTGTCTCGGTCTGTGTCTCGGTCTGTGTCTCGGTCTGTGTCTCGGTCTGAGTCTCGGTCTGTGTCTCGGTCTGTGTCTCGGTCTGTGTCTCGGTCTGTGTCTCGGTCTGTGTCTCGGTCTGTGTCTCGGTCTGTGTCTCGGTCTGTGTCTCGGTCTGTGTCTCGGTCTGAGTCTCGGTCTGTGTCTCGGTCTGAGTCTCGGTCTGAGTCTCGGTCTGAGTCTCGGTCTGTGTCTCGGTCTGTGTCTCGGTCTGTGTCTCGGTCTGAGTCTCGGTCTGTGTCTCGGTCTGTGTCTCGGTCTGTGTCTCGGTCTGTGTCTCGGTCTGAGTCTCGGTCTGTGTCTCGGTCTGTGTCTCGGTCTGAGTCTCGGTCTGTGTCTCGGTCTGAGTCTCGGTCTGAGTCTCGGTCTGTGTCTCGGTCTGTGTCTCGGTCTGAGTCTCGGTCTGTGTCTCGGTCTGTGTCTCGGTCTGAGTCTCGGTCTGTGTCTCGGTCTGAGTCTCGGTCTGTGTCTCGGTCTGAGTCTCGGTCTGAGTCTCGGTCTGAGTCTCGGTCTGAGTCTCGGTCTGTGTCTCGGTCTGGGTCTCGGTCTGAGTCTCGGTCTGTGTCTCGGTCTGTGTCTCGGTCTGAGTCTCGGTCTGAGTCTCGGTCTGTGTCTCGGTCTGGGTCTCGGTCTGAGTCTCGGTCTGTGTCTCGGTCTGAGTCTCGGTCTGGGTCTCGGTCTGAGTCTCGGTCTGTGTCTCGGTCTGGTCTCGGTCTGGGTCTCGGTCTGTGTCTCGGTCTGTGTCTCGGTCTGTGTCTCGGTCTGAGTCTCGGTCTGTGTCTCGGTCTGTGTCTCGGTCTGAGTCTCGGTCTGAGTCTCGGTCTGTGTCTCGGTCTGAGTCTCGGTCTGAGTCTCGGTCTGTGTCTCGGTCTGAGTCTCGGTCTGAGTCTCGGTCTGAGTCTCGGTCTGAGTCTCGGTCTGAGTCTCGGTCTGAGTCTCGGTCTGAGTCTCGGTCTGAGTCTCGGTCTGTGTCTCGGTCTGAGTCTCGGTCTGTGTCTCGGTCTGAGTCTCGGTCTGTGTCTCGGTCTGAGTCTCGGTCTGAGTCTCGGTCTGAGTCTCGGTCTGTGTCTCGGTCTGAGTCTCGGTCTGAGTCTCGGTCTGTGTCTCGGTCTGAGTCTCGGTCTGTGTCTCGGTCTGTGTCTCGGTCTGAGTCTCGGTCTGTGTCTCGGTCTGAGTCTCGGTCTGAGTCTCGGTCTGAGTCTCGGTCTGTGTCTCGGTCTGTGTCTCGGTCTGAGTCTCGGTCTGAGTCTCGGTCTGAGTCTCGGTCTGAGTCTCGGTCTGTGTCTCGGTCTGTGTCTCGGTCTGAGTCTCGGTCTGTGTCTCGGTCTGTGTCTCGGTCTGAGTCTCGGTCTGTGTCTCGGTCTGTCTCTCGGTCTGTGTCTCGGTCTGTGTCTCGGTCTGAGTCTCGGTCTGTGTCTCGGTCTGAGTCTCGGTCTGTGTCTCGGTCTGTGTCTCGGTCTGTGTCTCGGTCTGTGTCTCGGTCTGAGTCTCGGTCTGTGTCTCGGTCTGAGTCTCGGTCTGTGTCTCGGTCTGTGTCTCGGTCTCGGTCTGAGTCTCGGTCTGAGTCTCGGTCTGAGTCTCGGTCTGTGTCTCGGTCTGAGTCTCGGTCTGTGTCTCGGTCTGTGTCTCGGTCTGAGTCTCGGTCTGTGTCTCGGTCTGTGTCTCGGTCTGAGTCTCGGTCTGTGTCTCGGTCTGTGTCTCGGTCTGAGTCTCGGTCTGAGTCTCGGTCTGAGTCTCGGTCTGAGTCTCGGTCTGTGTCTCGGTCTGTGTCTCGGTCTGAGTCTCGGTCTGAGTCTCGGTCTGAGTCTCGGTCTGTGTCTCGGTCTGTGTCTCGGTCTGTGTCTCGGTCTGTGTCTCGGTCTGTGTCTCGGTCTGTGTCTCGGTCTGAGTCTCGGTCTGTGTCTCGGTCTGTGTCTCGGTCTGAGTCTCGGTCTGAGTCTCGGTCTGAGTCTCGGTCTGAGTCTCGGTCTGAGTCTCGGTCTGTGTCTCGGTCTGAGTCTCGGTCTGAGTCTCGGTCTGTGTCTCGGTCTGAGTCTCGGTCTGAGTCTCGGTCTGAGTCTCGGTCTGAGTCTCGGTCTGAGTCTCGGTCTGAGTCTCGGTCTGTGTCTCGGTCTGTGTCTCGGTCTGTGTCTCGGTCTGTGTCTCGGTCTGAGTCTCGGTCTGAGTCTCGGTCTGTGTCTCGGTCTGAGTCTCGGTCTGTGTCTCGGTCTGTGTCTCGGTCTGAGTCTCGGTCTGTGTCTCGGTCTGAGTCTCGGTCTGAGTCTCGGTCTGTGTCTCGGTCTGAGTCTCGGTCTGTGTCTCGGTCTGTGTCTCGGTCTGAGTCTCGGTCTGAGTCTCGGTCTGTGTCTCGGTCTGTGTCTCGGTCTGTGTCTCGGTCTGAGTCTCGGTCTGAGTCTCGGTCTGTGTCTCGGTCTGTGTCTCGGTCTGTGTCTCGGTCTGTGTCTCGGTCTGAGTCTCGGTCTGTGTCTCGGTCTGAGTCTCGGTCTGTGTCTCGGTCTGAGTCTCGGTCTGCGTCTCGGTCTGAGTCTCGGTCTGAGTCTCGGTCTGAGTCTCGGTCTGCGTCTCGGTCTGCGTCTCGGTCTGAGTCTCGGTCTGAGTCTCGGTCTGTGTCTCGGTCTGTGTCTCGGTCTGTGTCTCGGTCTGTGTCTCGGTCTGAGTCTCGGTCTGAGTCTCGGTCTGAGTCTCGGTCTGAGTCTCGGTCTGTGTCTCGGTCTGTGTCTCGGTCTGAGTCTCGGTCTGAGTCTCGGTCTGAGTCTCGGTCTGAGGCTCGGTCTGAGGCTCGGTCTGAGTCTCGGTCTGAGGCTCGGTCTGAGTCTCGGTCTGTGTCTCGGTCTGTGTCTCGGTCTGAGTCTCGGTCTGTGTCTCGGTCTGTGTCTCGGTCTGAGTCTCGGTCTGTGTCTCGGTCAGTGTCTCGGTCTGTGTCTCGGTCTGTGTCTCGGTCTGAGTCTCGGTCTGAGTCTCGGTCTGAGTCTCGGTCTGTGTCTCGGTCTGTGTCTCGGTCTGTGTCTCGGTCTGTGTCTCGGTCTGAGTCTCGGTCTGAGTCTCGGTCTGAGTCTCGGTCTGTGTCTCGGTCTGTGTCTCGGTCTGAGTCTCGGTCTGAGTCTCGGTCTGAGTCTCGGTCTGTGTCTCGGTCTGAGTCTCGGTCTGTGTCTCGGTCTGTGTCTCGGTCAGTGTCTCGGTCTGAGTCTCGGTCTGTGTCTCGGTCTGTGTCTCGGTCTGTGTCTCGGTCTGAGTCTCGGTCTGTGTCTCGGTCTGTGTCTCGGTCTGTGTCTCGGTCTGTGTCTCGGTCTGTGTCTCGGTCTGTGTCTCGGTCTGAGTCTCGGTCTGAGTCTCGGTCTGTGTCTCGGTCTGTGTCTCGGTCTGAGTCTCGGTCTGAGTCTCGGTCTGAGTCTCGGTCTGTGTCTCGGTCTGAGTCTCGGTCTGTGTCTCGGTCTGTGTCTCGGTCTGTGTCTCGGTCTGAGTCTCGGTCTGAGTCTCGGTCTGTGTCTCGGTCTGTGTCTCGGTCTGTGTCTCGGTCTGTGTCTCGGTCTGAGTCTCGGTCTGAGTCTCGGTCTGAGTCTCGGTCTGTGTCTCGGTCTGTGTCTCGGTCTGTGTCTCGGTCTGAGTCTCGGTCTGAGTCTCGGTCTGTGTCTCGGTCTGAGTCTCGGTCTGTGTCTCGGTCTGTGTCTCGGTCAGTGTCTCGGTCTGAGTCTCGGTCTGAGTCTCGGTCTGTGTCTCGGTCTGAGTCTCGGTCAGTAAGTTTAAAGCTCTGTCTTCTACGCGCTCGTATTTTGAAGTGATCAAATACAATAAAACGTGTTAAACTGGAGGAGTTCAGTCTCTCCCCAAACTCACTCAATAAAATGTTCAGAAAAAAGTTTTAAACACTGAAGGAGCAGCTCAAAGCCCAAACTCCTGAATAAAACCTGCTCGGGACCAGGTTAGCTCTGCTGTGTTTGTTTCTATAGTGACGCTAAAATGTGAGCCTTCTTTGTGAGGCCGATAATCCTGGGTTTAGGCTCGACTCAACATAACCAGAAACCTCACTTTGTAGTACAGCCCTCTGGACTAAACCAGGTCTAAACCAGGTCTAAACCAGGTCTAAACCAGGTCTAAACCAGGACTAAACCAGGTCTAAACCAGGTCTAAACCAGGTCTAAACCAGGACTAAACCAGGACTAAACCAGGACTAAACCAGGTCTAAACCAGGTCTAAACCAGGTCTAAACCAGGTCTAAACCAGGACTAAACCAGGTCTAAACCAGGTCTAAACCAGGTCTAAACCAGGACTAAACCAGGACTAAACCAGGTCTAAACCAGGTCTAAACCAGGTCTAAACCAGGTCTAAACAAAATCTGCTTAAAAAAATAAACTATTCAGCTGATATTGTTTTTGACAGTTCCTATCATCTATAACCAGAACCAGAAAACCTTTAGGGGGCTTTCCACAGCCGGGCCTGAGGCACCATATCTCCAGCCTGGAGCACCAAAATCTATCTATCAATAAATGAAAAACTAAATGCTCTCATTGACAAATAATTACACTGATCTACAAATGTTTGGACTCCTGCTTCTGAGATAAAAGCAGGCTAAATCTCATTTATTTTGATGAACTGAAAATCAATGATAACTGTGCTGTTAGCTATGTATTCAAGATATTTAATGATATTGTTTCACATCAAAATCACATCTGTTTATACAATAGATTTAGGCATTTTTGCTTAAAAATAATAATTATATTTTGAAAATATTTAATTTCTCTTCATGCATGCATTTTGTCCACTTCCAAGAGAGAGATTTCTGCAAATAAAAACAAAACATTTGATGTCAAAACTCTAGACATTAAAATGAATGTATTGGAGGCTTTCAGATAGAACTGGTTGCTGTAGACACTGTACCTTCTGATAAACTACCGTTTTTGACTTATTTTGCATAAATTTCCTATTTTGACCCAATACTGTTTCTTGGAAACTAAAGCCATCTGCACTTCTCACTTACTTTTTCTTTATTAGTGACCTAATCCAAGAAACATTTCACTACTTTTGTTCCAGAAGCATTTTGCTTGTGCTATTTAAACAGGACAAGAAAAATATATATCTGTTTTAATAAAGATGTCACTTTTGGTTAAGATACATAAATAAAGGCCTATTATTCACTTTTTGTATTTATTTCCACATTTAACCAAAACTTACATCTTCTTTTAAAAACTATATATTTTTATTTCAGCATTTCTTGTCCTGTTTAAATAATTATTCGTCAATGAGAGCGTTTAGTTAATGTATTGTAATTAATGCATTGATTGATTTGTCAGTTTTGGTCCTCCATAATGTGCAGCAGACAGTTAAATCAGATATAATTCCTTGTATTTTGTATTATAGTTTCAGCTGCCACTAGTCTGCAGTAAAATATGGGCACAATTTCTGTTTTTACTTCTCTGCAAGATTCAAGAGAAACATTTCCATGAGCTGCTTCTGCACAGACTGGAGTTAAATCAGACATGAACTTTAGTTTTTGTGTAAATATTTGACCAAGTTTCTTCGATAGTGGTTCCCCAGTGGAGCTCCAGTGGTCCCATGTCCCAGTCCGCTCCTGTCATCACATCTTTATCATGAAATCCATTTAAGGTTAGGTTAGGATTAGATTTAGCTAAAATCAGTATGGATTCATCTGAAATCCTGGTGAAATACAATTCTTTAGACATGACAATTAGTGTCATAAAACAAATTATTAAAAGCCCAAAACAAATAAAAAAAATTAAAAAAATTAAAAAATGTCCTAAACAAATAAAAAAAACAAAAACAAATTACAAAATGTCCAAAACCAATTAAAAAAAAAACAAATTAAGAAAATGTCCAAAACAAATAAAAAAACAAATAAAAAAATGTCTAAAACAAATAAAAAACAAAACAAAAAACAAATTAAAAAAAAAATGTTCAAAACAAATAACAAAACAAATTAAAAAATGTCCAAAAAAAATTAAAAAATTTTCCAAAACAAATTAATAAATGTCATAAAATCAGTATGGATTCATCTAAAATCCTGCTGAAATACAATTCTTAGATTTATTTTCTGATGTTTTTGTGACAGTCTCCATAAAAGTCTGTGGTTTTGTGACGTCAGAGCTCTAGATCAGCGTCGCAGAGCTGTAGATTTCTTTTTTTTTTCCTTCATTGACAGTTTTTATATAACATAGAAATGACAAGGCAACACATTAACGACAACTCCACAAATTCCCACATCCCTCTGACACACAAATCAAGACAAACGTAAAGAAACCAAGGAAGCGTGGGTTGTAGTCCGCTCCAGGTGTTGCTGTGGTTTTGTCTTTACGTTGTTCGTACGCATTTTAATTCAATAATGAGGCTCAGAGGTGGTGCTTAGTGAAATAAAGCCAGGGAGACAATCGTTTAAGGGTTTCATCCTGTGACTAAATTAATTAAATTACCACTAAAACTGGACTTTTTAAACATTTTTATTTAGTCACAACACATGTTCTTTTAAGGCTCTGGTGGAAAATGATTCTTCAGTGTAAATCTCTGTCAGATGGAAGACCACAGCGTTATTGTGATATATTTAGATTCTTGCGATACGGATATTGCGATAACGATAATTTTGCGATATATTGTGCAGCCCTAATTAGTGTCATGTCTGGCCAGTTCCGTACCCAAAATATCTGAGAATTCTTGTATCCATTTCTTGTTCTTTTTGCTGCCAAAAAAGCAAGGTTAGCTACTTTTAAAGTCAGTTTTAGTTTGAAATTGCGCAGCCCTGTAGCTCATGAGTAAGGCTTAGTAAATCAGAGACAGTGTTAACAATTTGAGTCTAAAAACATTTAACATTAGGACAGTGCCATGACATTAAAGTGCATTAACATTTCCCGCTCCAACAAAGGTCAGAGGGTCAAGTATTTTAGCTTGTATCGCTCTAAGTCTAACTGATTTAGATGCTTTTGTTGTGTTTCTCTGTATTTGTTTTCATTCTAACCCGGGAAGTTGGTGACCCAGATCCTTTTATTATTTATTATTGTGTGTTTGTCAGGTTTCCCGTCGCCTGGCCGTGTGTAACATGGACTGGGACCGGATCACAGCCAAAGACCTGCTGGCCCTGTTCAGCTCCTTCTGTCCCAAAGGGGGCGCCGTGCTCTCGGTGAAGGTTTTCCCGTCGCAGTTCGGTAAAGAGCGTCTTCAGCAGGAGCAGAGCCGGGGCCCGAGCGAGCTGAGAGCTCTGCCGGACGACTCCGAGGACGACACGGAGGAGGACAAGTACGACAAATACTCACAAATATACACAAATATATACACAAATACTCACAAATATACAGAAATATACACACAAATCTACACAAATATACACATATATATACAATACTGCAGAGGACTCCGAGGACGACACGGAGGAGGACAAGTACGACAAATACTCACAAGTACACACAAGTATATACACAAATATACACAAACACACACACAAATATACACAAATATACACACAAATATACACAAATATACAGAAATATACACACAAATCTACACAAATATACGCATATATATACAATACTGCAGAGGACGACACGGAGGAGGACAAGTACGACAAATACTCACAAATACTCACAAATACTCACAAATATATACACAAATATACACAAACACACACACAAATATACACAATATACACACAAATATACACACAAATCTACACAATACTGCAGAGGACTCCGAGGACGACACGGAGGAGGACAAGTACGACAAATACTCACAAGTACACACAAATATATACACAAATATACACAAACACACACACAAATATACACAAACACACACACAAATATACACACAAATATACACACAAATATACACAAATACACACACAAATATACACAAATATACACACAAATATACACACAAATCTACACAAATATACATGTACTGAACATGCACTTACATAGACGATACTGCAGAGTACGACACAAAGAAGGAAAGGTACCACAAATACTCAAAAATACTCACAAATATACAAAAGCAAATAGTACTAGAGATGTGTGTGAACTGTCGAACAGCAGAACTAGGACCAGGACCAGGACCAGGACCAGGACCAGGACCAGGACCAGGACCAGGACCAGGGACAGTTCAGTCTCTTTGATTTATGAGCCTCAGGTCAAGACACTTTTATTTTGTTAAAAAAAATATGGAAAAGTAACAGAAAACAGGAGAGGGACTGCAGGTCTGGTCCAATCTGGTGAGGGGCAGGTCTTTTCAAAGATTCAGTTCTTTTGGCTCGGCTCTTGTGGCTCTTCATTTAGTTTCACTCTGAGCATTTTATTTAGGCCTAATTTAGTCATTATGAATACTTTGTGTGTCGGTGAATACTTTTTAATGAGTGTTTTCAGAAAAGCCTTATTTTTATGCAGTTTGCACAAAATACAGTTACAACCTGGTCTAACCCTGGTCCTGGTCTGGTCTAACCCTGGTCTAACCCTGGTTCTGGTCTGGTCTAACCCTGGTCTAACCCTGGTCTAACCCTGGTCTAACCCTGGTCTAACCCTGGTCCTGGTCTGGTCTAACCCTGGTCTAACCCTGGTCTAACCCTAGTCTAACCCTGGTCCTGGTCTGGTCTAACCCTGGTCTAACCCTGGTCCTGGTCTAACCCTGGTCCTGGTCTGGTCTAACCCTGGTCCTGGTCTGGTCTAACCCTGGTCTAACCCTGGTCCTGGTCTGGTCTAACCCTGGTCCTGGTCTGGTCTAACCCTGGTCTAACCCTGGTCTAACCCTGGTTCTGGTCTGGTCCAGGGTCTACAGGGAGAAGATGAGGGAGTACCAGTTCAAGCGTCTGAAGTACTACTACGCGGTGGTGGAGTGCGACAGCCGAGAGACCGCGGCCCAGATCTACTCTGAGTGCGACGGCTTCGAGTACGAGAGCAGCTGCTCCGTCCTTGACCTGAGGTACTACACCTGTACTACACCTGTGTACACCTGTACTACACCTGTATATACCTGTGTACACCTGTACTACACCTGTATATACCTGTACTACACCTGTACTACACCTGTGTACACCTGTACTACACCTGTGTACACCTGTACTACACCTGTATACACCTGTATACACCTGTACTACACCTGTACTACACCTGTACTACACCTGTGTACACCTGTACTACACCTGTGTACACCTGTACTACACCTGTATATACCTGTACTACACCTGTACTACACCTGTGTACACCTGTACTACACCTGTGTACACCTGTACTACACCTGTATACACCTGTATACACCTGTACTACACCTGTACTACACCTGTACTACACCTGTGTACACCTGTACTACACCTGTGTACACCTGTACTACACCTGTATATACCTGTACTACACCTGTACTACACCTGTGTACACCTGTATACACCTGTACTACACCTGTACTACACCTGTGTACACCTGTACTACACCTGTGTACACCTGTACTACACCTGTACTACACCTGTATATACCTGTACTACACCTGTGTACACCTGTACTACACCTGTGTACACCTGTACTACACCTGTATATACCTGTACTACACCTGTACTACACCTGTACTACACCTGTGTACACCTGTACTACACCTGTACTACACCTGTATATACCTGTACTACACCTGTGTACACCTGTACGACACCTGGACTACACCTGTGTACACCTGTACTACACCTGTAAATACCCGGATCACACGCAGACTAAACCTGTATACACCCGGACTACACCCGGACTACACCGAGACTACACCAAGACTACACCAAGACTACACCAGGACTACACCAGGACTACACCAAGACTACACCAGGACTACACCCGAACTACACCAGGACTACACCAGGACTACACCAGGACTACACCAGGACTACACCAAGACTACACCAGGAATACACCAGGACTACACCAAGACTACACCCGAACTACACCCGAACTACACCAAGACTACACCCGAACTACACCAAGACTACACCAGGACTACACCAAGACTACACCCGGCCTACACCAAGACTACACCCGGACTACACCAAGACTACACCCGGCCTACACCAGGACTACACCAGGACTACACCCGGCCTACACCCGGCCTACACCCGGCCTACACCAGGACTACACCCGGCCTACACCCGGCCTACACCAGGACTACACCCGGCCTACACCAGGACTACACCAGGACTACACCCGGCCTACACCAAGACTACACCAGGAATACACCAGGAATACACCAGGACTACACCAAGACTACACCCGGCCTTCACCAGGACTACACCCGGCCTACACCAAGACTACACCCGGCCTACACCAAGACTACACCCGGACTACACCAAGACTACACCCGGACTACACCAAGACTACACCCGGACTACACCCGGACTACACCCGGACTACACCCGGACTACACCCGGACTACACCAAGACTACACCTGTACCTTAGGTACTACACTAGACCTCTGTCTCTAACCTGTCCCTGTCTCTGCCTCTCTCTCTGCCTCTCTCTCTGTTTCTGTCTCTGCCTCTCTCTCTGCCTCTGTCCCTGTCTCTGTCCCTGTCTCTCTCTCTGCCTCTCTCTCTGTCTCTGTCTCTGTCCCCGTCTCTGTCCCTGTCTCTGTCTCAGGTTTGTTCCTGACGACATGGAGTTTCAGGACGAGCCCAGAGACGTTTCCACAGACGTGAACCTGACGTCCTACACTCCCAAACTCTTCACCTCCGCAGCCTCCTCCACCTCCAAGGTAGGTCCTGGTTTAGACCTGGTTTAGTCCTGGTTTAGTCCTGGTTTAGTCCTGGTTTAGTCCTGGTTTAGACCTGGTTTAGACCTGGTGTAGACCTGGTTTAGACCTGGTTTAGACCTGGTTTAGTCCTGGTTTAGACCTGGTTTAGTCCTGGTTTAGACCTGGTTTAGTCCTGGTTTAGACCTGGTTTAGACCTGGTGTAGACCTGGTGTAGACCTGGTTTAGTCCTGGTTTAGACCTGGTTTAGTCCTGGTTTAGACCTGGTTTAGTCCTGGTTTAGACCTGGTTTAGACCTGGTTTAGTCCTGGTTTAGACCTGGTGTAGACCTGGTTTAGACCTGGTGTAGACCTGGTTTAGACCTGGTTTAGACCTGGTGTAGACCTGGTTTAGACCTGGTTTAGACCTGGTTTAGACCTGGTTTAGACCTGGTTTAGACCTGGTTTAGTCCTGGTTTAGACCTGGTGTAGACCTGGTTTAGTCCTGTTTTAGACCTGGTGTAGACCTGGTTTAGACCTGGTGTAGACCTGGTTTAGACCTGGTTTAGACCTGGTGTAGACCTGGTTTAGTCCTGTTTTAGCCCTGGTTTAGCCCTGGTTTAGCCCTGGTTTAGACCTGGTTTAGTCCTGGTTTAGACCTGGTGTAGACCTGGTTTAGACCTGGTGTAGACCTGGTGTAGACCTGGTGTAGACCTGGTTTAGACCTGGTTTAGACCTGGTTTAGACCTGGTTTAGTCCTGGTTTAGACCTGGTGTAGACCTGGTTTAGTCCTGTTTTAGACCTGGTTTAGTCCTGTTTTAGACCTGGTTTAGTCCTGGTTTAGACCTGGTGTAGACCTGGTTTAGACCTGGTGTAGACCTGGTTTAGACCTGGTTTAGTCCTGGTTTAGACCTGGTTTAGTCCTGGTTTAGACCTGGTGTAGACCTGGTTTAGACCTGGTTTAGTCCTGGTTTAGACCTGGTTTAGTCCTGGTTTAGACCTGGTTTAGACCTGGTTTAGACCTGGTTTAGACCTGGTTTAGTCCTGGTTTAGTCCTGGTTTAGACCTGGTTTAGTCCTGGTGTAGACCTGGTTTAGACCTGGTTTAGACCTGGTTTAGACCTAGTTTAGACCTGGTTTAGTCCTGGTTTAGTCCTGGTTTAGACCTGGTTTAGTCCTGGTTTAGACCTGGTTTAGACCTGGTTTAGACCTGGTTTAGACCTGGTTTAGTCCTGGTTTAGACCTGGTTTAGTCCTGGTTTAGACCTGGTTTAGTCCTGGTTTAGTCCTGGTTTAGTCCTGGTTTAGACCTGGTTTAGACCTGGTTTAGACCTGGTTTAGTCCTGGTTTAGACCTGGTTTAGTCCTGGTTTAGACCTGGTTTAGACCTGGTTTAGACCTGGTTTAGTCCTGGTTTAGACCTGGTTTAGACCTGGTGGAGAGAAGTTAATCAGAACTCTAATATTTGTACCCTTCAGGTGCAGCTGACCTGGGACGAGACGGACCATGAGCGCGTCACGGCTCTGAACAGGAAGTTCAACAAAGACGAGCTCCTGAACATGGACTTCAGGGCCTACCTGGCCTCCTCCAGCGAAGAAGAAGAAGAGGGACAGGAAGAGGAGGAGCCAGGACAGGAAGTGGAGGAGGAGGAGGAGAAACAAGATGGCGGCAGCAAGGTGGAACTCTCAGCTCCAGGTCAGAACCTCCTCTCTCTGGTTTAAACAAAACCTTTATGATGTTTTCTGATGTTTATGATGTTTATGTTATTTACAATGTTTTCTGATGTTTTCTGATGTTTTATGATGTTAATGTTGTTTATGATGGTTGAGGTTTATTTTATGTTTTATGATGTTTATGTTATTTACGATGTTTTCTGATGTTTATGATGTTAATGTTGTTTATGATGGTTATGAGGTTTATTTTATGTTTTATGATGTTTATGTTATTTACGATGTTTTATGATGTTTATGTTATTTACGATGTTTATGATGTTAATGTTGTTTATGAGGTTTATTTTATGATATTTTATGATGTTTATGTTATTTGTGATGTTTTGTGATATTTTCTGATGTTTATGATGTTAATGTTGTTTATGATGGTTATGAGGTTTATTTTATATTTTGTGATGTTTCTGATGTTTATGTTATTTACGATGTTTTCTGATGTTTTATGATGTTAATGTTGTTTATGATGGTTATGAGGTTTATTTTATGTTTTATGATGTTTGTTATTTACGATGTTTTCTGATGTTTTATGATGTTTTCTGATGTTTATGATGTTTATGTTATTTACGATGTTTTCTGATGTTTTATGATGTTTCAGCGACAGAGAAGCAGAGCACTAAGCGTCAGAAACGCAGCGAGCAGCAGATCCAGAAGTACAGAGAGCTGCTGAGAGGGATCCAGGACAGAGAGACGCAGCAGACACAGGACAGGGACATGGAGATGGAGGTCACATGGGTCCCAGGTAACACTACCCCCTGGGGTGTCTGTGTGTGTTGTGGTGCTCAGTTTGTCTGTGTGTTGTGGTGCTCAGTTTGTCTGTGTGTGTTGTGGTGCTCAGTTTGTCTGTGTGTGTTGTGGTGCTCAGTTTGTCTGTGTGTTGTGGTGCTCAGTTTGTCTGTGTGTGTGTGTTGTGGTGCTCAGTTTGTCTGTGTTGTGGTGCTCAGTTTGTCTGTGTGTGTTGTGGTGCTCAGTTTGTCGGTGTGTGTTGTGGTGCTTAGTTTGTCTGTGTGTTGTGGTGCTCAGTTTGTCTGTGTGTGTGTGTTGTGGTGCTCAGTTTGTCTGTGTTGTGGTGCTCAGTTTGTCTGTGTGTGTGTGTTGTGGTGCTCAGTTTGTCTGTGTTGTGGTGCTCAGTTTGTCTGTGTGTGTGTTGTGGTGCTCAGTTTGTCGGTGTGTGTTGTGGTGCTCAGTTTGTCTGTGTGTTGTGGTGCTCAGTTTGTCTGTGTGTTGTGGTGCTCAGTTTGTCTGTGTGTTGTGGTGCTCAGTTTGTCTGTGTGTTGTGGTGCTCAGTTTGTCTGTGTGTTGTGGTGCTCAGTTTGTCTGTGTGTGTGTGTTGTGGTGCTCAGTTTGTCTGTGTTGTGGTGCTCAGTTTGTCTGTGTGTGTGTTGTGGTGCTCAGTTTGTCGGTGTGTGTTGTGGTGCTCAGTTTGTCTGTGTGTTGTGGTGCTCAGTTTGTCGGTGTGTGTTGTGGTGCTCAGTTTGTCTGTGTGTTGTGGTGCTCAGTTTGTCTGTGTGTGTGTGTGTGTTGTGGTGCTCAGTTTGTGTGTGTGTGTGTTGTGGTGCTCAGTTTGTCTGTGTGTGTGTGTGTTGTGGTGCTCAGTTTGTCTGTGTGTGTGTGTGTGTGTTGTGGTGCTCAGTTTGTCTGTGTGTGTGTGTGTGTTGTGGTGTTCAGTTTGTCGGTGTGTGTTGTGGTGCTCAGTTTGTCTGTGTGTTGTGGTGCTCAGTTTGTCTGTGTGTTGTGGTGCTCAGTTTGTCTGTGTGTTGTGGTGCTCAGTTTGTCTGTGTGTTGTGGTGCTCAGTTTGTCTGTGTGTGTGTGTTGTGGTGCTCAGTTTGTCTGTGTTGTGGTGCTCAGTTTGTCTGTGTGTGTTGTGCTCAGTTTGTCTGTGTGTGTGTTGTGGTGCTCAGTTTGTCTGTGTGTGTTGTGGTGCTCAGTTTGTCTGTGTGTTGTGGTGCTCAGTTTGTCTGTGTGTTGTGGTGCTCAGTTTGTCTGTGTGTGTTGTGGTGCTCAGTTTGTCTGTGTGTTGTGGTGCTCAGTTTGTCTGTGTGTTGTGGTGCTCAGTTTGTCTGTGTGTGTGTTGTGGTGCTCAGTTTGTCTGTGTGTGTGTGTGTGTGTTGTGGTGCTCAGTTTGTCTGTGTGTGTGTGTGTGTTGTGGTGTTCAGTTTGTCGGTGTGTGTTGTGGTGCTCAGTTTGTCTGTGTGTTGTGGTGCTCAGTTTGTCTGTGTGTTGTGGTGCTCAGTTTGTCTGTGTGTTGTGGTGCTCAGTTTGTCTGTGTGTGTGTTGTGGTGCTCAGTTTGTCTGTGTTGTGGTGCTCAGTTTGTCTGTGTGTGTTGTGCTCAGTTTGTCTGTGTGTGTGTTGTGGTGCTCAGTTTGTCTGTGTGTGTTGTGGTGCTCAGTTTGTCTGTGTTGTGGTGCTCAGTTTGTCTGTGTGTTGTGGTGCTCAGTTTGTCTGTGTGTGTTGTGGTGCTCAGTTTGTCTGTGTGTTGTGGTGCTCAGTTTGTCTGTGTGTTGTGGTGCTCAGTTTGTCTGTGTGTGTTGTGGTGCTCAGTTTGTCTGTGTGTGTTGTGGTGCTCAGTTTGTCTGTGTGTTGTGGTGCTCAGTTTGTCTGTGTGTGTGTTGTGGTGCTCAGTTTGTCTGTGTGTGTGTTGTGGTGCTCAGTTTGTCTGTGTGTTGGGGTGCTCAGTTTGTCTGTGTGTTGGGGTGCTCAGTTTGTCTGTGTGTGTTGTGGTGCTCAGTTTGTCTGTGTGTGTGTTGTGGTGCTCAGTTTGTCTGTGTGTGTTGTGGTGCTCAGTTTGTCTGTGTGTTGTGGTGCTCAGTTTGTCTGTGTGTTGTGGTGCTCAGTTTGTCTGTGTGTTGGGGTGCTCAGTTTGTCTGTGTGTGTTGGGAGCTCAGGTCTGAAAGAGAACGCGGAGCAGCTGCTGAAGAAACGTCTGGAGACCAAAGAGAAGCTGAGTCCCTGGGAACAGTTTCTGCAGAAGAAGAAGGACAAGAAGAAACTCAAGAAAAACCAGGTCAGAACCAGGACTTGGACCAGGACTTGGACCAGGACTTGGACCAGGACTTGGACCAGGACTTGGACCAGGACCATATGTATTGTGCTGATATTCTGTAAATGTGTTAACTCCAGGACTCGGAGGAGGCCAGACTGAGCGACGATGATCTTCCCTCAGACGTGGATCTGAACGACCCCTTCTTCTCTGAGGAACTGTCTGCAGCAGGTCTGGACCAGTTAGACCGGGTTAAACCAGGTCTGGACCAGTTAGACCGGGTTAAACCAGGTCTGGACCAGTTAGACCGGGTTAAACCAGGTCTGGACCAGTTAGACCGGGTTAAACCAGGTCTGGACCAGTTAGACCGGGTTAAACCAGGTCTGGACCAGTTAGACCGGGTTAAACCAGGTCTGGACCAGTTAGACCGGGTTAAACCAGGTCTGGACCAGTTAGACCGGGTTAAACCAGGTCTGGACCAGTTGGACCGGGTTAAACCAGGTCTGGACCAGTTGGACCGGGTTAAACCAGGTCTGGACCAGTTAGACCGGGTTAAACCAGGTCTGGACCAGTTGGACCGGGTTAAACCAGGTCTGGACCAGTTGGACCGGGTTAAACCAGGTCTGGACCAGTTGGACCGGGTTAAACCAGGTCTGGACCAGTTAGACCGGGTTAAACCAGGTCTGGACCAGTTAGACCGGGTTAAACCAGGTCTGGACCAGTTAGACCGGGTTAAACCAGGTCTGGACCAGTTGGACCGGGTTAAACCAGGTCTGGACCACTTGGACCGGGTTAAACCAGGTCTGGACCACTTGGACCGGGTTAAACCAGGTCTGGACCAGTTAGACCGGGTTAAACCAGGTCTGGACCACTTGGACCGGGTTAAACCAGGTCTGGACCACTTGGACCGGGTTAAACCAGGTCTGGACCACTTGGACCGGGTTAAACCAGGTCTGGACCACTTGGACCGGGTTAAACCAGGTCTGGACCAGTTGGACCGGGTTAAACCAGGTCTGGACCAGTTAGACCGGGTTAAACCAGGTCTGGACCACTTGGACCGGGTTAAACCAGGTCTGGACCACTTGGACCGGGTTAAACCAGGTCTGGACCAGTTGGACCGGGTTAAACCAGGTCTGGACCAGTTAGACCGGGTTAAACCAGGTCTGGACCAGTTAGACCGGGTTAAACCAGGTCTGGACCAGTTAGACCGGGTTAAACCAGGTCTGGACCAGTTAGACCGGGTTAAACCAGGTCTGGACCAGTTAGACCGGGTTAAACCAGGTCTGGACCAGTTAGACCGGGTTAAACCAGGTCTGGACCAGTTGGACCGGGTTAAACCAGGTCTGGACCAGTTGGACCGGGTTAAACCAGGTCTGGACCAGTTAGACCGGGTTAAACCAGGTCCGGACCAGTTAGACCGGGTTAAACCAGGTCCGGACCAGTTAGACCGGGTTAAACCAGGTCCGGACCAGTTAGACCGGGTTAAACCAGGTCCGGACCAGTTAGACCGGGTTAAACCAGGTCCGGACCAGTTGGACCGGGTTAAACCAGGTCCGGACCAGTTAGACCGGGTTAAACCAGGTCCGGACCAGTTAGACCGGGTTAAACCAGGTCCGGACCAGTTAGACCGGGTTAAACCAGGTCCGGACCAGTTGGACCGGGTTAAACCAGGTCCGGACCAGTTGGACCGGGTTAAACCAGGTCTGGACCAGTTAGACCGGGTTAAACCAGGTCCGGACCAGTTAGACCGGGTTAAACCAGGTCCGGACCAGTTGGACCGGGTTAAACCAGGTCCGGACCAGTTAGACCGGGTTAAACCAGGTCCGGACCAGTTAGACCGGGTTAAACCAGGTCCGGACCAGTTAGACCGGGTTAAACCAGGTCCGGACCAGTTAGACCGGGTTAAACCAGGTCCGGACCAGTTAGACCGGGTTAAACCAGGTCCGGACCAGTTAGACCGGGTTAAACCAGGTCCGGACCAGTTGGACCGGGTTAAACCAGGTCTGGACCAGTTGGACCGGGTTAAACCAGGTCTGGACCAGTTGGACCGGGTTAAACCAGGTCTGGACCAGTTGGACCGGGTTAAACCAGGTCTGGACCAGTTGGACCGGGTTAAACCAGGTCCGGACCAGTTGGACCGGGGTAAACCAGGTCCGGACCAGTTGGACGGGGTAAACCAGGTCCGGACCAGTTAGACCGGGTTGAACCAGGTCCGGACCAGTTGGACCGGGTTAAACCAGGTCCGGACCAGTTAGACCGGGTTAAACCAGGTCCGGACCAGTTGGACCGGGTTAAACCAGGTCCGGACCAGTTAGACCGGGTTAAACCAGGTCCGGACCAGTTGGACCGGGTTAAACCAGGTCCGGACCAGTTGGACCGGGTTAAACCAGGTCCGGACCAGTTGGACCGGGTTAAACCAGGTCCGGACCAGTTGGACCGGGTTAAACCAGGTCCGGACCAGTTGGACCGGGTTAAACCAGGTCCGGACCAGTTGGACCGGGTTAAACCAGGTCCGGACCAGTTGGACCGGGTTAAACCAGGTCCGGACCAGTTAGACCGGGTTAAACCAGCTCTGGACCAGTTGGACCGGGTTAAACCAGGAGCCATAGAGAAACAGGTGCAGAGCCCAGCAGAGGGCAGCAGAGCTGAACATAAACATAGAAAAAAGCTGTTTACTTCCTTAAACTTTCCTAATATTCAAGTTATCCGTCTGTAAATGTCTGACCAAGATGGCCGCCGTTTGTTGTTTGTGTCATCGCTGAGTCTTCCTGTTTCCTGTCGACTCAGACGTGAAGACGACCCAGAAGAAGAAGAAGAAGAAGAAGAAGAGGAAGCAGCAGCAGAGCGATGAGGAGGAGCGACCCGAGGAGGAGGAGGAGCTCAGACACAAGGTCAGAAATACATTCATGTGTTCACGCTGTCGTATCCAGCTGTGCGTTCTGATTGGACGAGACTTGGAGCTAACGCCGTGATTGGCCGCTCATCCACACGAACAAGGAAACGTCAACCCGAGCAAATTTGACGTCAGAGCTGAGCAGATTTAGCAGCTTTGAGTTAGTTGTGAAAACTTAATGGAAAAATATATATTTTTATTGTTGTTTGTATAAATACTTGTTAAAATAGAATATTTATATTTTTGACTGAGATGATCAGCTTACGCGCAATAACGGTTGGAAAAAAAATTAATTACTGTGCTTTTCTTGTTTTTATTGATGCTTTTGTAAGACATCTTGCTCTCTTTTGCAGTTGAGAATATAAAAATGGCAAATAAAAACCGAGTGTAAACAAACGTACAGCAGTTTGTTAAATGGCCTCATTAATAAATAATGAGCAAAACACGTCAAATGCACACAAAAAAAAACTTCTGAATACTCATAAGAGCTTATTTATGGAGTGTTTTCTTACCAAATTAATATGAATACAAATTATATTAAATAAGTATGATTTTTAGTGGCCATAATCAGGAATATCTTGTATTTATTTAATTTTCTTATTCCTTTGTTGTATTTGGTGTTGTGCTGCATAGTTTTCAAAGGCATTACTGAATTATCAGAAGGAATAAATAATAATAACTTTATTTATACAGCACTTTTCAAAAACAAGGTTTACAAAGTCCTTTACAGAAAATAGAACAAACACACAACATACTGCATAATAACAATTTTAAAAACAAACGAGCATAAAAATGATAAAAACAATAAAACCAAAACCAGATTACTATGGAAAGCTCTTCTTAAAAAAAAAGAAGTCAAAAGCACTTATAAACACTTAAAAAACACCATTATTATAGTTCGCAGACGTCATGAACATGCGACGTTACTAACCTGAGCAGATTTTGTGCTTACACCAGTCCCAAGCCTGGATAAAAGAGCGCTGTGCCAGGTTAAACATGAGCTGAAGTGAGGTTCTGTTTATAGAAGTCTAGTCTAGAGTTAGAGCCAGATTAGTATTTTGGTAAACTAACTCTTGCTCTGTCTCTGTCTCTCCCCTGTCCCCTGGTCCTGGTCTGGTCTTGGTCCCGGTCCCGGTCCTGGTCTGGTCTTGGTCCTGGTCTCGGTCTCCAGGCCCAGATGGAGCTGCTGATGGACGAGGACCCAGACGAGGCTCGGCACAAACACTTCGACTACGACCGCATCGTGGAGCAGCAGAACCTGAGCAAGAACAAGAGAAAGAGACTCAAGAAGTCCGGACTACAGCCCGAGGAGGACCACTTCCAGGTGAGGACATGGACCTGGTTTAGTCCTGGTTTAGACCTGGTTTAGACCTGGTTTGGTCCTGGTTTAGTCCTGGTTTAGTCCTGGTTCAGACCTGGTTTAGACCTGGTTTAGTCCTGGTTTAGTCCTGGTCTAGTCCTTGTCTAGTCCTGGTTTAGTCCTGGTCTAGTCCTGGTTCAGACCTGGTCTAGTCCTGGTGTAGTCCTGGTCTAGTCCTGGTTCAGACCTGGTCTAGTCCTGGCCTAGTCCTGGTCTAGTCCTGGTCTAGTCCTAGTGTAGTCCTGGTGTAGTCCTGGTTTAGTCCTGGTTTAGACCTGGTCTAGTCCTGGTCTAGTCCTGGTCTAGTCCTGGTTTAGTCCTGGTCTAGTCCTGGTCTAGTCCTGGTCTAGTCCTGGTCTAGTCCTGGTTTAGACCTGGTTTAGTCCTGGTCTAGTCCTGGTCTAGTCCTGGTCTAGTCCTGGTTTAGTCCTGGTTTAGACCTGGTCTAGTCCTGGTCTAGTCCTGGTCTAGTCCTGGTTTAGTCCTGGTTTAGACCTAGTTTAGACCTGGTTTAGACCTGGTTTGGTCCTGGTTTAGACCTGGTTTAGTCCTGGTTTAGACCTGGTTTAGACCTGGTTTAGTCCTGGTTTAGTCCTGGCCTAGTCCTGGTCTAGTCCTGGTTTAAACCTGGTGTAGTCCTGGTCTAGTCCTGGTTCAGACCTGGTTTAGTCCTGGTGTAGTCCTGGTGTAGTCCTGGTGTAGTCCCGGTCTAGTCCTGGTTTAGTCCTGGTCTAGTCCTGGTTTAGCCCTGGTCTAGTCCTGGTCTAGTCCTGGTTTAGTCCTGGTCTAGTCCTGGTCTAGTCCTGGTTTAGTCCTGGTTTAGTCCTGGTCTAGTCCTGGTCTAGTCCTGGTCTAGTCCTGGTCTAGTCCTGGTTTAGTCCTGGTTTAGTCCTGGTGTAGTCCTGGTGTAGTCCTGGTGTAGTCCCGGTCTAGTCCTGGTTTAGTCCTGGTGTAGTCCTGGTGTAGTCCTGGTCTAGTCCTGGTGTAGTCCTGGTGTAGTCCTGGTTTAGTCCTGGTCTAGTCCTGGTTTAGTCCTGGTCTAGTCCTGGTTTAGACCTGGTCTAGTCCTGGTCTAGTCCTGGTCCAGTCCTGACCTGTGTGTTGTCCTCAGGTGGATGTGTCTGACCCGAGGTTCCAGGCGGTCTATAGCTCCGCCCTCTTTAACCTGGACCCCTCCCACCCCAGCTTCAGACGAACCCGAGGCACCGAGAGCCTGCTGCAGGAGAAACAGCGCCGCCGCCTGGACACACACGGTACTGCAGCGCTCTCACAGACACCGACACACCAGGACCAGGGATCAGTCTCTGGTCTGGATCTGGATCCCGTCCCAGTGCGAGATAGGGCCACAGACACTAACTCCAGCCACAAGGGGGCAGTAAAGGAACATTAGTGTTAAGTTTGAGTGGGTTCTTTACCACTGGGTTTAAGAGCTCACTTGGCAGATCCCTGGTTTGGGTCCAGGTCTGGGCTTTGTTCCATTGCAAGATAGGGCCAGAGTCGCTCTCACTCTGGCTCTGAAAACATTTAGGTTTACAAGTAACACTTTTAGCAGACTTAAATAAACAAAAACTCAGACTAAACAAGGACTAGAACTGGACTAAACTAAACCAAACAACACTAGGACTAAACCAGGACTGGCTCTAAAAGAACTAAACCAGGACTTGAACTGCAGAAGACTTCTGTGTACCACCTGTGGGCCCTGTACCACAGGTTGAGAACCCCTGCTCCAGATGAACACACTCTGTTCTGTCTCCTGTGACTCAGACCTGGACTTCGCTAACGTCAGGTCCACTCTGCTCCACAGGTGCAGCAGGTCTGGACCCAGGTACCGCAGGACTTGCCTCGGTCTCCACGACGACCGCCTCCTCCTCCGCTGTCTCCACGACGACCGCCTCCTCCTCCGCTGTCTCCACGGCGACGCAGAGGAGCAGCCTGGACCCCGGTCTGTCGCAGCTCGTCAAGTCCATCAAGTCCAAGACCCAGCAGTTTCAGGCTCGGAAGAAGAACTCAGTGAGAACTTAACCAGAAAACAGAAACTGGACTCTACAGGAACCAGGAGGAACCAAGAGGAACCAGGAGGAACCAAGAGGAACCAGGAGGAACCAGGAGGAACCAAGAAGAACCAGGAGGAACCAGGAGGAACCAAGAAGAACCAGGAGGAACCAGGAGGAACCAGGAGGAACCAGGAGAACTTGGACTGTCTCAATGCAGATGGACATTAAACATGGATTTTGTTATTTTCTATTTTAAAATGATTCTAATATTGAGCAAAGGGGTCTCGTCTCTTTTCTAAAGCCTGGGACACTGTCTCTGTGTCCTCTCGTCTCTTTTCTAAAGCCTGGGACACTGTCTCTGTGTCCTCTCGTCTCTTTTCTAAAGCCTGGGACAGTGTCTCTGTGTCCTCTCGTCTCTTTTCTAAAGCCTGGGACACTGTCTCTGTGTCCTCTCGTCTCTTTTCTAAAGCCTGGGACACTGTCTCTGTGTCCTCTCGTCTCTTTTCTAAAGCCTGGGACAGTGTCTCTGTGTCCTCTCGTCTCTTTTCTAAAGCCTGGGACACTGTCTCTGTGTCCTCTCGTCTCTTTTCTAAAGCCTGGGACAGTGTCTCTGTGTCCTCTCGTCTCTTTTCTAAAGCCTGGGACACTGTCTCTGTGTCCTCTCGTCTCTTTTCTAAAGCTTGGGACACTGTCTCTGTGTCCTCTCGTCTCTTTTCTAAAGCTTGGGACACTGTCTCTGTGTCCTCTCGTCTCTTTTCTAAAGCCTGGGACACTGTCTCTGTGTCCTCTCGTCTCTTTTCTAAAGCTTGGGACACTGTCTCTGTGTCCTCTCGTCTCTTTTCTAAAGCTTGGGACACTGTCTCTGTGTCCTCTCGTCTCTTTTCTAAAGCCTGGGACACTGTCTCTGTGTCCTCTCGTCTCTTTTCTAAAGCTTGGGACACTGTCTCTGTGTCCTCTCGTCTCTTTTCTAAAGCCTGGGACACTGTCTCTGTGTCCTCTCGTCTCTTTTCTAAAGCCTGGGACACTCCTGGGACACTGTCTCTGTGTCCTCTCGTCTCTTTTCTAAAGCCTGGGACAGTCTCTGTGTCCTCTTGTCTCTTTTCTAAAGCCTGGGACACTGTCTCTGTGTCCTCTCGTCTCTTTTCTAAAGCCTGGGACACTGTCTCTGTGTCCTCTCGTCTCTTTTCTAAAGCCTGGGACACTGTCTCTGTGTCCTCTCGTCTCTTTTCTAAAGCCTGGGACACTGTCTCTGTGTCCTCGCGTCACTTTTCTAAAGCCTGGGACACTGTCTCTGTGTCCTCTCGTCTCTTTTCTAAAGCCTGGGACACTCCTGGGACACCGTCTCTGTGTCCTCTCGTCTCTTTTCTAAAGCCTGGGACAGTCTCTGTGTCCTCTTGTCTCTTTTCTAAAGCCTGGGACACTGTCTCTGTGTCCTCTCGTCTCTTTTCTAAAGCCTGGGACAGTGTCTCTGTGTCCTCTCGTCTCTTTTCTAAAGCCTGGGACACTGTCTCTGTGTCCTCTCGTCTCTTTTCTAAAGCCTGGGACAGTGTCTCTGTGTCCTCTCGTCTCTTTTCTAAAGCCTGGGACAGTGTCTCTGTGTCCTCGCGTCACTTTTCTAAAGCCTGGGACACCGTCTCTGTGTCCTCTCGTCTCTTTTCTAAAGCCTGGGACACTGTCTCTGTGTCCTCTCGTCTCTTTTCTAAAGCCTGGGACACTCCTGGGACACTGTCTCTGTGTCCTCTCGTCTCTTTTCTAAAGCCTGGGACAGTCTCTGTGTCCTCTCGTCTCTTTTCTAAAGCCTGGGACACTGTCTCTGTGTCCTCTCGTCTCTTTTCTAAAGCCTGGGACAGTCTCTGTGTCCTCTCGTCTCTTTTCTAAAGCCTGGGACACTGTCTCTGTGTCCTCTCGTCTCTTTTCTAAAGCCTGGGACACTGTCTCTGTGTCCTCTCGTCTCTTTTCTAAAGCCTGGGACACTGTCTCTGTGTCCTCTCGTCTCTTTTCTAAAGCCTGGGACACTGTCTCTGTGTCCTCTCGTCTCTTTTCTAAAGCCTGGGACAGTGTCTCTGTGTCCTCTCGTCTCTTTTCTAAAGCCTGGGACAGTCTCTGTGTCCTCTCGTCTATTTTCTAAAGCCTGGGACAGTCTCTGTGTCCTCTCGTCTCTTTTCTAAAGCCTGGGACAGTCTCTGTGTCCTCTTGTCTCTTTTCTAAAGCCTGGGACACTGTCTCTGTGTCCTCTCGTCTCTTTTCTAAAGCCTGGGACACTGTCTCTGTGTCCTCTCGTCTCTTTTCTAAAGCCTGGGACAGTCTCTGTGTCCTCTCGTCTCTTTTCTAAAGCCTGGGACACTGTCTCTGTGTCCTCTCGTCTCTTTTCTAAAGCCTGGGACAGTCTCTGTGTCCTCTCGTCTCTTTTCTAAAGCCTGGGACACTGTCTCTGTGTCCTCTCGTCTCTTTTCTAAAGCCTGGGACACTGTCTCTGTGTCCTCTCGTCTCTTTTCTAAAGCCTGGGACAGTCTCTGTGTCCTCTCGTCTCTTTTCTAAAGCCTGGGACACTGTCTCTGTGTCCTCTCGTCTCTTTTCTAAAGCCTGGGACAGTGTCTCTGTCCTCGTGTCTCTTTTCTAAAGCCTGGGACAGTGTCTCTGTCCTCGTGTCTCCCTGGTGCGGTGTCTTTGGTGGTGAGTGTTTACATTTGTCCCTGAGTGTCCTGGTTTTTCTTGATACGACAACAGTTCATTGACTTTGAGTCGTTGCAGTCACAGTCTGCAGTTATTTCTGCGATGTGTCCAGAGAATAAAACGTCGTCTGCAGAGTTTAATCTGTGCTGCAGCTGTAGTTGGACGCTGCACATGATCTGAAAAGCATGGGATTCCTCAGATTACTTTAGCAAATAAGAGTTAGTGTTCTACTCTGTGTAAAAGTCTCTAGTTTTCATTCAGTGGGACATTATTTTCAAAGAGCGTGGACTTCGGCCGGACGCTCACACTTTGTTAATTATCTACCAAAAACGTATTTAACAGCGACTACACAAAGTTAGAGGCAAATCCAAGATGCAGAAACTTGACCCAAAGTTAAAATGTACAGACGCTTTTCTTTAATAGTTCTTTAATTAAATTTCTAGACAAAGAATATTCTACAGATTTACAGAGAAATGTAAAACCTGAGGAGCAGCAGTGGAACGATCAGTTTTCAGATAAAGAACTGGGTTTAAGGCACAGACTGAGCAGGTTTTAAAGGGCTCTGTGTGGTTTCCTTGGATTAAATTAAATAAAGTATTTTATGGAAAGTCCCGAGGCTGAACTTTGACAAACTGAGCACTGCTGGAAGAGAAGCACAGGTTTTTTTCGGCAGATTTCAACAGCGGTGCAGGTGTTAACAGCTTTAAATAGGAGTGAGGCGTGACCTATCTGCACTCCCACCACCAGGTGTCTCCAAAAACACACTCACTCTGTTACCAAGCCACACAAAATAATCAGGTTCTTCCTCTTAAAGCCCTTTTAGGTCACTGGGTCACATTTAGAAATATAAAACAAGAAAAATCTTTGTGGTTTTCTGATCATTAACCCCTGTCCCCATCACAAAAGTGAATTCATTTTTATATTTTTAACTCTAAATGCAGTTTGTTTACATAATTCCACAGATTTGTAAATAAAAGATGAATTATTTCCTATTTAAAGATCCAAAGTGTTTTTGTTTGTGCAGGGATTCCCAGTCCTGATCGGTCTCTGATTCGCCCTAACACTGATTTAATCCATTTTTACTTTGGTCTGAAACTCAGGTTCTTCCTCTTAAAGCCCTAAGAGGTGGGGCTACACTCACTGTTATCCAATGGAATTATAAGGAATTATTTCCCACAACGCACTGAGAAAATGGTGGATGTGGTGGTGATGTTTTTGTTTGTGTATTGTTTAGCCTCTGACTGACAGAGTTACAGAGGAATTAACATGATTTAACATTTCTGTATTGGACCGGCAGCAGAGGGAAAATAAGTGATTTTAATGGGAGTCAATGGGACTTAAAGGACTGAGAGAGGAAGAGAGGGAGTTTTTTTTTTTTTTTTTTTATCTAGACAGCTTTTTTGTTGAAATTCTTAAATGTATTTATTAATGAACATCTTTGTCAAATATCATCACCCTAACATAAGAAATGACAACATGAGCAAAAAATACATTTGAAAAACCCTAAAAGGAGCCAGGGTTAAAATGAGCAGCTTTTACCCAGGAAGGAGTTAACTCTGGTCCAGGTTTCTCTCTGAAATCAGGAAGGACTCAGCCCAGAGAGGAGAGAGAGCAGAGAGAGAGAGAGAGAGAGAGAGTACTGCAGGTGGTCAGAGTCCGGACTCGAACCACGAACAGACAACTTTTAATCCAAGTCCTTAGTAAAACCAGTTTTTAAACACGATCTCTCTAGGTTTTCTTGTTTAAGTCAATCAGTGGTAATTAGTGCCTATGTTATGATCACAGATTATTATGGTCCTGGATTGTGGACACTGGACTCAGATTTCGGTCCTGGATTACGGTGCTGGATTACGGTGCTGGATTACGGTGCTGGATTACGGTCCTGGATTACGGTCCTGGATTACGGTCCTGGATTACGGTCCTGGATTACGGTCCTGGATTACGGTCCTGGATACTCGAAGACGGCCGCAGCTCCCATCCCGGTCCCGATGCACATGGACACCACTCCGAACGCCCTGAGCACACACAAACCAGCGTTAAAGACTCAGAGTGAAGACGAAAGGTTTCAGGTGAAGAAAGCCCCTGCAGTGGATCCTGGATGGAAAAACCAGCCTTGGAAGAATGGGAGAGAGCCAGAGATGGGTTTTTCTCTGAGACGTTGGTCGAAAACCAGAGGAAAGCTTTGTGCGGATACGAGGAGGAGGAAAGGAGACGTAAGGCCGAGCCAGGGGCCACAGAGGGGGCTTTACTCCCAAACACAGGGGGCGCTCCACAGAGAAAGATGAGACCAAAGCAGAGAAGAAACCAGCAGAGTTGCAAAGCATAACACAGCAGTGGTTCCCAACATTTTTGAGTGTGCATGATTCTTCAAAAAGCAGCCATAAAAAACATCTAGTAAATACAATTTTTACAGCATTTTTTCTCAAGATAAAAAAATAAAAAACAATAATCCGCCCTTCAAAATAAAAAAATCAACTCATATTTTACTGTATATATTGTGTAAAATAAAAATTTAAATAATCATAACCCATAATAAAATTGAATACAAAAAATTGTAAATCACTTTAACTTCTTTTTGAAGCAAGCTATTAAACCTTAAAATATGTAACAAAACATATATTACAGTATTAATATTTACAGTCTCACCTCCTCCTCACTGAGATGATTAAATTTCAGTAGCTTAATATAAAAAGATTGCAAATATATTTTTTTCTAATTACTTTTGAAATTATGGAATAAATCCAAGTACGTCCTGCAATGTGTTCGCGTACCACTAGGGGCCCCCTAACCCTGGTTGGGAAACCACTGTTGGTGTTATTTCCTCTTTACATTCTAGCCACAGGTTTGGCTCAGGCGTTAGTTTGGGGTCAGTTACCGTTTGTTCCTGCGGCGCAGTTCGTTCAGCAGCGTCACCACCTGCCGGGCCCCGGTGCAGCCCAGCGGGTGTCCCAGGGCTATAGCGCCCCCATTAGGATTCACCTTGTGCAGCGGGATGCCCAGCTTCTCCACACAGTACACAGCCTGCAGTACCGAGAAGTACTTTACTAATACTTATACTAATACTTATACAGCTTAGACCTGGTTCAGTCCTGGTTTAGTCCTGGTTTAGACCTGGTTTAGACCTGGTTTAGTCCTGGTTTAGTCCTGGTTTAGTCCTGGTTTAGTCCTGGTTTAGTCCTGGTTTAGACCTGGTTTAGTCCTGGTTTAGACCTGGTTTAGACCTGGTTTAGACCTGGTTTAGACCTGGTTTAGACCGACCTGACTGGCGAAGGCCTCGTTGATCTCAAATACGTCGATGTCATCCACCGTCAGCCCTGAGGACACAGAGGAGAGACAGTGAGGGTACAGAGGAGGGACAGTGAGGTACAGAGGAGGGACAGTGAGGGTACAGAGGAGGGACAGTGAGGGTACAGAGGAGGGACAGTGAGGGTACAGAGGAGGGACAGTGAGGGTACAGAGGAGGGACAGTGAGGTACAGAGGAGGGACAGTGAGGGTACAGAGGAGGGACAGTGTTGGGTACAGAGGAGGGACAGTGATGGTCCAGAGGAGGGACAGTGTTGGGTACAGAGGAGGGACAGTGAGGTACAGAGGAGGGACA
The DNA here is from genome assembly GCA_020698575.1 of Bostrychus sinensis. Classification (NCBI taxonomy): domain Eukaryota; kingdom Metazoa; phylum Chordata; class Actinopteri; order Gobiiformes; family Eleotridae; genus Bostrychus; species Bostrychus sinensis. The sequence goes on along the minus strand of CM036243.1, from coordinate 41,234,136 downwards.
GTGAGGTACAGAGGAGGGACAGTGAGGGTACAGAGGAGGGACAGTGAGAGTACAGAGGAGGGACAGTGAGGTACAGAGGAGGGACAGTGAGGGTACAGAGGAGGGACAGTGAGAGTACAGAGGAGGGACAGTGAGGTACAGAGGAGGGACAGTGAGGGTACAGAGGAGGGACAGTGTTGGGTACAGAGGAGGGACAGTGATGGTCCAGAGGAGGGACAGTGTTGGGTACAGAGGAGGGACAGTGATGGTCCAGAGGAGGGACAGTGTTGGGTACAGAGGAGGGACAGTGAGGGTACAGAGGAGGGACAGTGAGAGTACAGAGGAGGGATAGTGAGGGTACAGAGGAGGGACAGTGAGGGTACAGAGGAGGGACAGTGATGGTCCAGAGGAGGGACAGTGATGGTCCAGAGGAGGGACAGTGTTGGGTACAGAGGAGGGACAGTGAGGGTACAGAGGAGGGACAGTGAGGTACAGAGGAGGGACAGTGAGGGTACAGAGGAGGGACAGTGAGGGTACAGAGGAGGGACAGTGATGGTCCAGAGGAGGGACAGTGAGGGTACAGAGGAGGGACAGTGAGGGTACAGAGGAGGGACAGTGAGAGTACAGAGGAGGGACAGTGAGGTACAGAGGAGGGACAGTGAGGGTACAGAGGAGGGACAGTGTTGGGTACAGAGGAGGGACAGTGATGGTCCAGAGGAGGGACAGTGTTGGGTACAGAGGAGGGACAGTGAGGTACAGAGGAGGGACAGTGATGGTCCAGAGGAGGGACAGTGTTGGGTACAGAGGAGGGACAGTGAGGGTACAGAGGAGGGACAGTGATGGTCCAGAGGAGGGACAGTGAGGTACAGAGGAGGGACAGTGTTGGGTACAGAGGAGGGACAGTGTTGGGTACAGAGGAGGGACAGTGAGGGTACAGAGGAGGGACAGTGAGGGTACAGAGGAGGGACAGTGAGGTACAGAGGAGGGACAGTGAGGGTACAGAGGAGGGACAGTGAGGTACAGAGGAGGGACAGTGAGGGTACAGAGGAGGGACAGTGAGGGTACAGAGGAGGGACAGTGAGGGTACAGAGGAGGGACAGTGAGGTACAGAGGAGGGACAGTGTTGGGTCCAGAGGAGGGACAGTGAGGGTACAGAGGAGGGACAGTGAGAGTCCAGAGGAGGGACAGTGAGGTACAGAGGAGGGACAGTGAGGGTACAGAGGAGGGACAGTGAGGTACAGAGGAGGGACAGTGAGGGTACAGAGGAGGGACAGTGAGGTACAGAGGAGGGACAGTGAGGGTACAGAGGAGGGACAGTGAGGGTACAGAGGAGGGACAGTGAGGGTACAGAGGAGGGACAGTGAGGGTACAGAGGAGGGACAGTGAGGGTACAGAGGAGGGACAGTGAGGGTACAGAGGAGGGACAGTGAGGGTACAGAGGAGGGACAGTGAGGTACAGAGGAGGGACAGTACCTGCTCTCTCCAGAGCCGCGGGGATGGCCAGGGCAGGACCGATGCCCATGACGTCAGGTGGGACCCCGACCACGGCGCTGGAGCGGAGCACCCCCAGCACCGGCAGAGCCAGGGCCTGGACCGAGGAGCGGCGCCCGAGGAGCAGCGCGGCCGCGCCGTCACTCACCTGGGAGCTGTTCCCTGGGACACGGCAAAGGCAAACACAGCTTTACTTTGATAAAACCAGGCTCCGCCTCAAGACCGCGGACCCGAGTCTCACCCTGGTCTCAGGGCTGAGCGTGTGTTAGACCGGTTCTGGTTCTCACCGGCCGTGGTGGACCCGTCCGGTTTGAAGGCCGGTCGGAGTCGGGACAGTCCCTCCATGGAGGTGTTGGGTCGGATCCCCTCGTCCTCAGAGACCAGGACCTCTCTCTCTGAACCAGAATCATCCACGATCTTAGTCCGGACCGGGACTATCTCCTCCTTAAACAAACCCAGACTCTGGGCCCGGGCCGCTCTGCAACACAAGGCAGGGTTTAGTCAGGGTTTGGACCAGGTTTAGTCAGGGTTTGGACCAGGTTTAGTCAGGGTTTGGACCAGGTTTAGTCAGGGTTTGGACCAGGTTTAGTCAGGGTTTGGACCAGGTTTAGTCAGGGTTTGGACCAGGTTTAGTCAGGGTTTGGACCAGGTTTAGACCTGGTTTTTGGTCTTACTTTTGGTGGGAGCTGAGGGCGAAGGCGTCCTGTTTTTCTCGAGAAATCCCAAATCTCTCTGCGACGTTTTCAGACGTGATTCTGGAAAAAGATTCACCACAATTTAAAAAGACCTGGAATTATCACTGCAGAGGTCTGGACTGGGGTCTGGTCCGGGGTCTGGTCCGGGGTCTGGGCAAATAGAACCTCCAAGTCCGAGGTTCTCGACCAGAAAAAGGTGGTGCCCTCAAGTGGAGGACTTTAAGTATCTCAGGGCTAAACCAGGGCTAAACCAGGGCTAAACCAGGGCTAAACCAAGACTTAGAGATAGGGTGAAGAGCTCGGAGTAGAGCTGCTGCTCCTCCACACTGAGAGGAGCAGCTGAGTCTCATCTGTGTCAGAGCCTCCTGGACCCTTCCTGGGGAGGTGTTCCTGTCCCACCGGGAGGAGGCCCCGGAGGAGACCCAGGACACACTGCAGGGACTGGGAACGCCTCGGGATTCCCCAGGGAGAGCAGGAGGAAGTGTCTGGGGAGGGGAAGCCTGGGCATCGCTGAGACTCGGCCCCAGATCAACAGAAGACAATGAACCTGAGCTAAGGGTTAGCACAGGGAGCAGCAGTAAGGCAAGGGTAAAAATACTACAGAACACAGTACACGGATATACACAGGTAGTACTTGTACTACTGTAGTAGAAGCAGTAGTAGTAGTAGTAGTAGTACTCACTGACCCCATGGGGATGACACAGTCCCGGGCCTTGTCCACCTCTGAGATTCTGCAGCTCAGGTTTCCAGGGTTGGCCATCGACTGCAGCGACATACTCTCCACTCTACAGTACACAAGAGTACTACTGAGTACTACAGAGTACTATTCACATATAAATACAAGAGACAGAGCGAGGTACTGACCCACAGGCGAGGCCCAGCTCGATGGACCCACTCCGAATGGCTCCTGCACAGACACAAGGCATGATGGGAAATATCCAGGTCCTGTTTATCTCTGTATTTTAAATCGTTAATGTCTGCAATCAAACAGGTTGCATTCAGGTTCTACAGCTTGATGATGTAAACCTCAGACAGAGCAGGGGCCCACAGAGGGGGGACAGAGATATTTAACAGAAATATCCAAACAGAAAATCCACAAATACTGAGCCTGATCATGTTTTGTTAGCTCCTGCCCAGTAATTACAGAGATATGAACATAAACCCCACCAAGACATCTGCATTTTAATCTTCAGCAGCAGATTCTACCTCAGAGCTCTGACCTGCCTCCAGCTCAGTTTTACACTAAAGGCCCTAAAGAATTCTGACAACAGGTGAACACACATTTTTATTGCTTTTAATGCTTTTTAAAGGTCTGCCGGAACCTTGTGACCAGGATCCTGCCTTAGGTCTGGTCCACTGCTCTTAACAATAAAGTCTCGGGAGTAAAAAGTACCTGCGATGTTGAGCAGAGCCTGGAGTCCAGAGGAACACTGTCTGTTCACAGTGTAGACGGGCACCGCCTCAGGGAACCCACTGAGACACAAATATCAGAGATAAACACACAAATACTGAGGTGGGTAGAGTCCAGTAACAGTACTGTTACTTCAAAATAAATATTACTCAAATAGAAGTAAAAAGCATGTTGTGATAAAACTCCAGGGACTGAGACAGAACTAAAACCTGAACTCAGACTTCGCTAAAAACAGCGAGCACTCAGCCTGGAGACAGAGAGAGGTCTGGGTCTGACCTGAGGAAGTGAGCGACTCGGGCCATGACAGCTCCGGCTCCCGGCTGCAGCACGTTCCCTGCACACAGACAGTTATTACAACACGTGATTCAGTTATTACAACACGTGATTCAGTTATTACAACACACACGCTTCAGTTATTACAACACACGCGCTTCAGTTATTACAACACACGCGCTTCAGTTATTACAACACACGCGCTTCAGTTATTACAACACACGCGCTTCAGTTATTACAACACACGCGCTTCAGTTATTACAACACACGCGCTTCAGTTATTACAACACACGCGCTTCAGTTATTACAACACACGCGCTTCAGTTATTACAACACACGCGCTTCAGTTATTACAACACACGCGCTTCAGTTATTACAACACACGCGCTTCAGTTATTACAACACACGCGCTTCAGTTATTACAACACACGCGCTTCAGTTATTACAACACACGCGCTTCAGTTATTACAACACACGCGCTTCAGTTATTACAACACACGCGCTTCAGTTATTACAACACACGCGCTTCAGTTATTACAACACACGCGCTTCAGTTATTACAACACACGCGCTTCAGTTATTACAACACACGCGCTTCAGTTATTACAACACACGCGCTTCAGTTATTACAACACACCCGCTTCAGTTATTACAACACACCCGCTTCAGCTATTACAACACCCGCTACAACACACGGTTCAGTTATTACAACACACGGTTCAGTTATTACAACACACGGTTCAGTTATTACAACACACACGCTTCAGTTATTACAACACACACGCTTCAGTTATTACAACACACACGCTTCAGTTATTACAACACACACGCTTCAGTTATTACAACACACACGCTTCAGTTATTACAACACACACGCTTCAGTTATTACAACACACACGCTTCAGTTATTACAACACACACGCTTCAGTTATTACAACACACACGCTTCAGTTATTACAACACACACGCTTCAGTTATTACAACACACACGCTTCAGTTATTACAACACACACGCTTCAGCTATTACAACACACACGCTTCAGCTATTACAACACCCGCTTCAGTTATTACAACACCCGCTTCAGTTATTACAACACCCGCTTCAGCTATTACAACACCCGCTACAACACACGGTTCAGTTATTACAACACACGGTTCAGTTATTACAACACACGGTTCAGTTATTACAACACACACGCTTCAGTTATTACAACACACACGCTTCAGTTATTACAACACACACGCTTCAGTTATTACAACACACACGCTTCAGTTATTACAACACACACGCTTCAGTTATTACAACACACACGCTTCAGTTATTACAACACACACGCTTCAGTTATTACAACACACACGCTTCAGCTATTACAACACACACGCTTCAGCTATTACAACACCCGCTTCAGCTATTACAACACCCGCTTCAGTTATTACAACACCCGCTTCAGCTATTACAACACCCGCTACAACACACGCTTCAGCTATTACAACACCCGCTACAACACACGGTTCAGTTATTACAACACACGGTTCAGTTATTACAACACACGGTTCAGTTATTACAACACACGGTTCAGTTATTACAACACACGGTTCAGTTATTACAACACACGGTTCAGTTATTACAACACACACGCTTCAGTTATTACAACACACACGCTTCAGTTATTACAACACACACGCTTCAGTTATTACAACACACACGCTTCAGTTATTACAACACACACGCTTCAGCTATTACAACACACACGCTTCAGCTATTACAACACCCGCTTCAACTATTACAACACCCGCTTCAACTATTACAACACCCGCTTCAGTTATTACAACACCCGCTTCAGCTATTACAACACCCGCTTCAGCTATTACAACACCCGCTTCAGCTATTACAACACCCGCTTCAGCTATTACAACACCCGCTTCAGCTATTACAACACCCGCTTCAGCTATTACAACACCCGCTTCAACTATTATACCTGCTTCAGCTATTACAACACCTGCTTCAGTTATTACAACACCCGCTTCAACTATTACACCTGCTTCAGCTATTACAACACCCGCTTCAGCTATTACAACACCCGCTTCAACTATTACACCTGCTTCAGCTATTACAACACCCGCTTCAGCTATTACAACACCCGCTTCAACTATTACAACACCCGCTTCAGCTATTACAACACCCGCTTCAGCTATTACAACACCCGCTTCAGCTATTACAACACCCGCTTCAGCTATTACAACACCCGCTTCAACTATTATACCTGCTTCAGCTATTACAACACCCGCTTCAGTTATTACAACACCCGCTTCAGCTATTACAACACCCGCTTCAGCTATTACAACACCCGCTTCAACTATTACAACACCCGCTTCAGTTATTACAACACCCGCTTCAGCTATTACAACACCCGCTTCAGTTATTACAACACCCGCTTCAGCTATTACAACACCCGCTTCAGCTATTACAACACCCGCTTCAGCTATTACAACACCCGCTTCAGCTATTACAACACCCGCTTCAGTTATTACAACACCCGCTTCAGCTATTACAACACCCGCTTCAGCTATTACAACACCCGCTTCAGCTATTACAACACCCGCTTCAACTATTACACCTGCTTCAGCTATTACAACACCCGCTTCAACTATTACAACACCCGCTTCAGTTATTACAACACCCGCTTCAGCTATTACAACACCCGCTTCAGCTATTACAACACCCGCTTCAGCTATTACAACACCCGCTTCAACTATTACACCTGCTTCAGCTATTACAACACCCGCTTCAACTATTACAACACCCGCTTCAGTTATTACAACACCCGCTTCAGCTATTACAACACCCGCTTCAGCTATTACAACACCCGCTTCAGCTATTACAACACCCGCTTCAGCTATTACAACACCCGCTTCAACTATTACACCTGCTTCAGCTATTACAACACCCGCTTCAGCTATTACGACACGCGCTTCAACTATTATGACACCCGCGTCGCCCATTACGACACCCGCTTCAGTTATTGCAACACACGCTTCAGTTATTACAGCACATGCTTCAGTTATTACAACACACACCTCAATTATTACAAGATATGCATAAAATTCAACTGGCCAAAGTGGCTATTGGGAGTATTTGTGTTACTAGCCAAAATTAAAAATCCATCTGCATTTGGGTGGTGGGCGAGTGTTAATGTCAAACCCTGAACATAAACAAAGAAAAAAAGCTGTTTACTTCCTTAAACTTTGTGTCTGATCCATTTTCCTCCCAAAGTAAAAATGTCTGTGAGGAATCAGTGGAAACAGAGCTGTGCACCGTTTTTTAGATAAATGACAGAGCAGACTGGATGTAGAGGGCTCGTTGTTGATTGGTCAGTGCTTCCTGGAGTGGGCGGGGCTTCGTGGTGGGACCGAGCGTTCTGAGGAAACTCAGAACTATCTGACAGATACAGGACATTTTTGATTCACATTTCAACATTTTTCGATAATAATTCATCTGCGCTGTATCGGTCCCTGGTCTGGTTAAGATCCAGGTTCATGTGGTCCTCACCCACACAGACGTCCCCGAGTCTGTCTGGACCGAGGTCCAGGTCTGAGAGGACGGCCTTCATCACAGAACTCAGCATCTCGTCTGGAGTCGTGTCCTGAAACAGAATATACAGAACCAGGTCTACACCAGGTCTAAACCAGGTTTAAACCAGGTCTAAACCAGGACTTAAACCAGGTCTAAACCAATACTAAACCAGGTCTAAACCAGGACTAAACCAGGACTAAACCAGGACTAAACCAGGACTAAACCAGGACTAAACCAGGACTAAACCAGGTCTAAACTAGGACTAAACCAGGACTAAACCAGGTCTAAACCAGGACTAAACCAGGTCTAAACTAGGACTAAACCAGGACTAAACCAGGTCTAAACCAGGACTAAACCAGGTCTAAACCAGGTCTAAACTAGGACTAAACCAGGACTAAACCAGGTCTAAACCAGGTCTAAACCAGGTCTAAACTAGGACTAAACCAGGACTAAACCAGGTCTAAACCAGGACTAAACCAGGTCTAAACCAGGACTAAACCAGGACTAAACCAGGACTAAACCAGGTCTGAACCAGGTCTGAACCAGGACTAAAACCAGGTCTGAACCAGGACTAAACTAGGACTAAACCAGGTCTGAACCAGGTCTAAACCAGGACTAAAACCAGGTCTGAACCAAGGCTAAACCAGGACTAAAACCAGGACTAAACTAGGACTAAACCGGGTCTAAACCAGGACTAAACTAGGACTAAACCAGGTCTGAACCAGGTCTAAACCAGGACTAAAACCAGGTCTGAACCAGGACTAAACTAGGACTAAACCGGGTCTAAACCAGGACTAAAACCAGGTCTGAACCAGGACTAAACTAGGACTAAAACCAGGTCTAAACCAGGACTAAAACCAGGTCTGAACCAGGACTAAACTAGGACTAAACCAGGACTAAAACCAGGTCTAAACCAGGTCTAAACCAGGTCTAAACCAGGTCTAAACCAGGACTAAACCAGGACCAAAACCAGGTCTGAACCAGGTCTAAACCAGGTCTAAACCAGGTCTAAACCAGGACTAAACCAGGACTAAACCAGGACTAAACCAGGACCAAAACCAGGTCTGAACCAAGGCTAAACCAGGACTAAAACCAGGTCTGAACCAGGACTAAACTAGGACTAAACCGGGTCTAAACCAGGACTAAACTAGGACTGAACCAGGTCTAAACCAGGACTAAAACCAGGTCTGAACCAGGACTAAACTAGGACTAAAACCAGGTCTAAACCAGGACTAAAACCAGGTCTGAACCAGGACTAAACTAGGACTAAAACCAGGTCTAAACCAGGACTAAAACCAGGTCTGAACCAGGTCTAAACTAGGACTAAACCAGGTCTAAACCAGGACTAAAACCAGGTCTGAACCAGGACTAAACTAGGACTAAACCAGGACTAAAACCAGGTCTGAACCAGGACTAAACTAGGACTAAAACCAGGTCTGAACCAGGACTAAACTAGGACTAAACCAGGACTAAAACCAGGTCTGAACCAGGTCTAAACCAGGACTAAACCAGGTCTAAACTAGGACTAAAACCAGGTCTAAACCAGTACTAAACTAGGACTAAACCAGGTCTGAACCAGGTCTAAACCAGGACTAAAACCAGGTCTGAACCAGGACTAAACTAGGACTAAACCGGGTCTAAACCAGGACTAAAACCAGGTCTGAACCAGGACTAAACTAGGACTAAACCAGGACTAAAACCAGGTCTGAACCAGGTCTAAACTAGGACTAAACCAGGACCAAAACCAGGTCTGAACCAAGGCTAAACCAGGACTAAAACCAGGTCTGAACCAGGACTAAACTAGGACTAAACCGGGTCTAAACCAGGACTAAAACCAGGTCTGAACCAGGACTAAACTAGGACTAAAACCAGGTCTAAACCAGGACTAAAACCAGGTCTGAACCAGGACTAAACTAGGACTAAAACCAGGTCTAAACCAGGACTAAAACCAGGTCTGAACCAGGTCTAAACTAGGACTAAACCAGGTCTAAACCAGGACTAAAACCAGGTCTGAACCAGGACTAAACTAGGACTAAAACCAGGTCTTAACCAGGACTAAACTAGGACTAAAACCAGGTCTAAACCAGGACTAAACCCAGGTCTGAACCAGGACTAAACTAGGACTAAACCAGGACTAAAACCAGGTCTGAACCAGGTCTAAACCAGGTCTAAACCAGGTCTAAACCAGGTCTAAACCAGGTCTAAACCAGGTCTGAACCAGGTCTGAACCAGGACTAAACCTGGACTAAACCAGGTCTAAACCAGGACTAAAACCAGTACTAAACTAGGACTAAATCAGGACTAAATCAGGACTAAACCAGGTCTAAACCAGTACTAAACTAGGACTAAATCAGGACTAAATCAGGACTAAACCAGGTCTAAACCAGTACTACACTAGGACTAAATCAGGACTAAACCAGGTCTAAACCAGTACTACACTAGGACTAAATCAGGACTAAACCAGGTCTAAACCAGGTCTGAACCAGGACTAAACCAGGACTAAAACCAGGTCTGAACCAGGACTAAACTAGGACTAAACCAGGACTAAACCAGGTCTGAACCAGGACTAAAACCAGGTCTAAACCAGGTCTAAACCAGGACTAAAACCAGGTCTAAACCAGTACTAAAACCAGGTCTAAACCAGTACTAAACTAGGACTAAATCAGGACTAAACCAGGTCTAAACCAGGTCTAAACCAGGTCTAAACTAGGACTAAATCAGGACTAAACCAGGTCTAAACCAGAAATAAACCAGGTCTAAACCAGGTCTAAACCAGGACTAGACCAGGACTAAACCAGGACTAGACCAGGACTAAACCAGGACTAAACCCGGACCTGGTCCTGACCTTGAAGGACCCTCTCTTTGCTTTCCCGATGGCGGTCCTCAGTCCGTGGACGATCACCACGTCCTCCGGGCCGTCGGTGGCCATGGAGCCGCAGAGAGCGCGCCTGAGGCCGGGAGAGTCCGCCGCGAGCCCCGGGGACAGTCCCGGAGGACGGAGGTGTCCCGAGAGAACCTGGAGACGGTGCATGTCCCACACAGAGTCCGCCTAAAGGACCAGAGAGAGCCGCAGGACCAGAGAGAGCCGCAGGAGGACCGGGACCGAGGCGGAAGTGGACTTTGTTTGTACAGAGGACGGAGCGCGCGCAAGGACAAACAACAGAAACGCGCGTGACCTTTGAACTCAATGGGACCATTCTTCAGGACTGTCAGGGGACAAAGGTCAGGACATTTACATGGACCAGGCCCTGAATAAACACTTTTTATTTAAACTGTGTGAGAAAACATCACAGTATCAGTGAGGAGAGCATAATATTACTGCAGTGGGAAAGTACTCAGCAAAACTACTACCAAAAACAAATAATATGTAGTAAAAGTAAAGTTTATAATTACTGCTACTCAGTGGCGTAACTTGGTACTAAGGGGCCCCAAAGCAGGTTTTTTATCACGGGGCCCCAAAGTTCATGTGATTCATACGTAAAGATTCAAATTTATCAGGAAATGGCAATAACTCATTGACCTTAAATAATAGTTTAAAATATTTGTTTTATTTAATGGACTGAAAATCACAAAACGTCTCGTCTCGGTCTCGACTGCAGTTTTACTTGGTCTTGTCACAGTCTCAGATGTGGCAGTCTCAGAGGTGTTTTTTTTTTTTTTTTTTTAACTAAATGTTATGAGAAAAAGCTATTCTTCATAATTTTGCAGTTGAGTTTTCTGCGTCAGGAACAGATCTGTCTCTGTTTGTGAAGTGTGTTGCATGAGATTGTTAAAATAATCTTTTTAACCACAAAAAAAAAGTTTCCCCCTTTATTTGGTGTTAATTCTCTGGCGTTGGTCTCAGTCTCGATGAGTACGGTCCTGACTACAACACTAGTCACAAAAGACCCTGCTTTCACCTTTATGTGTTGTAGTGTTGCTGGATTTACAAAGAATATTTTAAAATGACCACTGATGAACAAGGGGGGCCACACTCAGGGGCCCCTAAACCTCCAGGGCCCCAGTGCACTACTCGCTTTACCACTGAGCTCATTTAAAGCAATAATAATAATAAACAACAGAAAAGATTAAATAATGACGCAGAAAGCGTAAAATATGTTTTTATTAAACACAGATTAAGGCCACGGTCTCACATTCAGAGCCAAACAAGACATTTAACAAAAACTGAAATAACATAAAGAACATTTACACTGAGGGAAACCAGGACTAAACCAGAATCTGGGTCTGAGACTTATACAAAAACAAAACTGAGAAATGTAGTTTGGGTTTTTCTTTTCAGATTAAACTCATGATCCAAGTGCTTCCTGTACCACTCCTTTCACAATAAAAGCCTGCGTGTGTTTGCCTTCTTCACAGAACCCAGGTTTTCACACAAACACTGAAATAAACCGACATTCCTGAAAGTAATCCGTGGTTAACGCTGTACACGTTTATAGAAAAGCGAGTTTACGCCAGCCTCCTTTAACCTGAAGGGACTGACAAAGAGTTTTTCTTTAAAACAAGTCAGTAACAGTCTCCTCTGTTCACGTCTTCACGAGTTCTTCAGCAGAGCCACGAGAAACCAGCTCCAAAAACAACAAATCCTTCTCTTAAAAAAAAAAAAGAGTCAAAAAATCAATTTGTCCTCAGCGCAGACGATCAGAGGAACTTCAATAAAGAACAAAAGTCTAGAAATACTCAGAGTTCCTCTGAAACCAACCAGCGGCCATCTTTGTTCAGAGACGATGGGTACAGAGGAGGGACAGTGAGGGTACAGAGGAGGGACAGTGAGGGTACAGAGGAGGGACAGTGAGGGTACAGAGGAGGGACAGTGAGGGTACAGAGGAGGGACAGTGAGGTACAGAGGAGGGACAGTGAGGGTACAGAGGAGGGACAGTGAGGGTACAGAGGAGGGACAGTGAGGGTGCAGAGGAGGGACAGTGAGGGTGCAGAGGAGGGACAGTGAGGGTACAGAGGAGGGACAGTGAGGGTACAGAGGAGGGACAGTGAGGGTACAGAGGAGGGACAGTGAGGGTGCAGAGGAGGGACAGTGAGGGTACAGAGGAGGGACAGTGAGGGTACAGAGGAGGGACAGTGAGGGTACAGAGGAGGGACAGTGAGGGTACAGAGGAGGGACAGTGAGGTACAGAGGAGGGACAGTGAGGGTACAGAGGAGGGACAGTGATGGTACAGAGGAGGGACAGTGTTGGGTACAGAGGAGGGACAGTGAGGGTACAGAGGAGGAAGCGTGAGGCCTAGAGGAAGACCAGAGCAGACATTAAACAGTGTTTGGTCCACACAAAACCTCTGTAAACGCTGTAATACCTATGCCGGGCCTGTTGGTGGCGCTGTAACGCTGCCACAGAAACACAACAACAGGAAACGTGTGCGATGTAAACATAAGAACGTGGAGGAGGTGAGAGCTGCAGAGGAGGCCTGAGTCTGCAGTGAGAGGAGCAGAGGATTCTGCTGTGAAACCCTGAGCAGCGTCTGCAGCTCGGACACGACTGTGAAACGCCGCTGGTGTTGTTGTTGTCGGGGTTTTGTGAATGTGGGTTAACAGAGAGGCGGGGCTACTGGCTGTAAACAGAAACATGAGGACAGCGTTTTGAAATCTTTCCACTCTGGGACCTGGGTTTAAAAAATGATGGTGCTGACGCTTCAGGACACAGATCTGTGGATGAAACCTTACGATATAAAAACCTGTGTGGACACGCCTCAGCCGTCCCTGTGCTGTCTTCCTTCAGTGTTAAAGTTAAAGTTAGTGTCTGTCCCTCAGCCCTGGCTCTGTGTCTCTTCTCTGAGACTGAGAGCAGGACAAATGGACTCAGATGAAACTCCCTCTGAGTGTGACTGGAAAGACTCAGGACCAATCAGAATCCAATAACACACTCAGAACTGCTCCAGGACCAACCGGAGTTGAGAAATATAAAACCAATCAGAGCCAGCGCAGAGGCTAAAGCCCGCCCCACATTAGAGAAACACTTCTGATTGGTCAGGAGGACTCCAGGGGGAGGTCCCGGTCCGGGCTCAGGCGTAGAATATGAGCTCGGGGATCTGCCCGCCCTGCACCCCCGTCCCGTTGGTGCTGTCCGAGGAGCACTGGAACTGGAAGGTGACCTTCCCACACTGCACCTCGGTCATGCCCTCCTGCCCGAAGTAACTGAGTTCGTTCCCGTCCAGGACCACGCTGGCCGTGTAGAAGGTGTCGGGCTCGATCTGCACCGGGTTCTCGAAGAACACGGGGAACGTGCTGCTGGAGCCGTCGGAGAAGTACTTGATGACGCGGTGGGCCATGGGCACGCCCTGGCGCTTCAGCTCGATCCTGGCGCTGTACTCGGCCGAGCCGCAGCTGGAGCCGTACAGACCGAAGCCCGCGATGAACACGCGCTTGTCCACGGCGAACTGGATGCTGTCGCAGCGCCCCCTGTACCTCCACTGGTTACTGCGGTAGGCGCAGGACTGGAAGCGGTGGCAGCGCTGGGGGGACAGGCCTTTCCGGGGTTTGGTGCAGAACAGCAGCTCCGGCTTCTTGGCCGCGGTGTACCACAGGAAGATGTCGTTGGTCTCGTTCAGGGTCAGCACGCCGGACTGCGCCGCCCCGTTGGCGAAGTCCTCCAGGGCCATGGTGGGGATCCGGATCATGTAGATGGACTTCCCCAGGACCAGCCGCTTGTTCTCGATGTTGGGGACCAGGTCCTGGCGCTGGCACTCGGCCTCGGCCCAGCTCAGCGCCGCCTCGAACACCACCATCTCATTGGCGTTCAGCGTCTCCCTTTGCAGGATGCTCTCGAGCGTGGCGGCGTCGATGTCGCAGAAGCCCTCGGACCTCAGCGCGAGCTCGGCCTGGGCGTCGATCACCTCCCAGCACCGCTGCGTCAGCTCGGGCTCCTCGAACAGACAGCTCTGGGACAGCAGCACGCACGCGTTCTTAGCGCTCAGGCTGGTCTCCAGGAAGTTCACGCAGGCCCGGGCCAAGTGAGGGACGATGTACTTCTTAGCCGCGTAGAGAGTGGCCAGGACGGTGTCGGCGCACAAGTCGATCTCGTCACAGTAGATGTACCTGAGGGAATGAGAGGACATGAGCGCGGAGGTTCTCAATCAGCGGGTTTGTAACATAAGGGGGGCGTCTCTGGGTTTACCACGAGGGCAGAGCACAATCACGTTTCAGAACGATGAAAACTAAACACAGCAGAGTTTACACGAGGAACAAACAGCTCCTTCAGAGACTCTGGAGCCCGGTCTGGGACTGGCCTGGACTCTAACACTCAGAGGGTCTACAGTCTACGGTCTGTGGTCTACAGTCTGTGGTCTACAGTCTGTGGTCTACAGTCTGTGGTCTACAGTCTACAGTCTACAGTCTACGGTCTACAGTCTACAGTTTACGGTCTACAGTTTACGGTCTACAGTTTACGGTCTACAGTCTACGGTCTACAGTCTACGGTCTACAGTCTACAGTTTACGGTCTACAGTCTACGGTCTACAGTCTACAGTTTACGGTCTACAGTTTACGGTCTACAGTCTACGGTCTACAGTCTACGGTCTACAGTTTACGGTCTACAGTTTACAGTCTACAGTTTACAGTCTACAGTTTACGGTCTACAGTTTACGGTCTACAGTTTACGGTCTACAGTCTACAGTTTACGGTCTACAGTTTACAGTCTACGGTCTATAGTCTGCAGTCTACAGTCTACAGTCTACGGTCTACAGTCTACGGTCTACAGTCTACGGTCTACAGTCAACGGTCTACAGTCAACGGTCTACAGTCTACAGTCTACAGTTTACGGTCTACAGTTTACGGTCTACAGTTTACGGTCTACAGTTTACGGTCTACAGTCTACAGTCTACGGTCTACAGTTTACGGTCTACAGTCTACGGTCTACAGTCTACGGTCTACAGTCTACGGTCTACAGTCTACGGTCTACAGTCTACAGTTTACGGTCTACAGTTTACAGTCTACAGTCTACAGTCTAGGGTCTACAGTCTACAGTCTACAGTCTACGGTCTGCGGTCTACGGTCTACGGTCTACAGTCTACAGTCTACGCTCTGCGGTCTGCGGTCTACGGTCTACGGTCTACAGTTTACGGTCTACAGTCTACAGTCTACGGTCTACGGTCTACAGTCTACGGTCTACGGTCTACGGTCTACAGTCTACGCTCTGCGGTCTGCGGTCTACGGTCTACAGTCTACAGTCTACGGTCTACAGTTTACGGTCTACAGTCTACAGTCTACAGTCTAGGGTCTACAGTCTACAGTCTACGGTCTGCGGTCTACGGTCTACGGTCTACAGTCTACGCTCTGCGGTCTGCGGTCTACGGTCTACAGTTTACGGTCTACAGTCTACAGTTTACGGTCTACAGTCTACGGTCTACAGTCTACAGTTTACGGTCTACAGTCTACGGTCTACAGTCTACAGTTTACGGTCTACAGTTTACAGTCTACAGTCTACAGTTTACGGTCTACAGTCTGCGGTCTACAGTCTACAGTTTACGGTCTACAGTCTACGGTCTACAGTTTACGGTCTACAGTCTACGGTCTACAGTCTACGGTCTACAGTCTACAGTTTACGGTCTACAGTTTACGGTCTACAGTTTACGGTCTACAGTTTACGGTCTACAGTCTACGGTCTACAGTCTACGGTCTACAGTCTACAGTTTACGGTCTACAGTCTACGGTCTACAGTCTACAGTTTACGGTCTACAGTTTACGGTCTACAGTCTACGGTCTACAGTCTACGGTCTACAGTCTACAGTTTACGGTCTACAGTTTACGGTCTACAGTTTACAGTCTACGGTCTACAGTCTACAGTCTACGGTCTACAGTCTACGGTCTACAGTCTACGGTCTACAGTCTACGGTCTACAGTCTACGGTCTATAGTCTGCAGTCTACAGTCTACGGTCTACAGTCTACGGTCTACAGTCTACGGTCTACAGTTTACGGTCTACAGTCTACGGTCTACAGTCTACGGTCTACAGTCTACGGTCTATAGTCTGCAGTCTACAGTCTACGGTCTACAGTCTACGGTCTACAGTCTACGGTCTACAGTCAACGGTCTACAGTCTACAGTCTACAGTTTACGGTCTACAGTTTACGGTCTACAGTTTACGGTCTACAGTTTACGGTCTACAGTCTACAGTTTACGGTCTACAGTTTACAGTCTACGGTCTATAGTCTGCAGTCTACAGTTTACGGTCTACAGTCTACGGTCTACAGTCTACGGTCTACAGTCTACAGTCTAGGGTCTACGGTCTACAGTCTACGGTCTACAGTCTACGGTCTACGGTCTACAGTCTACAGTCTACAGTTTACGGTCTACAGTTTACAGTCTACAGTTTACAGTCTACAGTTTACAGTCTACAGTCTACAGTCTAGGGTCTACAGTCTACAGTCTACGGTCTGCGGTCTACGGTCTACGGTCTACAGTCTACAGTCTACGCTCTGCGGTCTGCGGTCTACGGTCTACGGTCTACAGTTTACGGTCTACAGTCTACAGTCTACAGTCTACGGTCTACGGTCTACAGTCTACGGTCTACGGTCTACGGTCTACGGTCTACAGTCTACGCTCTGCGGTCTGCGGTCTACGGTCTACGGTCTACAGTTTACGGTCTACAGTCTACAGTCTACAGTCTACGGTCTACAGTCTACAGTCTACGGTCTACAGTTTACGGTCTACAGTCTACAGTCTAGGGTCTACAGTCTACAGTCTACAGTCTACGGTCTGCGGTCTACGGTCTACAGTCTACGCTCTGCGGTCTACGGTCTACAGTTTACGGTCTACAGTCTACAGTCTACAGTCTACAGTCTACGGTCTACAGTCTACGGTCTACGGTCTACAGTCTACAGTCTACGGTCTACGGTCTACAGTCTACGCTCTGCGGTCTGCGGTCTGCGGTCTACAGTCTACGGTCTACGGTCTACAGTTTACGGTCTATGGTACGTACTTTAACATGGCCAGAAAAGACGGCGGCTCCACGTCAGGGATCCGGATCTCATCCTGGTCTTCAGCCAGTTCTCCATAGAACATGGCGTGGAACACAGAGCTCCCCACGGCCAGGACGTACTGCAGGAGGAACACAGGTTTAAATAATCATAACAGAAAATTAAAAACCACACAAGCCCCCCGCGACCTGAGCTGGGGCAGAGTAAACCAGGTTTACAACTGGTGCCCTGTAAAAACCTGCCACCCTGGAATAAAATGGCAGATTTCTACCATGGCCATGTCAACACTGTAACAAATACAGCCTGGGTCTCTCACTTTTGGATTTCGGTCACATAAACAGGGCAGCTCCAGGTTTTGTCCTGTGAAATTTAAGACTTTTTAATGCCTCTTAGAGTTAAATTTACAATAATCTTTACAACAATAATCTGTATGAGTTCAACACTAAGGAATTATCCATACTACTCTGAAACTGAAAAATTTAGTACAATTCTGAAAAACCCATTTTTGGGTTTTTGCTCTCCATATAAATATTTGTCTTTCTGTCAGCGTGGACTAGGTTTAGGCCTGGGGTTAATGATTCTGAGTCAGTACCTTGTGTCCCGGGACCCTCTGAGTCCCTCCTGGAGGCCCCACCACAAAGTGCACATCTGCCATCATCTCATTGTTGAACATGACCGAGTTTCTGCACAGACAGGACAGAAACAAACAGGATCAGAGACAGGACACGGGACATGAGGACAAGAGGACACACGAGAGACCAGAGACAGGATCAAAGACAGGACATGAGGACATGAGCTGACATTTGGAGGTGTAACACTTCTTTTAGTTCTGCAGTGTTTGAATTCTTGTCATAATAATAAATATTCTACAGGTCTGTGGTGCTAACCTAACAAACAGAATCCTGTCCCATCACAAAAAAAAATATTTTTAACATTTAGAATTTTATGTTGTGAAAAACACAGCTGTCACACTGCAGGACACCATTTTGATTTCAAGATTAAACTGATTTTTAATTTTTATTGTAGGATTCAGGTGAAGTTAAAAGTTTTGTTGTAGTAAAGTACAAATATCTGACATTATGCCAAAGACGTTATGAACTGTTCCAGACTCCAGTTACTAATTTTGGAAATGTTCCAGGCACACCACAGGACATTTTAAAGTTTAACATAAAAAAATAAAAATAAAACTAAACAAAAAAACACACTTCTTTCTAAAACTTGAAAGGTTTCCTAGTATTCCCTGTGTTGCCTGCAGACAGAATTTTGGAGGAGAAAACTTTATTTAGCAAAACTTTTCAGTTGATTACAGAAAAAGTGGGCGTCTCGTCAAGCGCCCAAAAAAACCCAGAGAGGATCTGTGGATCTGTTCAGTACGGCCACTTCCAAATGTTCTGAGGCCGGTGTTTATGCCTGAAACTATTTAACAAACATAAACTGAGGCGCTTGTACTACTACTGTACTACCATGACTACTGTTTATACTACTATTACTATTACTACTACAGCTACTGCTACTACTGCTACTACTGCTACTACCACCACATTGAGGAGATTGCAGTGGGGAGAGCTCAGTTCTGGGGCTGTACAAATGAACAGAATAAAAATCTGTCATATGTCAAAATACATTACTGTTAATTCTTCTACAAAACACAGACCTGAGATTAGACCTGGTTTAGTCCTGGTTTAGTCCTGGTTTAGACCTGGTTTAGTCCTGGTTTAGTCCTGGTTTAGTCCTGGTTTAGACCTGGTTCAGACCTGGTTTAGTCCTGGTTTAGACCTGGTTTAGACCTGGTTTAGTCCTGGTTTAGTCCTGGTTTAGTCCTGGTTTAGACCTGATTTAGTCCTGGTTTAGTCCTGGTTTAGTCCTTGTTTAGACCTGGTTCAGACCTGGTTTAGACCTGGTTCAGACCTGGTTATTAGTCCTGGTTCAGACATGGTTTAGACCTGGTTCAGACCTGGTTTAGACCTGGTTCAGACCTGGTTATTAGTCCTGGTTTAGACCTGGTTTTAGTCCTGGTTCAGACCCGGTTCAGACCCGGTTCAGACCTGGTTCAGACCTGGTTCAGACCTGGTCTTACCTCTCTCTGATGGTGGGGAAGAGGCCCTGCCAGCTGCAGCCTGCCCCGCTGCTGCTGCTGCTGGTGCTGGTGCTGGTGCTGCTGGTGCTGTGAGTGATGGTCTGGGTCTGGGTCTGGCTCTGGAGGGCGGTGCTGCTCTCAGACGGGACCAGCTTCTTGGAGGGGTACAGCTCTCCGGCCATCCTCCTCACCCCGGGCCCTCAGAGCAAGGGCCCTCAGAGCAGGGGCCCCGAGGACATGGCTCTGGATGGAACCACCAACACCAGCTGTTGCTAAGAAACACATGTAAGGAAGTCAGTTATTAATGTTTATTAATGTTTGTCTCATTAATGTAAGTGTTGTCCAAAAAACACCACATTTATTTGTGTCAACTAATATTTATAAATTATGTATAAAATATGGGGGGGGGGGGCTGCTCTAATCTAATCTAATCTGAATTACTGGGATACAAGATTATCAGAAAACAAAATGAATGAAGAATGCCTGCAAAAAAAAAGAAGCTTTAAATAGTTAAATACAAAAAAATAAATAAATAAAAAGCTTTCAAGTGGCTACATATTTTAAAATAAATAAAATACAAAGCTTTAAAGTGGCTATACATTTTAATTTAAAAAAAAAAGCTTTCAAATAGCTAAGTATTTAATTAAAAAATTAACATACATAACAAGCTTTAAAAGTGGCTATATATTTTAAAATAAATAAAATAGATAAATAATGAATAGAATAATAAAGTGGCCATAAATTTTCATTTAAAAAATAAAAAGCTTTCAAATGGCTAAATACGTTCATTAAAAAATAAATAAATATAAAGCTTTAAAGTGGCAAAATATTTTAACTTTAAAAAAATAAATAAAGTGGCTAAAGATTTTAATTAAAATAATAATAATAATAGGAAGAAATTGGTTCTGGATCTTTAATATTCCTAAAAATGCTCCCCTATAGAAATAAAAAGATGGGAAACCCTGACACACACTGACTTTTACCTAATGTAGTTTAAGTTAAAGTTTGTCAGAAAGGACCAGGACCAGGACCAGGACCAGGACCTGGACCTGGTCGGACCGGGTTTTTCTCCTGGGGTGACCCTACAGAAACAAACTAATCACTGGTGCATTTGAACTTAAAAAACATTCTGGGACATATTAGTGTTTATTACAGACATGTGTGGGACATGGGACAGGGACACATTATGATCCTATTTTAAACAGACAGGAAAATATCTTTAACAATTAACCACAAAATGAACAAACAGTAAAGGCCTTGGTCCTGATCCAGTCCAGTTGTCATTACTTTGTCTTGATCATTATCAGTTCAAAGACCTCTCAGTCCGGGTTTGGTCCTGGACCAGGTCTAGCCGAGCCCCGGGTCTGGACTTAACTCTTGTAAAGTCTAAAGTCTTGTTTTGATTTTGGAGCATTTAGTCGGATGTTTGTTGTCGCTAACGTGAGCTGCTAACAGTCAAGCTAACCACTTCATCCACAAATCATAACTTTTCATTAACTACATTTAAATACCCAATAAATTCTAATTTAAATAACCGCGGAACATGTAAAGACGTGGTTAGTCTGGAGACACGAACATTATACACAGGAACACACAGGACTGAAGCGTTTTAAAGTTTAACCATCGCTAGCTTTTACCTTAGGCTAGTGCTAATGCTAATGCTAGAGAGTTAGCTCCCGTTAACATCCGTTTTTCTTCACCAGACTCGGTTTAAACATAAACAAACTGATCTTCTTACTTCACAGAAAATCCACTTGTTCCAGTAAAAAGGACTCCGCTCCAAAAATCATATTTTAATCCGTGAAAAAGTGTTTTGTTTTGGACTCAGCTGTTTCTCAGGAGTTTACTGTGGATTTTCCCTGCGAGCCGGACGCCAGCGCCACCAACAGGAATAAAACAGGATAAAACTGGGAATAAACCAGGAATAAAACTGTGAATAAACCAGGAATAAAACTGGGACTAAACCAGGAATAAAACTGGGAATAAAACTGGAAATAAAACAAAAATAAAACTGGGAATAAAACTGGGAATAAACCAGGAATAAAACTGGAAATAAAACAGGAATAAACCTGAAATAAAACTGGAAATAAACCAGGAATAAAACTGGGAATAAACCTGGAATAAAACTGGGACTAAACCACGAATAAAACTGGGAATAAAACTGGAAATAAACCAGGAATAAAACTGGGAATAAACCTGGAATAAAACTGGGACTAAACAAGGAATAAAACTGGGAATAAAACTGGAAATAAAACAAAAATAAAACTGGAAATAAAACAGAAATAAAACTGGGAATAAAACTGGAATAAAACTGGGAATAAACCAGGAATAAAACTGGAAATAAAACAGGAATAAACCTGGAATAAAACTGGAAATAAACCAGGAATAAAACTGGGAATAAACCTGGAATAAAACTGGGAATAAACCAGGAATAAAACTGGAAATAAACCTGGAATAAAACTGGGAATAAACCAGGAATAAAATTGGGACTAAACCAGGGATAAAACTGAGAATAAACCAGGAATAAAATTGGGAATAAACCAGGAATAAAAGTGGAAATAAACCAGAGATAAACCAGGAATAAAAGTGGGAATAAACCAGGATAAATCTGGGCATTAAAAGGAATAAACAGGAATAAAACAGGATTACAAATACAGAACATTAAGACTAAGAGCCGGCTCATAAACGGCTTAAACTGGTCCAATTTTATCTTTAAAATAAGTAAAAAATAGTGGAATTGCAGCGACGACAGGCCCCGGTGCAGAGTTCAGAGTTTGCCGAAATGTTTACGTGACCCTGTAACAAACCGCAGTGATTGGACTTGCAAATGGTATAAACTCTAGATAAATGCTGTTTTGTCAGAAGTAATGGACGGTGACATTAATCCCACTCAGGGGCAGATCTAGAGGTGCAGTGGTCCTGTGCATGCGGGGCCCTAAGCAGGATAGGTTTGGGGGCCAAGCCTATTATTTTTTAGACCAGTTAAATTTTACTATATATATTTTATTTCTTGAAATCACTGACTGACTATTTGACTGTGGGGATGAATGCTTTGATGTTTAGACTTGCAAACTCTGACCCACTTAAAAATGACTCACTCTGTTTTATGACTGAGTGAAATAATTGTGTTGATGGGTTATGTTGTAATGTAAAGTGCTTTAGAATTAAAGTTTTCATTGATTCATTGGTACAACAGCTTGTTCTACATAACCTGAAAAAACAAACTGATACTGGTCCAGAACCTGTGTCCAGAGCAGGTGCAGGTGTGTCGCTGCTGTTTATTCTTAATCGAGTGTTTATACTGAAGCTTTAACGTCTTTAACCGCCGCAGAAATCAGAATTTTCCTCACAAAGGTCAACATGAGTGTTTTCATGTAATCCGTCTCCAGGTGGTGGCATCTGGGGAGGCAAGAGCCAGCCCTTCCTATAGGAAACTGAGCAAGTACTCTAAAGCCGTACTCAAGTAAAAGTACTGTTACTTTCAAAAATAATATTACTCAAGTAGAAGTAAAAGTACCCAACAAAATGTTTTTCTTTAGTAAAAGTAAAAAAGTATTGAGTATAAAATTGTAGAAAGTAGAAAGTACATTTGAATGTTTTTGCAAAATATTCTGCCACAGCTGTCCATCCTCTCTGTACTGCCTCTTGGCCGCTGGGACCACCTTTCTCAGTCCGTACTTTAGAACTTTGGACTCAGTATAAACCAGGTCTAAAACCAGGTCTAAACCAGGTCTAAAACACTGCTAAACCAGGCCCAAACCAGGACTAAAATGAACTCTAAACCAGGACTAAAACACAGTCTGGTTTTGTAAACACTGAACAGTTTATTCACAGAAAAGTGCAGTTTGTACAGATGTTTGTTTTTAGTGTAAAGCTCCTTCAGCTGTTTGGCCTTTTATTAAAATAATAATAATAATAATAATAATAATAACACATTATTAACAAATTCAGACTTGATCTGAGAGATCAATGCTTCAGTGCAAGGCTCAATAAATAAACTAGCAAAAAAAAAAAGAAAAAAAAAAAAAAGAAAAGAAACAAAGGCTCTAAATTTCCCAAAAATCACAAAATATTTGTCACAAAAGCAAAAGAGCTGAGTATAAACAATAAATAGATAAATAAATATGTGTTTATATCAGGAACATATTACATCACCACACAGGACTAAACCAGGACTAAAATGAGGTCTAACTCAGGACTAAAATCAAATCTAAATCAGGACTAAACCTAGAGAACTAAACCAGGACTAAACCAGGACTAAACCAGGACTAAACCAGGGCTGAACCAGGACTAAACCAGGACTAAACCAGGACTAATCCAGGACTAAACCAGGACTAATCGCTCAGAGTTTTGGTTTCTCTTATCTTGGCCACTTCAATCAAAACACAAAATAAGTCTAAAATGTAAATATTGTACATAAATAAACAGGCTAAAGCTATGGCTAACGCTACGGCTAACGCTAGTGCAGGGTTAGCTTTAGCTAGACCCAAACAGGAAGTGACATCACACTGCAGCTGTGACCCTTTGTACAGGTTTATACACAGGATATGTTTAGTTCTGTCCTCACATCCCTTAACAACACATCATTCATCCATTCATTCATTCATTCATTCATTCAGGAGTCTAACCCACAACCTCCTCCTCACTCAGAGACAGCAGGAGACAGGCTAACCACTCTGCCACAGTGACACACACATACACTCCGCTCAGGCTTTTATGTGCAATATCCAGCTCTTTATCTACTGTTTTCTTCCCATTTTAACAGAATCAATATTAGCTCCACCCTTTTCTCCAAATATGGTCACATCCTTATGACCCCCCCACCAAAAAACAAAAAAACAAAAACAAAAGATGGAGACTTTAAGAAACAAAATTATAATGATTTGTTTGTGCTTTGGAAACCTAATAAAGTACCCAAAAGTCTCTCCGGACCAGGCCAGCTGAATCCACATGTGGGCGGGGCTTAGAGTCCTATAGCCCCGCCCCTATCCCCACAGACACATTAAGATGAATTTTCCACCTTTTGTTGTTGTTTTTGGTGACAGGAGGAGGAGCTTAGCGTCAAGCCCCTCCTACTTCTCCGCTCAGCGAGATCATGTGACCAGGCTTGAGAGCTGAGTTGTTCCTTTGATTCCTTTAAAGTGCAATATTTACGTGATCCAAAAATAGAGGGAGGAGCTTAGACTCAAGCCCCGCCCAGAGCCGTTAAAAGAGAGAGAGTGGCGCTAAACTGAAGTCTAGAATATATTTCACAAAGCCACTAACGTCGGTACATTTGATTTCTTTAAACGTCTTACTGTTGAAACGTTCAGCCTGGGCCACTGACTTCCTGGATCTACAGTCAAGGAAAAAAGAAACGCACCACTTTCATTTTCTCAATTTGTCAAAAAATATTACAGCCAGTGAAAAATTACAGACTACAATGCGTTTAGTTCTATTCTGAGTCAAAATGAAATGTTTTCCTGGTTCTGGTTGATTGATTTTGATGAGCAATAACAACTGTATTTTTGTATTAATCACCTCTGTCTGGGTCATGAGTAAAACTCAGAGATGAATTGGACCTGTCCTCAATTGTGCACAACCATTCCCTATAAAAAGACACCAAAATGGAAAAAAAAGCACATTTGTTCCCAATGCCACGACTCCTGCAACCAGAGAGAGATTGGCAGCCATTGGCCTGCTTCAAGCTGAAGGAGCACACGGCTGTAGCCAGGAGTTTGGAGTCCATCACTCTACTGTTGTACGCCTCGCTGAGCGTTTCCACACCACTGGATCCTCCAATGACCGTCCCACATCTGGCACTGGATCCTCCAATGACCGTCCCACATCTGGCACTGGATCCTCCAATGACCGTCCCACATCTGGCACTGGATCCTCCAATGACCGTCCCACATCTGGCACTGGATCCTCCAATGACCGTCCCACATCTGGTCGACCACATGTCACAACTGCTGCATTATTATTGTTTGGTCATGTTATTGTTATTGAAACTGTCATAAGCATTGATTAATTGGGTCTGAATACCAGGGACGGGTTTATGGTTGATGTGCACATGGAATATTTCCATCAAAAATAAGTAACCAAACAAAAATGTGGTAAAAAAGCAGTGGTGCGTGTCTTTTTTCCTTGAGTGTATTTGCTAGGAACTATTAGGGCAAAACATTGGATGTATTATAGCAGTGATTCTCAACAGGTGCGTCAGGAGCCAAAAGTGGGTCGCGGGCCAATGCCAGGGGGAAAAAAATTTAATAAATAAAAAAAAAGGTGGCAGTATGGAGAAATACCAACATAAGCAACAACAACAACAAAAATCCAGTTCTGTAATGTCACTGTTGAAAAGATTGGATTGGAAGGTTGAAAAAGACTGAGTTGAGGTTTTAAATTACAATGCAGGTAAGTGAGTGTAGAAGAGAACAGTTCCCTCTCTGGCATCGCCACTTGCTTGGTTTATTCTTAAATATGTTTTTGTGTGTGTGTGTGTGTGTTCGTGTACTGTGACATTCTGATATTAAACTGTCTCAGGTTCAAATTGCACAATGTCTTTATTCACTACACTGTATTTGATCAGCTGAAATTGCTCTTTTCTGGTTCGTGGCTTGTCATTTTCGAGTGGTGGTAGGTCTCAAAGCCAGACCCGTTGAGAACCACCGTATTTTAGCTCTGGATAATGAATGACGTCACGACTACCGTTGTTTTCAATAACCCTGCTCACGTCCATGTTCCTTCTGCGTTGTGTGGCCTATAGAGGGCGCACTACAGCCCTCGAGCAAGCGCGGTGTTGCTCCGCGTACCGCATGACCGGTGTAAGTACCAAAAGTGTCCGGGCTGCGAGAGCTGTCCGGGGTCCTGCGCGCTCTGATGACGAAGAGCGTTGTGATTGGTCCTTTAACTTAGTGGGTTTTCACTCTCGTCTGGATGAATCCTTACAGAGTGATCTATGATCCTATAGATGAACTAAGGGACTAACTCCTAGATGCATTGCCTGTCCGTCCTTTGAGAGGATCTCTCCTTCATTTGGGCTCCATGAGGTTTCTTCTTTTTTCCCGTAGCTGGGTTTTTTAGGAGTTTTTCCTTACCGAGAAGGAGGGTCTAAGGACAGGAGTGTCCTGGGTCTGTTTAGTTTAGTGTAGTTATTGTTTGTGCTGATTGTGTGTTAAGTCTGATTGTGTGTTTATGTTTGATCAACTGTTTGTGAAGCCCTTTGAGGTGACTTTTGTTGTGATATTGGGCTATACAAATAAATCTGAATTGAATTGACTGAATCCTGAATACTTAGGTATTGTGTCTACATTGATGAAACGACAAGAACTAATGATTCTAAAACAAATTCAAATACTTTATACTTCAAATCAATAAAAAAATAGAGGAGTAGAGAGTACAAATACTTGCTTTAAAAAGTAGTAAAGTGGGGTATCCCTTGTGGAATTTGCTCAGGGAAAGTACAAACACATGAAGGTTGTACTTAAGTAAAGTAACAAAATACTTTTACTTTATTACATTGTTATTGTAACTGTATTTTTGTTATTGTTTTTTCTTTTATTTGATTATTTTTTTCTGTGTTTATTGATACTGTTATTCTACTTTTCTTAAAAAAAAAAAAAAAAAACGGACACTTTTGGTACTAATCAATGGACACAATGGCGGGCTATCGCGGTGACGTCACAAACCGTGAAAAGTAATTATTTAGCCAAAATTAAATATTTCAAACAGGGAAAAAGTCCATGGTGTGAAAATAGATAATAAACACAACTAAATCTGACCATTTTCTCAGCTGTAGGTGTCAGCAGAGCATCAGTTTCTTTTTACTGCGCTCTATGGGAAAATGCTTTCTGGGCCGCTGCAGTTCCCTGGAGCGGCCACCAAGCAAGAGGGGGCGGTAGTATGCATCCATGAGTAAAACACAAGTCTACTGGAGTTCCATTCTCTCTCAACGGCTCTGGCTCCGCCCACTGATCACATGACCACGTGTGCCTCCATTTTATAAACATTTTTGATTCCTTTGTCCCTTTTTGAGGTGCGTTTGTTTTCAGGATCTGTAGACAGGAGGAGCTTTGTGTCTGGCCCCGCCCCTCTCTTCAGGTGTGCGACAGGTGAGTGACAAAAACAAACAAACACAGAAGTGAAGTATGTTCCTTTGATTTGTTTGAGCTCCAACCCCTTCCCCAGGTGTGTTCCTCAGGTGCTCCTCAGGTGCTCCTCAGGTGTGTTCCTCAGGTGCTCCTCAGGTGCTCCTCAGGCGTTCCTCAGGTGCTCCTCAGATGTTTTCTCCAGATTGTTCCTCAGGTCACACAGTAGACCTTGGCGAGCGCGTCCGCTCCGCCGCTGCAGATGTAGCCCAGCGTGTGGTGGAAGCTCACGTCGTGGATAGACTCGTCGAACTTGCGCCGGTGGGCGGTGAACTCCTGGACGCAGGTGCGAGAGTCCAGGCTCCAGAGGCGCACGGAGCAGTCGTGACCTGCAGGGGGCGGGACACAGCGGTCAGACGGACACACAAACACACGCAGGTACAGGACAGGTGTGGCGTGGGGCGGGGACTCACTGCCTGACATGAGGTAGAGTCCGTTTGGGTCCACAGCCAGACAGGTGACCGAGTCCAGGTGAGCCACCATGGAGTGGATCAGCTGACCTGGAGACAGACACACGAGTTACTCACACACAACTACACACTACCTATGCTACAAAAGTACTGAGACATAAACATAAACTGTACGTATAAAATACTTTTCAGACGTCCTATTCGCACGGGATAAGCTTTACCGTATTTTCTGGACTATAAGTCGCACTTTTTCCATAGTCTGGCTAGGGGTGCGACGTATACTCAGGTGCAACTTATATTACGTGAAATATTAAAATATTTCACGTGTTCGTTCAGAAGCGACACCGAGGATGAAGAATTTAAAGGATTTAGCGATTAGGAGTGAGATGGTGAGTTTGGTGAACTTGTTATATTATGTTCTTTATGCTATAGTTATGTGAATAACTGTTAATATATTACGTTAACATACGAGACACCTATTCAGTTCGTTGTTTATGCTTCATGTAGCTGAATAACCATCAATGTGTTACGTTAGCATAGCGCACACCTATTCAGCTGTTGTTCTCTATTCTATTATTACTATAACTTGCCTTTCAACATGAAATGTCTGTTCTTGGTGTCGGATTTTGTAAAATGAATTTCCCCCAAAAAATGCGACTTATAGTCCAGTGCGACTTATATACGTTTTTTTCTTCTTCAGTATGCATTTTTTGGCTCTCAAGTTTTCCACACTTTCACTTAATTTGATGTTCATTCGTCTAAAAACTTTTAAAATTTTTAACTTTTTCTCTCTCTCATTATTTTTTTACTCATCTTACAGCCAACTTACAGAGTTCAGAAAAAGTTATTCTTTTGTTAAATGTAGTATATTTAGTTTTTATTATTATCAATAATACTTTTTCTGAACAGTGGAGTCAGTTGGCTGCAAGATGAGTTGGAAAAATAAAGATAGTGAGTAAAACTTAAAATTTCAAGTTTTTAGATGTATGAAATTGAAATGAATGTATGAATTTGGTGAGTAAAAAAATATTAGTTGTTGAAAACTTGAGATTTTGAGTTGATCACCAAAACTCAAAAATCTTGAGGGATGCCTTGAGTTTTTGCAGCATTGTTTTTTACAGTGCATTTCAAACTCAATTTTTTTTTATGTACTTAATATAGACAGCCTCTGGGGCCCCCCTGCAGTACCTTTGTGGGCCCCCAGGGGGCCCTGAACCCCACTTTGGGAACCGCTGTCTTAGTGATATGTAGCTGTGTTTGTGTGGTTGTTGAAGTGTGTGTAGTTGTGTGTAGTTGTGTGTAGTTGTGTGTAGTTGTGTGTAGTTGTGTGTGTAGTTGTGTGTAGTTGTGTGTAGTTGTGTGTGTAGTTGTGTGTAGTTGTGTGTAGTTGTGTGTGTAGTTGTGTGTAGTTGTGTGTAGTTGTGTGTGTAGTTGTGTGTGTAGTTGTGTGTGTAGTTGTGTGTAGTTGTGTGTGTAGTTGTGTGTAGTTGTGTGTAGTTGTGTGTGTAGCTGTGTGTGTAGCTGTGTGTAGTTGTGTGTAGTTGTGTGTAGTTGTGTGTGTAGTTGTGTGTAGTTGTGTGTAGTTGTGTGTGTAGTTGTGTGTAGTTGTGTGTAGTTGTGTGTGTAGTTGTGTGTGTAGTTGTGTGTAGTTGTGTGTGTAGTTGTGTGTGTAGTTGTGTGTAGTTGTGTGTGTAGTTGTGTGTAGTTGTGTGTAGTTGTGTGTGTAGTTGTGTGTAGTTGTGTGTGTAGTTGTGTGTAGTTGTGTGTGTAGTTGTGTGTGTAGTTGTGTGTAGTTGTGTGTGTAGTTGTGTGTGTAGTTGTGTGTAGTTGTGTGTGTAGTTGTGTGTAGTTGTGTGTGTAGTTGTGTGTAGTTGTGTGTAGTTGTGTGTGTAGTTGTGTGTAGTTGTGTGTAGTTGTGTGTGTAGTTGTGTGTAGTTGTGTGTGTAGTTGTGTGTAGTTGTGTGTGTAGTTGTGTGTGTGGTTAAGTGTGTGTAGTTGTGTGTGTAGTTGTGTGTGTAGTTGTGTGTAGTTGTGTGTGTAGTTGTGTGTGTAGTTGTGTGTAGTTGTGTGTAGTTGTGTGTGTAGTTGTGTGTAGTTGTGTGTGTAGTTGTGTGTGTAGTTGTGTGTAGTTGTGTGTAGTTGTGTGTGTAGTTGTGTGTAGTTGTGTGTAGTTGTGTGTGTAGTTGTGTGTAGTTGTGTGTGTAGTTGTGTGTAGTTGTGTGTGTAGTTGTGTGTGTAGTTGTGTGTGTAGTTATGTGTGTAGTTATGTGTGTAGTTGTGTGTAGTTGTGTGTGTAGTTGTGTGTAGTTGTGTGTAGTTGTGTGTAGTTGTGTGTAGTTGTGTGTGTAGTTATGTGTAGTTGTGTGTAGTTGTGTGTGTAGTTGTGTGTAGTTGTGTGTAGTTGTGTGTAATTGTGTGTAGTTGTGTGTAGTTGTGTGTAGTTGTGTGTGTAGTTGTGTGTAGTTGTGTGTAGTTGTGTGTAGTTGTGTGTAATTGTGTGTAGTTGTGTGTAGTTGTGTGTGTAGTTGTGTCTAGTTGTGTGTAGTTGTGTGTAGTTGTGTGTAGAGTTGTGTGTAGTTGTGTGTAGTTGTGTGTGTAGTTGTGTCTAGTTGTGTGTAGTTGTGTGTAATTGTGTGTAGTTGTGTGTAGTTGTGTGTAATTGTGTAGAGTTGTGTGTAGTTGTGTCTAGTTGTGTGTAGTTGTGTGTAGTTGTGTGTAGAGTTGTGTGTAGTTGTGTGTAGTTGTGTGTAGTTGTGTGTAGTTGTGTGTAGTTGTGTGTGTAGTTGTGTGTAGTTGTGTGTAGTTGTGTGTGTAGTTGTGTGTGTAGTTGTGTGTAGTTGTGTGTGTAGTTGTGTGTAGAGTTGTGTGTAGTTGTGTGTGTAGTTGTGTGTGTAGTTGTGTGTAGTTGTGTGTGTAGTTGTGTGTAGTTGTGTGTAGTTGTGTGTGTAGTTGTGTGTGTAGTTGTGTGTGTAGTTGTGTGTGTAGAGTTGTGTGTAGAGTTGTGTGTGTAGTTGTGTGTGTAGTTGTGTGTGTAGTTGTGTGTAGTTGTGTGTGTAGTTGTGTGTAGTTGTGTGTAGTTGTGTGTGTAGTTGTGTGTAGTTGTGTGTAGTTGTGTGTAGTTGTGTGTAGTTCTGTGTAGTTGTGTGTGTAGTTGTGTGTAGTTGTGTGTGTAGTTGTGTGTGTAGTTGTGTGTAGTTCTGTGTAGTTGTGTGTGTAGTTGTGTGTAGTTCTGTGTAGTTGTGTGTAGTTGTGTGTGTAGTTGTGTGTAGTTGTGTGTAGTTGTGTGTGTAGTTGTGTGTGTAGTTGTGTGTAGTTGTGTGTGTAGTTGTGTGTAGTTGTGTGTGTAGTTGTGTGTAGTTGTGTGTGTAGTTGTGTGTGTAGTTGTGTGTAGTTGTGTGTGTAGTTGTGTGTAGTTGTGTGTAGTTGTGTGTGTAGTTGTGTGTGTAGTTGTGTGTGTAGTTGTGTGTAGTTGTGTGTAGTTGTGTGTGTAGTTGTGTGTAGTTGTGTGTAGTTGTGTGTAGTTGTGTGTGTAGTTGTGTGTAGTTGTGTGTAGTTCTGTGTAGTTGTGTGTGTAGTTGTGTGTAGTTGTGTGTGTAGTTGTGTGTAGTTCTGTGTAGTTGTGTGTGTAGCTGTGTGTAGTTGTGTGTGTAGTTGTGTGTGTAGTTGTGTGTAGTTGTGTGTAGTTGTGTGTAGTTGTGTGTAGTTGTGTGTGTAGTTGTGTGTAGTTGTGTGTAGTTCTGTGTAGTTGTGTGTGTAGTTGTGTGTAGTTGTGTGTGTAGTTGTGTGTGTAGTTGTGTGTAGTTCTGTGTAGTTGTGTGTAGTTGTGTGTGTAGTTGTGTGTAGTTGTGTGTAGTTCTGTGTAGTTGTGTGTGTAGTTGTGTGTAGTTGTGTGTAGTTGTGTGTGTAGTTGTGTGTAGTTCTGTGTAGTTGTGTGTAGTTGTGTGTGTAGTTCTGTGTAGTTGTGTGTGTAGTTGTGTGTAGTTGTGTGTGTAGTTGTGTGTGTAGTTGTGTGTAGTTGTGTGTAGTTGTGTGTAGTTGTGTGTGTAGTTGTGTGTAGTTGTGTGTAGTTGTGTGTGTAGTTGTGTGTAGTTGTGTGTAGTTCTGTGTAGTTGTGTGTGTAGTTGTGTGTAGTTGTGTGTGTAGTTGTGTGTAGTTCTGTGTAGTTGTGTGTGTAGTTGTGTGTGTAGTTGTGTGTGTAGTTGTGTGTGTAGTTGTGTGTGTAGTTGTGTGTAGTTGTGTGTAGTTGTGTGTGTAGTTATGTGTGTAGTTGTGTGTGTAGTTGTGTAGTTGTGTGTGTAGTTGTGTAGTTGTGTGTAGTTGTGTGTAGTTGTGTGTAGTTGTGTGTAGTTGTGTGTGTAGTTGTGTGTAGTTGTGTGTGTAGTTGTGTGTAGTTGTGTGTAGTTGTGTGTAGTTGTGTGTGTAGTTGTGTGTAGTTGTGTGTAGTTGTGTGTGTAGTTGTGTGTGTAGTTGTGTGTAGAGTTGTGTGTAGTTGTGTGTAGTTGTGTGTAGTTGTGTGTAGTTGTGTGTAGTTGTGTGTAGTTGTGTGTAGAGTTGTGTGTAGTTGTGTGTAGTTATGTGTGTAGTTGTGTGTAGTTGTGCATGGTACCGGTGTTGTTGTCGTAGAAACGGATGTGGCGGTCCTCCTCGGCGCTGATGGTGACTGGCAGGGACGGGTGGCTCAGGACTCGGTTGATCTTACTCTGACTCTCTGAAACAGAAACACAGTCTGTTAAACCCTGCACTGGTTTTCCGTCGGGTCCAGGACGTTGGTTACTTCTGCACTGCCCTGGGTCCTGGATGGATTACTGCGCAGAACTAAACTGGACAGTCACTGTTTTATGGAACAGAATAAAGAATTTAAAGTCTGGGTCTTAACTCATCCACATCCAGAGGAACAGCTGAGGCTTCTCTGTTCAGAGCCTCCTGGAGGACGTCTGAGGACGTCCCAGACCAGGACACACTGGGAACACCTCCCTTTACCACAGAGACGCTGATGGAAGTGTCTGGGGAGACGGACTGACCTTCTTTAGTCCTGAGCCTTATCTGAACTGGACTAAACATTTACCGGAGTTACCTGAGGAGTGGGAGGAGTTACCTGTGGAGAGGGCGGGGTTACCTGTAGAGTGGGTAGAATTACCTATGGAGAGGGCGGGGTTACCTATGGAGAGGGCGGGGTTACCTGTAGAGTGAGCGGGGTTACCTATGTAGAGGGCGGGGTTACCTGTAGAGTGGGTAGAGTTACCTGTAGAGTGGGCGGGGTTACCTGTAGAGTGGGCAGAGTTATCTGTAGAGTGGGCGGGGTTACCTATGGAGAGGGCGGGGTTACCTGTAGAGTGGGCGGAGTTACCTATGGAGAGGGCGGGGTTACCTGTAGAGTGGGCGGAGTTACCTATCGAGAGGGCGGGGTTACCTGTAGAGTGGGCGGAGTTACCTATGGAGAGAGTGGGGTTACCTGTAGAGTGGGTAGAGTTACCTGTAGAGTGGGCGGGGTTACCTATGGAGAGAGTGGGGTTACCTGTAGAGTGGGTAGAGTTACCTGTAGAGTGGGCGGGGTTACCTATGTAGAGGGCGGGGTTACCTATGTAGAGGGCGGGGTTACCTGTAGAGTGGGTAGCATTACCTATGGAGAAAGTGGGGTTACCTGTAGAGTGGGCGGGGTTACCTAAGGAGAGGGCCGGATTACCTGTAGAGTGGGCGGGGTTACCTAAGGAGAGGGCGGGGTTACCTGTAGTGTGGGCAGAGTTACCTGTTACCTGTAGAGTGGGCGGAGTTACCTGTTACCTGTAGAGTAGGCAGAGTTACCTGTTACCTGTAGAGTAGGCAGAGTTACCTGTTACCTGTAGAGTGGGTGGAGTTACCTGTTACCTGTAGAGTGGGTGGAGTTACCTATGGAGAGGGCGAAGTTACCTATGGAGAGGGCGGGGTTAGCTGTAGTGTGGGCAGAGTTACCTGTAGAGTGGGCGGAGTTACCTATGGAGGAGGCAGAGTTACCTGTGAGTGGGCGGAGTTACCTGGTGAGTGGGCGGAGTCCATGCTGAGCAGCAGCTGCTGTGTTTCCAGGTTGAACAGTGAGATGTTTCCGCTGCTGAAGGAGGAGACGATCAGAGCCGGGTCTGCGTGGACCAGGTCCAGAGACGAGGGGACGCCCAGGTCTGAGAAACCACAAGAACTGGGTTTTAAAGAGCTTTATACAGAATAATAACTGTATACGGAACAATACTTTTATACAGAATTATGACTGTACACAGAATAATAACTGTATATTTAAATGTCTTTCATAAACAACACTATCATTAAAACTGGACCTGGTCGAATCACGGCCAGCGACGGTTTGGTGTCGGCTGCGTCCCACACTCTCAGGGTCCTGTCGGCCGAACAGGAAATGAGGCGCTGGTGGGCGGAGCTATAGGCCAAGCCCCACACGGCGTCAGAGTGTCCCGAGAGCGCCCCCCGCAGGACGCACGGCTCTGAGTAAACACGCAGATACAGCATTAGAGGTTTTAGGAGTAATACGCTTAATAAATTCACTTGCCCTGGTGTGACAAGTGCTGAGAGCGAGGTGGAGAAGAGACGACAGATAGAGGGGTGATTTGTTCAAGATTGTTTTGTAAATAAACAGAAACCAATGATGGAGTCGCCAGGTGAAGGGCCAGCCACCAGTTTATAAAGATCATAGTGGTGGGTATGAAAGGGTGCACTAGTGGCAAAGTGTATGGCTGAATGATTTTTTAAGAGTTATGTTGGGTGCTATTTTATAGATGATGATAGTCGAAAATTGGGAGTAGTGTCATCTTAACAAGAATGCATTTGGTAGCACGAGTGAAAGAGGTTTTTGTTATGGAAGAGGAAGGCTGTTCCAGCTCTGACTTTTGCTTTAAGGTTATTGATTCTGAATGACAGAGATGAATCCAGCCAGATGCCTGGGTGTTTATAGGATTTGACAAATTCCAAAGCCACGCCGTCTGCGCAGATGTATGACGTATGCGTTGTAAGGGTCGGTCGTGTTGCGGTTATGTTGCGGTTGTGTTGTGGTTATGTTGTGGTTATGTTGTACCGTATGCATCGTAAGGGTCAGTTGTGGTTATGTTGTGGTTATGTTGTGGTTGTGTTGTGGTTGTGTTGTGGTTATGTTGTACCGTATGCATCGTAAGGGTCGGTTGTGGTTATGTTGTGGTTATGTTGTGGTTGTGTTGTGGTTGTGTTGTACCGTATGCATCTTAAGGGTCTGTTGTTGTGGTTGTGTTGTGGTTGTGGTCATGTTCTGGTTGTGGTAATGTTGTTTCGTATGCATCGTAAGGGTCGGTTGTGGTTATGTTGTGGTTGTGTTAAGGTGTTGTAGTGGTTGTGTTGTGGTTTTGTTGTGGTTGCATTGTGGTTATGTTCTGGTTATGTTGTGGGTATATTGTGGTTATGTTATGGTTATATTTTACCGTATGCGTCGTAAGGGTCGGTTGTGGCGCTGGGCGTGTTCCAGCTGTAGATGGCGCCGTCGGCTCCTCCACTGAAACACTGCTCTCCAGAAGAACTCATGGCCACGCACAGAACCGCAGCACTGTGGACAAACAACAGGGCTGAACCGGGGCAGAACCGGGGCTGAACCGGGCCTGAACCGGATCCGGTCCTTGGATTCTCATCTTTCTGAGTCTTTTGTTTGTTTTTTTGGTCAGTAATATCATTAACAAGTGTTTAATACAGATAACAGTCAGATTTTATGTTAGCCTTCTCTCTTCTGAAAACCTGAACGTTAATAAGCAGCTGTACGCATAAAAAACGTTTTCCCAACGTTACGAGGACCACACTAACATTTTTATAATCTCAGTTGACACTAAAGTGGAGTCTGTGGCCCCGGGGCCCTCACCTGTGAGCTCTGAAGGTGTAGATGGGCTCCACATCCAGAGCGGCACATCTGGAATCACATTCACAAAAAGGTTATGCAGCTGTAACATCTGAACGAGGGTTCATTTAGTCCGGCTCTGAGAGTCTGGTCCAGCTCGGCTCTGGGAGTCCAGTTTAGTCCTGGTTTAGTCTTAGTATGGTCCTGGTTTAGTCTTAGTATGGTCCTGGTTTAGTCTCAGTATGGTCCTGGTTTAGTCTCAGTATGGTCCTGGTTTAGTCTCAGTATGGTCCTGGTTTATTCTCAGTATGGTCCTGGTTTAGTCTCAGTATGGTCCTGGTTTAGTCTTAGTATGGTTCTGGTTTGGTCTCAGTATGGTCCTGGTTTAGTCCTGGTGGTCTGGAGTAACATAGATAAATGTACTTTTTGGCCGGAGTGCTCTTGTGCAGGTTCCAGAGTTTGAGGGTGTGATCCTCTGAGGCCGTGACCAGGACCGGGTCGATGGGGTGGAAGACCACGGCCCGGACCGAGTCCAGGTGGCTCCTGAGACTGAACTTCTGAGTCCAGCTCCTCCTCAGAGAGTCTCCAGAGCTCACGGACACCTGGACAGAAGGACAGAGACCGGACTGAGACACCGAGACCAAAACCAGACCAGGACTAAACCAGGTCTAAACAGATAATTACGTCGTATGGAGGTCCGTCTGCCTCGTTGGCCACCGTGAGTCCGGCCAGTTCCCCCAGACCCAGCTCCAGAGAGACCGCCTCGTCCACGGGGCCCAGGATGAAGGACTTCCCTGGGGACGGCAGGAACGCCAGCGGCTCTGCTGGGACAGGACCAGGAGACTCAAACACAGACCAGACCTGAGACCTGAGACCTGGATGTGTGTGCAGCTGTTCTCCAAACACCCGATCCAGCACTGAGTCCAGAGAGAGGGACTCACCTGTGCTCACCTGTGCACACCTGGGCTCACCTGTGCTCACCTGGACTCGCCTGGACTCGCCTGTTCTCACCTGGACTCACCTGGACTCACCTGGACTCACCTGGACTCGCCTGGACTCGCCTGTGCTCACCTGTGCCCACCTGTGCCCACCTGGTCTCATCTAGGCTCACCTGGACTCACCTGGACTCGCCTGGACTCGCCTGGACTCACCTGGACTCACCTGGACTCGCCTGGACTCGCCTGGACTCGCCTGGACTCGCCTGTGCTCACCTGTGCCCACCTGTGCCCACCTGGTCTCATCTAGGCTCACCTGGACTCGCCTGGACTCGCCTGGACTCACCTGTGCTCACCTGTGCCCACCTGTGCCCACCTGGTCTCATCTAGGCTCACCTGGACTCACCTGGACTCACCTGGACTCACCTGGACTCACCTGGACTCACCTGGACTCGCCTGTGCTCACCTGTGCTCACCTGTGCCCACCTGTGCCCACCTGGTCTCATCTAGGCTCACCTGGACTCACCTGGACTCGCCTGGACTCGCCTGGACTCACCTGGACTCACCTGGACTCGCCTGGACTCGCCTGGACTCACCTGTGCTCACCTGTGCCCACCTGGACTCACCTGGACTCACCTGGACTCACCTGGACTCACCTGGACTCGCCTGTGCTCACCTGTGCTCACCTGTGCCCACCTGGACTCACCTGGTCTCATCTAGGCTCACCTGGACTCACCTGGACTCGCCTGGACTCGCCTGGACTCACCTGGACTCACCTGGACTCACCTGGACTCACCTGGACTCGCCTGGACTCGCCTGTGCTCACCTGTGCCCACCTGTGCCCACCTGGTCTCATCTAGGCTCACCTGGACTCGCCTGGACTCACCTGTGCTCACCTGTGCTCACCTGTGCTCACCTGTGCCCACCTGGACTCACCTGGACTCACCTGGACTCACCTGGACTCACCTGTGCCCACCTGTGCCCACCTGTGCCCACCTGGACTCACCTGGACTCACCTGGACTCGCCTGGACTCACCTGTGCTCACCTGTGCCCACCTGGACTCACCTGGACTCACCTGGACTCGCCTGGACTCACCTGTGCCCACCTGTGCCCACCTGGTCTCATCTAGGCTCACCTGGACTCACCTGGACTCGCCTGGACTCGCCTGGACTCACCTGGACTCACCTGGACTCACCTGGACTCACCTGGACTCACCTGGACTCGCCTGGACTCGCCTGTGCTCACCTGTGCCCACCTGTGCCCACCTGGACTCACCTGGACTCACCTGGACTCACCTGGACTCGCCTGGACTCGCCTGGACTCGCCTGGACTCGCCTGTGCTCATCTGTGCCCACCTGTGCTCACCTGTGCCCACCTGGACTCACCTGTGCCCACCTGACCCTACCCCGTTAACGCCCTTCATGTTCCCAAAGAGAGATTTCTGTTTGTAATCTGTGAGCCGCAGGCCAGAGCACCACACTCTCGTACCCTCGTCAGGACGTCCCGCCTCCTGCTCGCTGAACCGGCCCATGTTGGTCCTGGAGGGGGGCCCAGAGGGGGGTCCAGAGGGGGGTCCAGAGGGGGGTCCAGAGGGCGGCTCCTCGGCCTCTCTCAGGTTCGACAGCATGTCCTGCAGCTTGGAGCGGTTCGGTCCTGGACACAGAGGCTCAGTTACTCTCAGATAGTAGCAGTAGTAGTAGTAGTAGCAGTAGTAGTAGTAGTAGTAGCAGTACTAGTAGTAGCAGTAGTCGTAGTAGTAGTAGTAGTACTCACGTTTGACCCCCTTCTTGCCCCTCCTCTCTCTCTTGTACTGCTCCTTCAGTTCGGCGATGACGCTCTGGTCCCAGGACCGGCCCAGACTCGGATCTAGATCTGGATGGACCAACAGAAGAGTCAGGAGGAGACAGGGCTAACCACTCTGCCACAGCCCAAAGCTGGTGTGCTGTGTGTAGGACAGTAGACCTGGTTTAGACCTTGTTTAGACTTGGTTTAGTCCTGGTTTAGACCTGGTTTAGACCTGGTTTAGTCCTGGTTTAGTCCTGGTTTAGACCTGGTTTATACCTGGTTTAGTCCTGGTTTAGTCCTGGTTTAGTCCTGGTTTAGACCTGGTTTAGACCTGGTTTAGTCCTGGTTTAGACCTGGTTTAGACCTGGTTTATACCTGGTTTAGTCCTGGTTTAGTCCTGGTTTAGACCTGGTTTAGATCAGGTTTAGTCCTGGTTTAGACCTGGTTTAGACCTGGTTTATACCTGGTTTAGTCCTGGTTTAGTCCTGGTTTAGTCCTGGTTTAGTCCTGGTTTAGTCCTGGTTTAGACCTGGTTTAGTCCTGGTTTAGTCCTGGTTTAGACCTGGTTTAGATCAGGTTTAGTCCTGGTTTAGACCTGGTTTAGACCTGGTTTATACCTGGTTTAGTCCTGGTTTAGTCCTGGTTTAGTCCTGGTTTAGACCTGGTTTAGTCCTGGTTTAGTCCTGGTTTAGTCCTGGTTTAGACCTGGTTTGGGACCAGAATCCAGAGTGACATATTTTTTTACAGTTTGTGGTCAGATTTTTTAGAGTTTTCTGGAGCTCAGTTTCCAGGCAACAGCAGAAAAAATGACTCACTTCACACTGTCCTCCCACAGCAGGACTAGACCAGGACTAGACCACTGTCCTCCCACAGCAGGACTAGACCAGGTCTAAACTAGACCAGGACTAAACAGAGGATAGGAACATGGTTTAGAGGAGCAGACAGGAGCAATGGCACAGAGACTAAACTTCAGTGAAGGCCCTGTGTTAAGTGCTGTCTGGTCCCTGTATGACCGGAGCAGGAGCTTGGTTCATTGCCGGTTGTAAGTCAGACCTGTTCCCAGTGCAGGTTGGACTCCGGCAGGGCTGCCCTTTGTCACCGGTTCTGTTCATTATTTTTATGGACAGAATTTCTAGGCGCAGCCAGGGGCCAGAGGGAGTCTGGTTTGGGAACCACAGGATTTCATCTCTGCTTTTTGCAGATGATGTTGTCCTGTTGGCTTCATCAAACCAGGACCTTCAGTGTGCCCTGGGGCGGTTTGCGGCCGAGTGTGAAGCGGCTGGGATGAGAATCAGCCTCCAAGTCCGAGGCCATGGTTCTCGACCGGAAAAGGGTGGCGCCCTCTCCAGGTGGGAGGAGAGTCCTGCCTCAAGAGGAGTTTAAGTATCTCAGGTGTTGTTCTCAGTGAGGGAAGGATGGAGCTGAGACTGACAGGAGATCACTGCAGCGTCTGCAGGAATGTGGTCGTTGTATCGCTCTGTGGTGGAGAAGGAGCTGAACCCAAAGGCAAAGCTCTGGATTTACCATCGATGTTCGATGTTCCTGCTCTCACCTACGTTCCTTACGTTCCTCCTCTAGACCTGGTTTAGTCCTGGTTTAGTCCTGGTTTAGTCCTGGTTTAGTCCTGGTTTAATCCTGGTTTAGTCCTGGTTTAGTCCTGGTTTAGTCCTGGTTTAGACCTGGTTTAGTCCTGGTTTAGACCTGGTTTAATCCTGGTTTAGTCCTGGTTTAGTCCTGGTTTAGTCCTGGTTTAGTCCTAGTTTAGACCTGGTTTAGTCCTGGTTTAGACCTGGTTTAATCCTGGTTTAGTCCTGGTTTAGTCCTGGTTTAGTCCTGGTTTAGTCCTGGTTTAGTCCTGGTTTAGACCTGGTTTAATCCTGGTTTAGTCCTGGTTTAGTCCTGGTTTAGACCTGGTTTAGACCTGGTTTAGACCTGGTTTAGTCTAATAAAAAGGAAAATGTTATTTTTAATCAAACACGACTTGTCCTTGTGAAACAAAGTAAACATCCTTACTCAGAGAGAGGACAGACGGATCTCGCTTCGAGAAACAAAACACGGCAGTTACGGTTTAGACTGCATTAAAAACAAGTCAGAACTGTGTTGTTATGGGAGAGTTGTTAACGTTAACTTTGTCGGACCAATCACAACGCTCTGTCTGTGTAGCGGGTGTGTAGCGAGTGGAGTAGGCGGGGCTTAGCGCGATGACGACAGCGCTGGGCGACGGTGCAGAGCAGAACAACTACGATGGCTGCGGCTAACGAACAGCGCTCGTTTGAATTGGCCTTGAGTTAGATTTGGGTTTTTCTTTGAAAGTGGAGCAGAAAGAAGCGCTCAGATCATTCGTCTTAAAGAAGGATGGATTTGCTGTCTCATATAGCAGCTGGCTCCGCTGGTAGCTAACAAAGCTCACCTTGTCTGTTGCTCTGATTGGTCAGAGCGCTGGTCTGTTACGGTCGGAAGCAGTTTGAATGACATCCATTGATTCCTCCTACTAGTTTTTTACTTTCAAAGCTCGGATCTCTTAATCATAACAATAAAGTTTTTATTCCGTTTTTATTCATCAAAACGCATTTATAATGGAAGTCGATGGGACTCTTTTGGGCCCTGAGGGACACCAACGTGCAGTGTTCGTGGAACTGTTGAACTGAGTGGGTGAGATCAAAACGAAGGTGGGATTTTTAACTTTGGTTTGATCCACGAATCCTCATGAAATCCCAAGCCCAGAGCATTAACGCAGGCAAAGATCTCGGCTTTAAAAAAATTAAATCCACTTAAAGCACCAGGATCACCAGAGAGTTAAATATTAGCAGCAAGACTTTTATGTTTAAAAAGTCAGCTCCACACATGGAGGAGGACCACCATCGCCTCCTTCCGTATTTTCTGGACTATAAGTCTCACTTTTTTTCATCGTCTGGCTCAGGTGTGACGTATCCTCAGGTGTGACTTATATATTAAAATATTTCAGGTGTTGGTTAGAGGGCGCTCTAGGCTTGTGTACCAGCATCTGCTGCACCTGTACCACTGACAATTTAAAATGTAAACATTACCAACAACAACTTAGGCTATAAAGACAACTGAGAAAGAGCGGAATAATTGGAAATGGAACTGATGCTGAGTCTGACGACAGCCACGCAGAGGAGGAAGCGGCGCTTCGTCTACCTCCGGAGTTGGCGGAGTTGTTCAGAAGCGACACCGAGGATGAAGAATTTAAAGGATTTAGTGATTAGGAGTGAGATGGTGAGTTTGGTGAACTTGTTATATTATGTTCTTTATGCTATAGTTATGTGAATAACTGTTAATATATTACGTTAACATACGAGACACCTATTCAGTTCGTTGTTTATGCTTCATGTAGCTGAATAACCATCAATGTGTTACGTTAGCATAGCGCACACCTATTCAGCTGTTGTTCTCTATTCTATTATTACTATAACTCGCCTTTCAACATGAAATGTCTGTTCTTGGTGTCGGATTTTGTAAAATAAATTTCCCCAAAAAAATGCGACTTATAGTCCAGTGTGACTTATATACGTTTTTTTCTACTTCATTATGCATTTTTTGGCGAGTGCCACTTATACTCCAGAGCGACTTATAGTCTCCTGAACTCAGAGGCAGATTGTCCTGGACCGGGACAGTGCCCCTCCAGTGTGGCCCCGGGGGGAGCTGTAGGTTTGGTGGAGTGTGTTGCGTTCCTGACACTGACCCCAGGGGGCGCCGTCCTCGGAGCTCCTCACAGACAGCTCGTCAGTGCCGCAGAGGAAGTCAAAGCCTCTCAGAGCCTCCTCGGTGTCGGGGTCCTCGCTCAGAGACGAGGACGAGGACGGGGACGGGGTGGAGACGGTGGAGTGACGTCGGACCATCTACAACAACAACAGAGGACTCAGATGTACTCCAGGGTACACTGAGGAGGCGTCCTGTCCCTGTCTCTGTCCCAGTCTCTGTCCTGTCCTCTCTCTGTCCTGTCCCCCTCTCTGTCCTGTCCCCCTCTCTGTCTCTCTCTCTGTCCTGTCTCTCTCTGTCCCTCTCTCTGTCCTGTCCTCTCTCTGTCCTGTCCCCCTCTCTGTCCTGTCCCCCTCTCTGTCTCTCTCTCTGTCCTGTCTCTCTCTGTCCCTCGCTCTCTCCTGTCCCTCTCTCTGTCCTGTCCTCTCTCTGTCCTGTCCCTCTCCCTCTGTCCTGTCTCTCTCTGTCCCCCTCTCTGTCCTGTCCCTCTCTCTGTCCTGTCCTCTCTCTGTCCTGTCCTCTCTCTGTCCTGTCCCCCTCTCTGTCCTGTCCCCCTCTCTGTCCTGTCCCCCTCTCTGTCCTGTCCCCCTCTCTGTCCTGTCCCTCTCGCTGTCTCTCTCTCTGTCCTGTCCTCTCTCTGTCCTGTCCCTCTCCCTCTGTCCTGTCCTCTCTCTGTCCTGTCCCTCTCCCTCTGTTCTGTCTCTCTCTGTCCCTTGCTCTCTCCTGTCCCCCTCTCTGTCCTGTCCCTCTCCCTCTGTCCTGTCCCTCTCCCTCTGTCCTGTCCCTCTCCCTCTGTCCTGTCCTCTCTCTGTCCTGTCCCTCTCTCTGTCCCTCTGTCCTGTCCTCTCTCTGTCCTGTCCTCTCTCCCTCTCCCTCTGTCCTGTCCTCTCTCTGTCCTGTCCTCTCTCTGTCCTGTCCCTCTCTCTCTGTCCTGTCCCTCTCCCTCTGTCCTGTCCTCTCTCTGTCCTGTCCCTCTCCCTCTGTCCTGTCCTCTCTCTGTCCTGTCCTCTCTCTGTCCTGTCCCTCTCCCTCTGTCCTGTCCTCTCTCTGTCCTGTCCTCTCTCTGTCCTGTCCTCTCTCTGT
This sequence comes from Bostrychus sinensis, assembly GCA_020698575.1. Lineage (NCBI taxonomy): Eukaryota > Metazoa > Chordata > Actinopteri > Gobiiformes > Eleotridae > Bostrychus > Bostrychus sinensis. Next base: position 41,190,822 of record CM036243.1, on the reverse strand, counting down.
CCTGTCTCTCTCTGTCCCTCGCTCTCTCCTGTCCCCCTCTCTGTCCTGTACCTCTCCCTCTGTCCTGTCCTCTCTCTGTCCTGTCCCTCTCCCTCTGTCCTGTCCCTCTCCCTCTGTCCCTCTCCCTCTGTCCTGTCTCTCTCTGTCCCTTGCTCTCTCCTGTCCCCCTCTCTGTCCTGTCCCTCTCTCAGCTCAGAAATCTATCTGTTAGCATCATGTCGCTAACAGCTGAGCTAAATAGCCATTTTCTGCTCTGTCCAGTCCCCAGTGTTGCCAGCAGGTGGTGCTCCAGAGAGAAACACGAGACCAAAACACAGAAGCGATGAGCAGAGTTAATATTTGTAAAACCTAGACCTCACCAGATCCGCTGTGGTCTGGTCCTCCTCCTGGTCCTGGTCTTGGTCCTGGATTTGGTCCTGGTTTTGGCTGAACTCAGCCGCAGCCCGCTCTATGATCCTGAAGGTCTCCATCACAGACTCCACACACTGCACCGGGTCCAGAGAGTCCCCCTGACTGAGACCAGGAAGACCGGGTAAGGACCGGGTCAGGGTCCTGGTTTAGACCTGGTTTAGTCCTGGTTTAGTCCTGGTTTAGTCCTGGTTTAGTCCTGGTTTAGTCCTGGTTTAGTCCTGGTTTTAGTCCTGGTTTAGTCCTGGTTTTAGTCCTGGTTTTAGTCCTGGTTTTAGTCCTGGTTTTAGTCCTAATTTAGTCCTGGTTTAGTCCTGGTTTTAGTCCTGGTTTAGTCCTGGTTTAGTCCTGGTTTAGTCCTGGTTTAGTCCTAGTTTAGTCCTGGTTTAGACCTGGTTTAGTCCTAGTTTAGTCCTAGTTTAGTCCTGGTTTAGTCCTGGTTTAGTTCTAGTTTAGTCCTAGTTTAGTCCTGGTTTAGTCCTGGTTTAGTCCTGGTTTTAGTCCCGGTTTTGTCCTGGTTTTAGTCCTGGTTTAGACCTGGTTTAGTCCTGGTTTAGTCCTGGTTTAGTCCTGGTTTAGCTCTGGTTTAGCCCTGGTTTAGTCCTGGTTTTAATCCTGGTTTAAACGTGGATTTAGACCTGGTTTAGTCCTGGTTTAGTCCTGGTTTAGTCCTGGTTTAGCTCTGGTTTAGCCCTGGTTTAGTCCTGGTTTTAATCCTGGTTTAAACGTGGATTTAGTCCTGGTTTAGTCCTGGTTTTAGTCCTGGTTTAGTCCTGGTTTTAGTCCTGGTTTAGTCCTGGTTTTAGTCCTAGTTTAGTCCTAGTTTAGTCCTAGTTTAGTCCTAGTTTAGTCCTGGTTTTAGTCCTGGTTTTAGTCCTGGTTTAGTCCTGGTTTAGTCCTGGTTTAGTCCTGGTTTAGTCCTGGTTTAGTCCTGGTTTAGTCCTGGTTTTAGTCCTGGTTTAGTCCTGGTTTAGTCCTGGTTTAGTCCTGGTTTTAGTCCTAGTTTTAGTCCTGGTTTAGTCCTGGTTTAGTCCTGGTTTAGTCCTGGTTTAGTCCTGGTTTAGTCCTGGTTTTAGTCCTAGTTTTAGTCCTGGTTTAGTCCTGGTTTAGTCCTGGTTTAGTCCTGGTTTAGTCCTGGTTTTAGACCTGGTTTAGTCCTGGTTTAGTCCTGGTCTGGTCCTGGACTTACCTGGTCTTGGGTTCAGTCCTGCTGGTTGGCTCTGGTTCTTGATCCGGGCTCAGACCCAGTAGAACTCGGACTCGGCTGGACTTCACTTCCAGGATGGCGTCTGCGTATCCCAGTTCCTCCAGATACCTGCACCAGAGGAGTACTCAGGTCAAAGTACTACTACTACTACTACTACTACCATTACTACCACTACTGCTACTACTCCCACTCTCTGGGTCTGCCCGGTCTCTGTAGTCCCGGTCTTTGTCCAGTCCAGTACCAGTCAGAGACCAGTCCACACAGTCCTCTTTATGCCCATTCACAGACAGCGGCTCTTCTGCACATGCTCAGTGCGGCTCACAGAGGGGGGGCCACAGACCAGGGGCCCACAGAAACACGGCCTGTATTCTCTTCCTCTGTTAAACGTTCAGCTGCAGAGTTTTGGAGAATATGAAAACTAAAACCAGCCTCTGAGCCGTGAGTTTAGCTCAGGGGTCCCAAAACTTTTGGATCCAAAGAACCATTGTTGCCAAAAATCCTACGTCTGCGTCTGAAAAGAGCTGCGACTCACTTTACAGCTCATCCTGGGAGCTCTCTGATTACACTGATCTACAAATGTTTGGACTCGATCTGCTTCTGAGATAAAAGTGGCTAAATCTCATTTATTTTGATGAACTGAAAATCAATTGATAACTGTGCTGTTAGCAATGTATTCAAGATATTTAATGATATTGTTTCACATCAAAATCACATCTGTTTATACAATAGATTTATTGCCTGGAAAATCCAGACTGATATGTCTCTGTGTTATTCTACAGAGAAATATCAGTCTGGTCACCGCCGTCCGCAGTGGTTTACTCAAATCCAAACCGTATCGTGCATTTTGATTGGTTTATTTAAGTCACGTGTTCTTCGTGAGCAGCATCACTCGTACGCGTCTCCTCACCGACAACAATCAAGATGGCGCACCGAGGAGCCAAGAGTTTGTTTCATTCAGCGGTATGGTACGGTAATGTTGAAATAACTCCCTCGTTCCTCCCTCGTGGCTTCACTCCGTTTGTTTACTTTCTCACTTTCTTGTCACTTTGTTAACGTCACGTCCGCCATTTTCTGATTGGCTAACTCCGCTGTCCGTTAACTCGGGTTTGCTCCGCCCTAGAAATTGAATTGATTCTAAGGCGACCAGACTCGAATCTGGAATTTCCAGGCAAATAGATTTAGGCATTTTTGCTTAAAAATAATATTTATATTTTGAAAATATTTCATTTCTCTTCATGCATGCATTTTGTCCACTTCCAAGAGAGAGATTTCTGCAAATAAAAACAATTTGATGTCAAAACTCTAGACATTAAAATGAATGTATTGGAGGCTTTCAGATAGAACTGGTTGCTGTAGACTCTGTACCTTCTGATAAACTACCGTTTTTGCCTTATTTTGCATAAATTTCCTATTTTGACCCAATACTGTTTCTTGGAAACTAAAGCCATCTGCACTTCTCACTTACTTTTTCTTTATTAGTGACCTAATCCAAAAAACATTTCACTATTTTTGTTCCAGAAGCATTTTGCTGTAGACCTGTGTTATTACAACCTAACACAGAGCTGTGTTAAAAACTCACTGCACTGGTTTTCTTTTATCAGGCTGCAGTCTTACAGGAGCCACTCAGGGAACTGTAGTTACATCCAGTAACTACTTCTTGCTGCTGTTTTATTAAAGTCTGTGTGATGCACTTCAGATCCGCTCATGCACACACTGTGCAGCCATTAAATCCTGCAGACTGTGGTTTAATATAAGTTGCATATTTTTATTTTAAATCGACAACGTGCAGTTTGTTTCAAAGTCATCAGTGTTCATTAACTTTACATCAGTCTGATGTTACAGAGAGTTTTAAACACACCTGAGTACGATCTGCTGTTAGAATATTTACGCATATTTAGAGCAGCCATTCCCAAAGTCAAGACTGTCGTGGGCCCCTTAAATTTCTGAAAATCCCACACGGACCCCCAGCTACAGTTCCCTCTACTGAAAACACTGTCATGTTTTTCTCTATATATTTTTATAAAAACATTACAAAAGCACTGACTGTTGGCTAAAAATTGTTTTAAAGTAAGATTTTAAAACAAGTAACTGTAATTAATTTCAAATTAGATTTTTTTATCTACTTAATGTGTTTAGATACTTAATATTTTCATTGACTAATTGTCTTTTTATATTTTTGTATGTTTTATTTGTTGTTATAAACCAAAACCATGTGTCTGAAATAAAGAATGAATTGAAATTGAATTGAAATATAGACAGCCTCTGGGGCCCCCCTGCAGTACCTTCACGGAGCCCCAGGGGGCCCCACTTTGGGAACCACTGATTTAGAGTATATATTCAGAGTATATATATTGTATTGCAGTACCTGTGTATGATCTGCTGTCCCTGGGTGAAGTCCCGGTGGACTCTCTGGTCTGGACTTGGACTCGTCTCTCCCTCCTCTTCATCTGAAACACACACAGGTCTCAGACTCCAGTGCTCTAAGACCCTGCCCCTATCTCGCAATGGCAATGACACAGAGCCCAGACCTGGGCTCACACCAGGGATCTGCTGCTTCACAACAGTAAAGAATCCACTAAAAAGAATCACATGTCCCTTTACTGACCCCTAGTGGCTGGAGTCAGCGTCTGTGGCCCTATCTCACAATGGGACAGGATCCTGAAACTCTCCTAAAAAAGTCATCAAAATCTGAGACATGGTACTGTTTGTGCACTTCTGGCCACAGTGAGGCGCTGTGTGTTTGCCACATGTGAGTTATTTGGCCTTTTTCAGACTTCTGCGTTTTCAACTGGAAGTCGTGTCACGTTACGTACAGGAGCAGTTAAAAGAGTTGCGCAAAAAAAAAAAAAAAAAAAGTATAAAAGCGCATATCTCATAACAACATAAAACTTAACATAACATAAACCTCGTAACGTTAAACATCATCTTGTAATTACAGCCCAACCAATATTATTGGTCGATATAGCCTATTAGAAAATTGGCAGTTATTGGCCAAAATCTGGCCGATATCCACTGATATAAACAGTATTATTTTTACTGTGTGCTAGAATAAAACCTGTTTACTTGCAAATGATGGCCTTCTGCTGTTTGTCCAGCAGAGTGTTTCCCAGCAGTTTGGCTTTTACTCTGCAGTTCATAGGAAACTCCCCAAATTGCCTTCTCATGGCCTGAAAAGCTCAAAAACAGCAATAAAAATATTTTGCTCATTTCTCTGCCATAAAACCTCATCAAACAAAAACTCAAAATGCATTTTGTAGTTCTCCCCATGCTCTACTTACACAGCAAGTTTAAAAGAAATTTAAATAAATAGCAGGTGAATATGGACGTGTGGATTCACTCTGTCACTGCATCCAACAGATCAATGAGTGGATGAGAAACACCTTTCTCCAGCTAAACACAGACAAGACTGAAATAATCATCTTTGGCCCACAGAAACAAAGACAAGGTGTCTGTAGTCACCTCGAGTCTCTTTCACTAAAACCTACAAGTCAGGTTAGAAATCTCGGGGTAATCATGGACTCTGACTTGAACTTCAACAGTCACATTAAATCTATAACATCATCAGCATTTTACCATCTCAAAAACATTGCCAGAATCAAAGGTATACTGTCTAAACCAGACCTAGAGAGACTTATTCATGCGTTCATCTCCAGCAGGTTAGACTACTGTAACGGTCTGCTCACTGGACTCACTAAACCAGCTGTGAGACAGCTGCAGGACGTCCAAAATGCTGCTGCTCGGGTCCTGACCAAAACCAGGAAGTATGACCATATTAGTCCTGTCCTCAGGTCTCTGCACTGGCTTCCTGTTGCTCAGAGAACAGACTTTAAAACATCTCTGCTGTGTACAAGTCTCTCCGTGGCTTAGCACCAAAGTACATCTCTGACCTGTTGGTCCCATATGAACCATCTCAGACTCTGAGGACCTCAGGGACAGGTCTCTGCTGGGACTCTGAGGACCTCAGGGACAGGTCTCCGCCGGGACTCTGAGGACCTCAGGGACAGGTCTCCGCCGGGACTCTGAGGACCTCAGGGACAGGTCTCCGCTGGGACTCTGAGGACCTCAGGGACAGGTCTCTGCTGGGACTCTGAGGACCTCAGGGACAGGTCTCTGCTGGGACTCTGAGGACCTCAGGGACAGGTCTCTGCTGGGACTCTGAGGACCTCAGGGACAGGTCTCTGCTGGGACTCTGAGGACCTCAGGGACAGGTCTCTGCTGGGACTCTGAGGACCTCAGGGACAGGTCTCCGCCGGGACTCTGAGGACCTCGGGGACAGGTCTCTGCTGGGACTCTGAGGACCTCAGGGACAGGTCTCCGCCGGGACTCTGAGGACCTCGGGGACAGGTCTCTGCTGGTCCCAGAGTCAGGACTAAACTCAGTGAAGCAGAGTTTCAGTTTTCTGCAGCTAAACTCTGGAACAGTCTTCCTGACGATGTTAGACCTCTACTCTGACAATGTTCAAGTCCAGACTTAAAACTGTTCTTTTTAGCTGTGCATATGACAACTGAAAGTGTTTTATCTGCACTCTTCTCTCTTAATTTAATTTTAAATTGATTCTTAATTATACTCTTTAAATTTGATTTTATTGTTGTAATTGTGTTTTGTACTTTTAAATTTGCCTTTTTTTCTGTAAAGCACTTTGTATTACTCTGTGTATGAATTGTGCTATACAAATAAACTTGCCTTGCCTACTCTAATGCTAATTGTTAATAGCATTTAAGCTTTCTTTACTTTCCTGGATAATTGTGGTTAAATTCTTCATGAAAGAGTTTGTAGCCTTTGTCCGTTTGTTGTCGGTGTCCTTGCCTCTGTAAGTGTCGCTACATCTGCAAACCTGAAATTTAGGAAGCTTAAAAACACTCGCTCCATTCTGCCTTGGACCAGCGCGAACCGGAAATGGAAAAAGCCAACAAGTAACTACTTCCGATTTTTGTGAAAAAAGGTCTGTTGTATCTATAACAGAAGAGAGGAGGTGGCACCAGTGTCTGCTGTTAGTTTGTGTCCATGTAAAATGCCAAACCAAATAAATGATTTTACTGACTTCACTGCGCTCTGTGGTGGTTTAGACACAACTTCTGCGCAGCTTCAACCAACAGCAGCCATTAGCTCAGGGCACATCAGCCTCTGCACTAACCATCAAGTAAAAAACAGCTGTTCCCTCACTTTAGGAGAGACCTCACCCTCTCCTCTGGGGGGCGCTCTCACCTGAGTCGTAGTTGGGAGGTCTGACTTCTCCCTGGTTCAGTTCTGTGCCAAACTTCAGTCGGTGGAATCTGGCTCTGGAAACAAAAAAAACCCATCTATGATTAACTTTGTGGGCGGAGTTTAGGTGTCTGCAGGTGTGGCCTGAGCGGTGTGGGCGTGGCCTGAGCGGTGTGGGCGTGGCCTGAGCGGTGTGGGCGTGGTCACCTACCTCTCCTGTCTGAGGGAGAACTCCAGCATCTTGATTCTCCGGAGCAGGTCCTTCCTGAGGTTCTCCTGGCCCCGCCTCTCGCCCTGGAGGAACGCGATCTGCGACTGAAGCAAAAACAAAATAAAATACAGCCAGCGCTGAGGAAGACACAGAGAGTGGGAAATGGTAACTGAAGGTTAATATAACGCCCTGTTCGCACGGGATTAGCATTTTCCAGTGCTAAAGTCAGATGCAGAGACGAATCAAAGTGAATGGATTAATAAAGAGAGAAATGTCCACAGATAATGGATGACCTGCGCCGTAGCTTTAAATGAAATCTGGGATTTTTATTATAAATCTGTGTGATTTTCAATACGTCATATCTGGAATAAAGTTCATAAAATCGAGTAAATTACAGACATCGTTTATCCCGTGTGAATGCCCGACTAAAAACACTGACGTGGAATAGGGCTTAAGATTAACAAAAGGTGAATAATGCATATGGCCAAGGCTTTTCTCAGTTCAAATAAAGCGTGTTTAGAGTAGGGCCACAGCTAACCATTTTTTTGATTATCAATTACTTTTTCGATTAGTTGATTAATAATCGGATAGCGAAAAAATTAAGTAAAGTGGTTATAAACTTGAGGTGTTTTATAGTTCTTGGTAAAAATCGGTGATAATACTACCTAAAATCACTTTTTTTTACTATTTTTGTTAAATGTAGTGAATTTAACTTACTATGTTTGAAAAGTAGGCTCTATTTTGAAATATCGCAATATCGTTATCGCAATTTTCAACACTGTTATCGAATATCGCATGTTTTCTCCATATCGTGCATGTTTCAGAGTCTTCAATAATCGATTATAACTGATTAATCTGATGAACTGTTGCAGCCCAGGTTTAGAGCCGGTCTGAAGCCTGAGGTCTGGTCCAATCCAGAGCCAAGAGCAAACTGGACCTGGACTAAAGGAAAACCAGTCTGAGGTTTAAACCCAGACTCTAATCCTCAACAGACTCCACGTTTTAACTCTGATGGAGGCCAGAGGTCAGAGGTCATTCAAGTTGAGCCCAAAGCCTTGCGGGATGTGAGGTTTAACGCTTCGTGAGTTTGATCCCAGAGCAAGTCTGAGAGGACAGCTGAGAGATCATGTGACTCAGAGAACTACAGCTCCCAGAATGCTCTGCTGCTCTGTCTCTAAATATAATCCCTCTGTGATGTCTTCAGCTCAGTTTCATGGTGAGCGTCGCCTCGAGTCAGAGCCGACCCAAAAACACACTTCCTCCTCTTCTACTGCTGAAAGAGAAAGTACTACTACTGCTACTACTGCTACTACTACTACTACTACTACTACTACTACTACTACTACTACTACTACTACTACTACTACTACTGCTACTACTGCTGCTACTTCACAGCCTCATCCTCCTCCTCTCAACAGAGACCAGACCCGTTCACTGGAGAGAGAGGAGAGACCTGGACTGGGCAGACCAGGGACAGTGATGGGTTTCTCAGGTCCAGGTCCAGGTCCAGGTCAAGGTCCAAGTCCAGGTCCAGGTCAAGTTGTATTTAAACAGCAGCAGAATCACAAGTGAAGCGTGAAGAGAAAACAAAAATTACATAAGAAACATCTGAGTCCAACAGAGACCTGGTTTAGTCCTGCATTAGTCCTGGTTTAGTTTTGGTTTAGACCTGGCTTAGTCTTGGTTTAGACCTGGTTTAGTCCTGGTTTAGACCTGGCTTAGTCTTGGTTTAGTTTTGGTTCAGTCTTGGTTTAGACCTGGTTTAGTCTTGGTTTAGTTTTGGTTTAGTCCTGGTTTAGACCTGGCTTAGTCTTGGTTTAGTTTTGGTTTAGTCTTGGTTTAGACTTGGTTCAGTCTTGGTTTAGACCTGGTTTAGTTTTGGTTTAAACCTGGTTTAGTCTTGGTTTAGACCTGGTTTAGTTTTGGTTTAGACCTGGTTTAGTTTTGGTTTAAACCTGGTTTAGTCTTGGTTTAGACCTGGTTCAGTCTTGGTTTAGGCCTGGTTTAGTCTTGGTTTAGACCTGGTTTAGTCCTGGTTCAGTCCTGTTTTAGGCCTGGTTTAGTTTTGGTTCAGTCCTGGTTTAGACCTGGTTTAGACCTGGTTTAGTCTTGGTTTAGACCTGATTCAGTCCTGGTTTAGGCCTGGTTCAGTCCTGGTTTAGGCCTGGTTTAGTCTTGGTTTAGTCTTGGTTTAGTCCTGGTTTAGACCTGGTTTAGTCCTGGTTTAGGCCTGGTTCAGTCCTGGTTTAGTCTTGGTTTAGTCTTGGTTTAGTCTTGGTTTAGTCTTGGTTCAGTCCTGGTTCAGTCCTGGTTTAGGCCTGGTTTAGGCCTGGTTTAGTCTTGGTTTAGTCTTGGTTTAGTCTTGGTTTAGTCTTGGTTCAGTCCTGGTTCAGTCCTGGTTTAGGCCTGGTTTAGGCCTGGTTTAGTCTTGGTTTAGTCTTGGTTTAGTCTTGGTTCAGTCCTGGTTCAGTCCTGGTTCAGTCCTGGTTTAGGCCTGGTTTAGGCCTGGTTTAGTCTTGGTTTAGTCTTGGTTTAGACCTGGTTCAGTCCTGGTTTAGGCCTGGTTTAGTCTTGGTTTAGACCTGGTTTAGACCTGGTTTAGACCTGGTTTAGTCCTGGTTTAGCCCTTGCTTATTCTCAGTTTAGTCCTTGTTTAGACCTGGTTTAGACCTGGTTTAGACCTAGACCTTGGCCTTTATTAGCGTCCCCACTACCCACCTTTAGGTCGTGACCCACCTCTTGAGAACCACAGTGAGATAAAAACATTATTATCTGTAGAGTCTGAGTCTGGACCTTTATTATTCTGATAAGGCATGGCCCTGGATTTGGTCCTGGTTCTGAACCAGTCCAGTCGTGGGTTAACCTTGGTTTAGCCCCTGGTTTAGTCCTGGTTTAGTCCTGGTTTAGTCCTGGTTTAGTCCTGGTTTAGTCCCAGGTCCAGTCCCGGTCCTCACCTGCAGCTCCGTCCTCTCGGTGTCCCACTGATGCCTCTCCCGCTCGAAGCTCGCCCACTGCCGCTGGAGCGAGTGCAGAACCCCGGGGAGGGAGTACAGAGCCCGGGCCGCCTCTCCGGCTCCGGGCAGCGGGGTCTTGGCGCCGCCGCCGCCGGGGAACAGCACTCCTGGCCCGGCCTGCTCGTCCATGGCAGCACCGGGGCGCCGCCGCTGCTCTGCGCCGCCTCGGGGAGCTCCGTGTCCGGGTAGAGGACGCAGAGATGAGCCGCCCACCTCCGCCTCCGCTGAGCCTGGACCAGCGGCAAGCTAGCGCCGCGCGACACCGACTCATCCGGTCTGACCCTTCACAATAAACTCTGTACCGGAAGTTTGATAAATAAATGATTTTAAATGCAAAAAATATAAAGAAATGATTTTTGATTTCAGGAAAAGCTCTTGTCACTTCCCTGTTTTACTGAATGACACAACCATTGAAAGTGAGTTTAAGTATCTCGGTGCTATAATTGATCAGAAGCTAATCACCACAGCTACGTTTGCAAAAGCTCAGCAGCGCCTGTGGTTTTTAAGGAAACTGCGAAATTTTACTGTAGACAGAACAATGCTGAGATTATTTTAAAAATGTTTTATTGAGAGCATTTTAACATTTTGTATTCAATGCTGGGGTGGAGCTCTGTCCTTACAAGATAAAAACAAAGTGGATAAGGTCAAAGTGGGCAGTAAGATCTCAGGCAAACAAATGGACAGCGGGGCTTTTTTAGCGAATAAATATACACTGCATCTTGCCCAAAAGATAGTTTCTGACACACAACAGTCCTGTGTGGTCTGATTATAAACTCCTGCCATCTGGTGAAGGTACGGGACGTCCCAGATGAAGACCAAGAGAGGCATCACATCCTTTGTCCCACAGTATTCAGCTGCTCTACAAAGTTGGTTAACTTTTCATGTTTCATTTTTGTTTCCTTAGCACTTTTATGGTGACTTACTGACAGTGGACGTCATGCGGCGCCTTTTGTGCTGTTTTTATTTTATTTTATCAATACATGTTTGGTTTTATGGTCTCATGTGTTTGTTGTATTGTGCTGTGTGCAGGGTTTGTTCCCCTGTTTTTATGCTCTCTGTGCAAGACAAATTCCCGTTGGGGCAATAAAGGTTTCATTCAAAGTCAGAATCATAAATGTTTTTTATTCGCACAAAGAAAGCATGCAGTGAGTTAATTAATGTTAAAAAACTAGAGACGTTTTGTAAAGTTTACTCCAGAACTGTTCAAGAAAAACTAATTTAACTAAAAAGGGTTATATTCTGCCAAATGTTCTCTCTGTCTCCACACTGTTACAAGTAATTTGCTGGTTTAACTTAAAAATGTAAGCACTATTTCTGCCTTAAAAATGTAATTTATTTCAACTTAGTGAAAATGTTCATTCAAATAATAAAGTTTAGTTGTGGATGAGAGACTCAGACCATGACCTGACAAAAACAGGAGATGCAGTCTTTTTCTGTAACAGAACGGGGAGGGGCTTTGACCTCAGAGTCATGGTTGGACCATGACCAATGAGGACTGGGCTATGTTATATATATATATATATATATATATATATATATATATATATATATATATATATATATATATATATATATATATATATTGTACAGCTGAGCATTTTTATAATTGTTAAATTTATCTTTTGGGACACAATTTTGTTATCCTTAAGGATATAACTGTAATTTATAACTAAATAACATATTTTACCTCTCTAAGTATTTCTTCAGTGTTCACTAAAGTGACTCAGAAGTTTTCAACCACTGCCCTGAGTGTTTTTTCTGTAATAGCTCAGGTCATGTGTGGCACTGTTCACCTGGGTCATGGTGCTGTGTTCATTTTTACCTGAAACTATAAAACTAACGAGAGAGTAAATTTATTACTAAATACATGAGGAATTGTCTCATCCACAACTTAACTTTATTATTTGAATGAACACTTTTCACTAAGTTTAAATAAATTACATTTTTAAGGCAGAAAAAGTGCTTACATTTTTAAATTAAACTACAAAATTACTTGTAACAGTGAGTTTAAACATGATTTAAAATTCAAAAACTCATAATTGTTAGTGGAAGTAAATGATAGAACAGAGTTACTACAACTTATTGTTCTAATGTTGTTCCTCATCAGAAACAGACCTGGAGCTGTGTTGTGTTTGAGTAATCCTGTATTCTCTGGCGCTGAGTTTCGGAGGCCTCAGAACGCTTGGTTGAACTTCAAATAGTAAAAAAGTAAACGTATTTCACACTGATTCAAAAACTAATGAATGTGTTAAATGTGAGGGATTTTACTGAAAAACTAAAGGTTAACGATGCAACAGAAGAAACTGAATCTGTAGTGAGGTTTTTCTGAAGAGTACTTTACTGCATCTGTTATACTGAAGTACTGCGTCTGTTATACTGAAGTACTGCGTCTGTTATACTGAAGTACTGCGTCTGTTATACTGAAGTACTGCGTCTGTTATACTGAAGTACTGCATCTGTTATACTGAAGTACTGCGTCTGTTATACTGAAGTACTGCGTCTGTTATACTGAAGTACTGCATCTGTTATACTGAAGTACTGCATCTGTTATACTGAAGTACTGCGTCTGTTATACTGAAGTACTGCATCTGTTATACTGAAGTACTGCGACTGTTATACTGAAGTACTGCGTCTGTTATACTGAAGTACTGCATCTGTTATACTGAAGTACTACGTCTGTTATACTGAAGTACTGCATCTGTTATACTGAAGTACTGCGACTGTTATACTGAAGTACTGCATCTGTTATACTGAAGTACTGCGTCTGTTATACTGAAGTACTGCGTCTGTTATACTGAAGTACTGCATCTGTTATACTGAAGTACTGCGACTGTTATACTGAAGTACTGCATCTGTTATACTGAAGTACTGCGTCTGTTATACTGAAGTACTGCGTCTGTTATACTGAAGTACTGCAGTACTGTTATACTGAAGTACTGCAGTACTGTTATACTGAAGTACTACGTCTGTTATACTGAAGTACTGCCTCTGTTATACTGAAGTACTACGTCTGTTATACTGAAGTACTGCAGTACTGTTATACTGAAGTACTGCAGTACTGTTATACTGAAGTACTGCGTCTGTTATACTGAAGTACTGCAGTACTGTTATACTGAAGTACTGCGTCTGTTATACTGAAGTACTGCAGTACTGTTATACTGAAGTACTGCGTCTGTTATACTGAAGTACTGCGTCTGTTATACTGAAGTACTGCGTCTGTTATACTGAAGTACTGCAGTACTGTTATACTGAAGTACTGCGTCTGTTATACTGAAGTACTGCATCTGTTATACTGAAGTACTGCGACTGTTATACTGAAGCACTGCGTCTGTTATACTGAAGTACTGCATCTGTTATACTGAAGTACTACGTCTGTTATACTGAAGTACTGCATCTGTTATACTGAAGTACTGCGACTGTTATACTGAAGTACTGCATCTGTTATACTGAAGTACTGCGTCTGTTATACTGAAGTACTGCGTCTGTTATACTGAAGTACTGCGTCTGTTATACTGAAGTACTGCATCTGTTATACTGAAGTACTGCGACTGTTATACTGAAGTACTGCATCTGTTATACTGAAGTACTGCGTCTGTTATACTGAAGTACTGCGTCTGTTATACTGAAGTACTGCAGCTGTTATACTGAAGTACTGCAGCTGTTATACTGAAGTACTACGTCTGTTATACTGAAGTACTGCCTCTGTTATACTGAAGTACTACGTCTGTTATACTGAAGTACTGCAGCTGTTATACTGAAGTACTGCAGCTGTTATACTGAAGTACTGCGTCTGTTATACTGAAGTACTGCGTCTGTTATACTGAAGTACTGCGTCTGTTATACTGAAGTACTGCAGCTGTTATACTGAAGTACTGCGTCTGTTATACTGAAGTACTACGTCTGTTATACTGAAGTACTGCAGCTGTTGTACTGAAGTACTGCGTCTGTTATACTGAAGTACTGCGTCTGTTATACTGAAGTACTGCAGCTGTTATACTGAAGTACTGCGTCTGTTATACTGAAGTACTACGTCTGTTATACTGAAGTACTACGTCTGTTATACTGAAGTACTGCGACTGTTATACTGAAGTACTGCATCTGTTATACTGAAGTACTGCGTCTGTTATACTGAAGTACTGCGTCTGTTATACTGAAGTACTGCAGCTGTTATACTGAAGTACTGCATCTGTTATACTGAAGTACTGCGTCTGTTATACTGAAGTACTGCGACTGTTATACTGAAGTACTGCATCTGTTATACTGAAGTACTGCGTCTGTTATACTGAAGTACTGCGTCTGTTATACTGAAGTACTGCAGCTGTTATACTGAAGTACTGCGTCTGTTATACTGAAATACTACGTCTGTTATACTGAAGTACTGCAGCTGTTATACTGAAGTACTGCGTCTGTTATACTGAAGTACTGCGTCTGTTATACTGAAGTACTGCAGCTGTTATACTGAAGTACTGCGTCTGTTATACTGAAGTACTGCGTCTGTTAAACTGAAGTACTGCGTCTGTTATACTGAAGTACTGCAGCTGTTATACTGAAGTACTGCGTCTGTTATACTGAAGTACTGCGTCTGTTATACTGAAGTACTGCGTCTGTTATACTGAAGTACTGCAGCTGTTATACTGAAGTACTGCAGCTGTTATACTGAAGTACTACGTCTGTTATACTGAAGTACTGCAGCTGTTGTACTGAAGTACTGCGTCTGTTATACTGAAGTACTGCGTCTGTTATACTGAAGTACTGCAGCTGTTATACTGAAGTACTGCGTCTGTTATACTGAAGTACTACGTCTGTTATACTGAAGTACTACGTCTGTTATACTGAAGTACTGCATCTGTTATACTGAAGTACTACGTCTGTTATACTGAAGTACTGCGTCTGTTATACTGAAGTACTGCGTCTGTTATACTGAAGTACTGCGTCTGTTATACTGAAGTACTGCAGCTGTTATACTGAAGTACTGCGTCTGTTATACTGAAGTACTGCGTCTGTTATACTGAAGTACTGCGTCTGTTATACTGAAGTACTGCAGCTGTTATACTGAAGTACTGCGTCTGTTATACTGAAGTACTGCGTCTGTTATACTGAAGTACTGCATCTGTTATACTGAAGTACTGCAGCTGTTATACTGAAGTACTGCGTCTGTTACACTGAAGTACTGCAGCTGTTATACTGAAGTACTACGTCTGTTATACTGAAGTACTGCGTCTGTTATACTGAAGTACTGCAGCTGTTATACTGAAGTACTACATCTGTTATACTGAAGTACTGCATCTGTTATACTGAAGTACTGCGTCTGTTATACTGAAGTACTGCAGCTGTTATACTGAAGTACTGCATCTGTTATACTGAAGTACTGCGTCTGTTATACTGAAGTATTGTTAGACTGAAGTACTGCAGCTGTTATACTGAAGTACTGCGTCTGTTATACTGAAGTACTGCATCTGTTATACTGAAGTACTGCAGCTGTTATACTGAAGTACTGCATCTGTTATACTGAAGTACTGCATCTGTTATACTGAAGTACTGCGTCTGTTATACTGAAGTACTGCAGCTGTTATACTGAAGTACTGCTGCTGTTATACTGAAGTACTACGTCTGTTATACTGAAGTACTGCAGTACTGTTATACTGAAGTACTGCGTCTGTTATACTGAAGTACTGCGTCTGTTATACTGAAGTACTGCAGCTGTTATACTGAAGTACTGCTGCTGTTATACTGAAGTACTGCGTCTGTTATACTGAAGTACTGCAGCTGTTATACTGAAGTACTGCTGCTGTTATAATGAAGTACTGCGTCTGTTATACTGAAGTACTGCATCTGTTATACTGAAGTACTGCATCTGTTATACTGAAGTACTGCATCTGATATACTGAAGTACTGCAGCTGTTATACTGAAGTACTGCATCTGTTATACTGAAGTACTGCAGCTGTTATACTGAAGTACTGCATCTGTTATACTGAAGTACTGCATCTGTTATACTGAAGTACTGCATCTGATATACTGAAGTACTGCAGCTGTTATACTGAAGTACTGCATCTGTTATACTGAAGTACTGCATCTGTTATACTGAAGTACTGCATCTGTTATACTGAAGTACTGCATCTGATATACTGAAGTACTGCAGCTGTTATACTGAAGTACTGCGTCTGTTATACTGAAGTACTGCATCTGTTATACTGAAGTACTGCATCTGATATACTGAAGTACTGCATCTGTTATACTGAAGTACTGCATCTGTTATACTGAAGTACTGCATCTGATATACTGAAGTACTGCAGCTGTTATACTGAAGTACTGCTGCTGTTATACTGAAGTACTGCATCTGTTATACTGAAGTACTGCATCTGTTATACTGAAGTACTGCAGCTGTTATACTGAAGTACTGCATCTGTTATACTGAAGTACTGCATCTGTTATACTGAAGTACTGCATCTGTTATACTGAAGTACTGCATCTGATATACTGAAGTACTGCATCTGTTATACTGAAGTACTGCTGCTGTTATACTGAAGTACTGCAGCTGTTATACTGAAGTACTGCTGCTGTTATACTGAAGTACTGCAGCTGTTATACTGAAGTACTGCGTCTGTTATACTGAAGTACTGCATCTGTTGTACTGAAGTACTGTTATACTGAAGTACTGCTGCTGTTATACTGAAGTACTGCATCTGTTATACTGAAGTACTGCATCTGTTATACTGAAGTACTGCTGCTGTTATACTGAAGTACTGCATCTGTTATACTGAAGTACTGCATCTGTTATACTGAAGTACTGCATCTGATATACTGAAGTACTGCATCTGTTATACTGAAGTACTACGTCTGTTATACTGAAGTACTGCAGCTGTTATACTGAAGTACTGCGTCTGTTATACTGAAATACTACGTCTGTTATACTGAAGTACTGCAGCTGTTATACTGAAGTACTGCGTCTGTTATACTGAAGTACTGCGTCTGTTATACTGAAGTACTGCAGCTGTTATACTGAAGTACTGCGTCTGTTATACTGAAGTACTGCGTCTGTTAAACTGAAGTACTGCGTCTGTTATACTGAAGTACTGCGTCTGTTATACTGAAGTACTGCGTCTGTTATACTGAAGTACTGCGTCTGTTATACTGAAGTACTGCAGCTGTTATACTGAAGTACTGCAGCTGTTATACTGAAGTACTACGTCTGTTATACTGAAGTACTGCAGCTGTTGTACTGAAGTACTGCGTCTGTTATACTGAAGTACTGCGTCTGTTATACTGAAGTACTGCAGCTGTTATACTGAAGTACTGCGTCTGTTATACTGAAGTACTACGTCTGTTATACTGAAGTACTACGTCTGTTATACTGAAGTACTGCATCTGTTATACTGAAGTACTACGTCTGTTATACTGAAGTACTGCGTCTGTTATACTGAAGTACTGCGTCTGTTATACTGAAGTACTGCGTCTGTTATACTGAAGTACTGCAGCTGTTATACTGAAGTACTGCGTCTGTTATACTGAAGTACTGCGTCTGTTATACTGAAGTACTGCGTCTGTTATACTGAAGTACTGCAGCTGTTATACTGAAGTACTGCGTCTGTTATACTGAAGTACTGCGTCTGTTATACTGAAGTACTGCATCTGTTATACTGAAGTACTGCAGCTGTTATACTGAAGTACTGCGTCTGTTACACTGAAGTACTGCAGCTGTTATACTGAAGTACTACGTCTGTTATACTGAAGTACTGCGTCTGTTATACTGAAGTACTGCAGCTGTTATACTGAAGTACTACATCTGTTATACTGAAGTACTGCATCTGTTATACTGAAGTACTGCGTCTGTTATACTGAAGTACTGCAGCTGTTATACTGAAGTACTGCATCTGTTATACTGAAGTACTGCGTCTGTTATACTGAAGTATTGTTAGACTGAAGTACTGCAGCTGTTATACTGAAGTACTGCGTCTGTTATACTGAAGTACTGCATCTGTTATACTGAAGTACTGCAGCTGTTATACTGAAGTACTGCATCTGTTATACTGAAGTACTGCATCTGTTATACTGAAGTACTGCGTCTGTTATACTGAAGTACTGCAGCTGTTATACTGAAGTACTGCTGCTGTTATACTGAAGTACTACGTCTGTTATACTGAAGTACTGCAGCTGTTATACTGAAGTACTGCGTCTGTTATACTGAAGTACTGCGTCTGTTATACTGAAGTACTGCAGCTGTTATACTGAAGTACTGCTGCTGTTATACTGAAGTACTGCGTCTGTTATACTGAAGTACTGCAGCTGTTATACTGAAGTACTGCTGCTGTTATAATGAAGTACTGCGTCTGTTATACTGAAGTACTGCATCTGTTATACTGAAGTACTGCATCTGTTATACTGAAGTACTGCATCTGATATACTGAAGTACTGCAGCTGTTATACTGAAGTACTGCATCTGTTATACTGAAGTACTGCAGCTGTTATACTGAAGTACTGCATCTGTTATACTGAAGTACTGCATCTGTTATACTGAAGTACTGCATCTGTTATACTGAAGTACTGCGTCTGTTATACTGAAGTACTGCAGCTGTTATACTGAAGTACTGCGTCTGTTATACTGAAGTACTGCATCTGTTGTACTGAAGTACTGCATCTGTTATACTGAAGTACTGCATCTGTTGTACTGAAGTACTGCATCTGTTATACTGAAGTACTGCATCTGTTATACTGAAGTACTGCATCTGTTGTACTGAAGTACTGCGTCTGTTATACTGAAGTACTGCATCTGTTGTACTGAAGTACTGCGTCTGTTATACTGAAGTACTGCATCTGTTATACTGAAGTACTGCATCTGTTATACTGAAGTACTGCATCTGTTATACTGAAGTACTGCATCTGTTGTACTGAAGTACTGCGTCTGTTATACTGAAGTACTGCATCTGTTATACTGAAGTACTGCATCTGTTGTACTGAAGTACTGCATCTGTTATACTGAAGTACTGCATCTGTTATACTGAAGTACTGCATCTGTTGTACTGAAGTACTGCGTCTGTTATACTGAAGTACTGCATCTGTTATACTGAAGTACTGCATCTGTTGTACTGAAGTACTGCGTCTGTTATACTGAAGTACTGCAGCTGTTGTACAGAAGTACTACGTCTGTTATACTGAAGTACTGCAGCTGTTATACTGAAGTACTGCAGCTGTTATACTGAAGTACTGCGTCTGTTATACTGAAGTACTGCATCTGTTATACTGAAGTACTGCATCTGTTGTACTGAAGTACTACGTCTGTTATACTGAAGTACTGCAGCTGTTATACTGAAGTACTGCATCTGTTATACTGAAGTACTGCATCTGTTATACTGAAGTACTACGTCTGTTATACTGAAGTACTGCATCTATTATACTGAAGTACTACGTCTGTTATACTGAAGTACTGCATCTGTTATACTGAAGTACTGCTGCTGTTATACTGAAGTACTGCTGCTGTTATACTGAAGTACTGCGTCTGTTATCCTGAAGTACTGCGTCTGTTATAGTGAAGTACTGCTGCTGTTATACTGAAGTACTGCGTCTGTTATACTGAAGTACTGCTGCTGTTATACTGAAGTACTGCGTCTGTTATCCTGAAGTACTACGTCTGTTATACTGAAGTACTGCAGCTGTTATACTGAAGTACTGCAGCTGTTATACTGAAGTACTGCGTCTGTTATACTGAAGTACTGCATCTGTTATACTGAAGTACTGCATCTGTTGTACTGAAGTACTACGTCTGTTATACTGAAGTACTGCAGCTGTTATACTGAAGTACTACGTCTGTTATACTGAAGTACTGCATCTGTTATACTGAAGTACTGCTGCTGTTATACTGAAGTACTGCGTCTGTTATCCTGAAGTACTGCGTCTGTTATAGTGAAGTACTGCTGCTGTTATACTGAAGTACTGCGTCTGTTATACTGAAGTACTGCGTCTGTTATACTGAAGTACTGCTGCTGTTATACTGAAGTACTGCGTCTGTTATACTGAAGTACTGCGTCTGTTATACTGAAGTACTGCGTCTGTTATACTGAAGTACTGCTGCTGTTATACTGAAGTACTACGTCTGTTATACTGAAGTACTGCATCTGTTATACTGAAGTACTGCTGCTGTTATACTGAAGTACTGCGTCTGTTATCCTGAAGTACTGCGTCTGTTATAGTGAAGTACTGCTGCTGTTATACTGAAGTACTGCGTCTGTTATACTGAAGTACTGCATCTGTTATACTGAAGTACTGCAGCTGTTATACTGAAGTACTGCGTCTGTTATACTGAAGTACTGCGTCTGTTATACTGAAGTACTGCGTCTGTTATACTGAAGTACTACGTCTGTTATACTGAAGTACTGCTGCTGTTATACTGAAGTACTGCAGCTGTTATACTGAAGTACTGTTGTACTGAAGTACTACGTCTGTTATACTGAAGTACTGCTGCTGTTATACTGAAGTACTGCAGCTGTTATACTGAAGTACTGCATCTGTTACACTGAAGTACTACGTCTGTTATACTGAAGTACTGCATCTGTTATACTGAAGTACTGCGTCTGTTATACTGAAGTACTGCGTCTGTTATACTGAAGTACTGCTGCTGTTATACTGAAGTACTGCGTCTGTTATACTGAAGTACTGCGTCTGTTATACTGAAGTACTGCGTCTGTTATACTGAAGTACTGCTGCTGTTATACTGAAGTACTGCTGCTGTTATACTGAAGTACTGCGTCTGTAATACTGAAGTACTGCATCTGTTATACTGAAGTACTGCGTCTGTTATACTGAAGTACTGCGTCTGTTATACTGAAGTACTGTGTCTGTTATACTGAAGTACTGCATCTGTTGTACTGAAGTACTACGTCTGTTATACTGAAGTACTGCAGCTGTTATACTGAAGTACTGCAGCTGTTATACTGAAGTACTGCGTCTGTTATACTGAAGTACTGCGTCTGTTATACTGAAGTACTGCGTCTGTTATACTGAAGTACTGCTGCTGTTATACTGAAGTACTGCGTCTGTTATACTGAAGTACTGCGTCTGTTATACTGAAGTACTGCGTCTGTTATACTGAAGTACTGCTGCTGTTATACTGAAGTACTGCGTCTGTTATACTGAAGTACTGCGTCTGTTATACTGAAGTACTGCATCTGTTATACTGAAGTACTGCATCTGTTATACTGAAGTACTGCATCTGTTATACTGAAGTACTGCGTCTGTTATACTGAAGTACTGCGTCTGTTATACTGAAGTACTGCAGCTGTTATACTGAAGTACTGCATCTGTTATACTGAAGTACTGCGTCTGTTATACTGAAGTACTGCGTCTGTTATACTGAAGTACTGCGTCTGTTATACTGAAGTACTGCAGCTGTTATACTGAAGTACTGCGTCTGTTATACTGAAGTACTGCGTCTGTTATACTGAAGTACTGCATCTGTTGTACTGAAGTACTACGTCTGTTATACTGAAGTACTGCGTCTGTTATACTGAAGTACTGCAGCTGTTATACTGAAGTACTGCATCTGTTATACTGAAGTACTGCGTCTGTTATACTGAAGTATTGCGTCTGTTATACTGAAGTACTGCAGCTGTTATACTGAAGTACTGCATCTGTTATACTGAAGTACTGCAGCTGTTATACTGAAGTACTGCATCTGTTATACTGAAGTACTGCGTCTGTTATACTGAAGTACTGCGTCTGTTATACTGAAGTACTGCATCTGTTGTACTGAAGTACTACGTCTGTTATACTGAAGTACTGCAGCTGTTATACTGAAGTACTGCGTCTGTTATACTGAAGTACTGCGTCTGTTATACTGAAGTACTGCATCTGTTATACTGAAGTACTGCATCTGTTATACTGAAGTACTGCAGCTGTTATACTGAAGTACTGTTATACTGAAGTACTGCATCTGTTATACTGAAGTACTGCGTCTGTTATACTGAAGTACTGCGTCTGTTATACTGAAGTACTGCAGCTGTTATACTGAAGTACTGTTATACTGAAGTACTGCATCTGATATACTGAAGTACTGCGTCTGTTATACTGAAGTACTGCAGCTGTTATACTGAAGTACTGCATCTGTTATACTGAAGTACTGCATCTGTTATACTGAAGTACTGAGTCTGTTATACTGAAGTACTGTTATACTGAAGTACTGCGTCTGTTATACTGAAGTACTGCATCTGTTATACTGAAGTACTGCATCTGTTATACTGAAGTACTGTTATACTGAAGTACTGCATCTGTTATACTGAAGTACTGTTATACTGAAGTACTGCATCTGTTATACTGAAGTACTGCATCTGTTATACTGAAGTACTGTTATACTGAAGTACTGCATCTGTTATACTGAAGTACTGCATCTGTTATACTGAAGTACTGCATCTGTTATACTGAAGTACTGTTATACTGAAGTACTGCGTCTGTTATACTGAAGTACTGCATCTGTTATACTGAAGTACTGTTATACTGAAGTACTGCGTCTGTTATACTGAAGTACTGCATCTGTTATACTGAAGTACTGTTATACTGAAGTACTGTTATACTGAAGTACTGCATCTGTTATACTGAAGTACTGTTATACTGAAGTACTGTTATACTGAAGTACTGCATCTGTTATACTGAAGTACTGCATCTGTTATACTGAAGTACTGTTATACTGAAGTACTGTTATACTGAAGTACTGTTATACTGAAGTACTGCATCTGTTATACTGAAGTACTGTTATACTGAAGTACTGCGTCTACAATGAGGACACAGCAAAAACTAATCAACCCAAAATGCTTTTTTACTTCAAACCAATTCAGAAATGTAGTGTGGAGTAAAAGTAAAAGTACGCCTTGCAAAATTTACTCAAGTAAAGTACAAATACATGAAAACTGTACTTAAGTAAAGTAACTAAGTACTTTTACTTTGTCATGTTCCAGCACTGTATCAAAAAACAAAAAAAAAACAAAAAAAACAAACAAAAAAAAACCGCTGCACAGCTCTGTTTCCACTGATTTCTCACAGACATTTTTACTTCGGGAGGAAAATGGATCAGACACAAAGTTTAAGGAAGTAAACAGCTTTTTTTCTCTGTTTATGTTGAACTCTGCTGCCCTCTGCTGGTCTGTTCTTCTGTTTCTTCATGACTCCAGTAGAGTACTTAATAAAAACGCTCTCTTTTAGTCACATAATGTTGTTAAAGGCTGTAAAAGCTGCTGCTGATGTGGTATTTTGTGACATCTCCTTACAGTTACAGAGTTATGTTAGGGGAGGGCATCTGGAGTAAAACAGAGGCCACACATGTTGTCCAGAAGAGACAAGAGGACCGCAGACTCCCGAGGTAAAGTTACTACAAAATAACAAAGTACTCAACAGAAGTATTAGTACTGCTTCTGTCTCTGCGTCACCCCTGGCCTGTGCGACCCACGTGACCCCTGTGTTTCCGGACCACGCCCCCTCCTGACGCCGTGCACGTGCTCCTCACCTGACGCAGCCGTACTTAACGCAGCCGCGCGGCCGGGGCTCGCGCTGCTCCTTCGGACTCTCACGCGCACAGAGACATGCCTCCGTTCGAGCGCACCTCGGTCCCCGGCGGCAGGCCCTTCAAGCTGCGCAAGAGCTTCGGTAAGACCGGGACCGGGACCGGGACCGGGACCAGGACCGGGACCAGGACCGGGACTACGTACATGACGCACTGATGGTAACGCGCGCGCTCTTGTGTTTCAGCCACGAGGAAACAGGAGGCGGCGGGAATCAGGAGCAAGTTTCCCAACAAGATCCCGGTGAGTCCAGACTTTAAACTCGGTCTGAGAGGGGGACTTAACCAGGACTAAACCAGGACTAAACCAGGACTAAACCAGAGCTGAACCAGGGCTGAACCAGGACTGAACCAGGACTGAACCAGGTTTTGTCTGTGGGGCTCAGTTTTATCCTGAGCAGTTTATTGAGACAAACCACTCCTACATTTATGGCTCGTGTTTAAAATCTGTTACACCATTTAATGACATTTTTGGGTCCAGTTTTAATCCTGTTTTAGTCCTGGTTTAGACCAGGTTTAGTCCTGTTTGAATTCTGTTTTAGTCCTGGTTTAGACCAGGTTTAGTCCTGTTTGAAACCTGGATTAGTCCAGTCTTAGTCCAGTCTTAGGTCCTGTTTTAATCCTGTTTTAGTCCAGTTTTAGTCCAGTTTTAATCCTGTTTTAGTCCAGTTTTAATCCTGTTTTAGTCCAGTTTGAATCCTGTTTTAGTCCAGTTTGAATCCAGTTTTAGTCCAGTTTTAGTCCAGTTTTAGTCCAGTTTTAGTCCTGGTGTAGTCCTGGTGTAGTCCTGTTTCAGTCCTGGTGTAGTCCTGGTGTAGTCCTGTTTCAGTCCTGTTTCAGTCCAGTTTCAGTCCTGGTGTAGTCCTGGTGTAGTCCAGTTTCAGTCCTGGTGTAGTCCAGTTTCAGTCCTGGTGTAGTCCAGTTTCAGTCCTGGTGTAGTCCTGGTGTAGTCCTGGTGTAGTCTAGTTTCAGTCCAGTTTCAGTCCTGGTGTAGTCCTGGTGTAGTCCAGTTTCAGTCCTGGTGTAGTCCTGGTGTAGTCCAGTTTCAGTCCTGGTGTAGTCCTGGTGTAGTCCTGGTGTAGTCCTGGTGTAGTCCTGGTGTAGTCCTGGTGTAGTCCTGGTGTAGTCCAGTTTCAGTCCTGGTGTAGTCCAGTTTCAGTCCTGGTGTAGTCCTGGTGTAGTCCAGTTTCAGTCCTGGTGTAGTCCTGGTGTAGTCCAGTTTCAGTCCTGGTGTAGTCCTGGTGTAGTCCAGTTTCAGTCCTGGTGTAGTCCTGGTGTAGTCCAGTTTCAGTCCTGGTGTAGTCCTGGTGTAGTCCAGTTTCAGTCCTGGTGTAGTCCTGGTGTAGTCCAGTTTCAGTCCTGGTGTAGTCCAGTTTCAGTCCTGGTGTAGTCCAGTTTCAGTCCTGGTGTAGTCCAGTTTCAGTCCAGTTTCAGTCCTGGTGTAGTCCAGTTTCAGTCCTGGTGTAGTCCTGGTGTAGTCCTGGTGTAGTCCTGGTGTAGTCCTGGTGTAGTCCTGGTGTAGTCCTGGTGTAGTCCTGGTGTAGTCCTGGTGTAGTCCAGTTTCAGTCCTGGTGTAGTCCAGTTTCAGTCCTGTTTCAGTCCTGGTGTAGTCCTGGTGTAGTCCTGTTTCAGTCCTGTTTCAGTCCTGTTTCAGTCCTGTTTCAGTCCTGTTTCAGTCCTGTTTCAGTCCTGGTGTAGTCCTGTTTCAGTCCTGTTTCAGTCCTGTTTCAGTCCTGTTTCAGTCCTGTTTCAGTCCTGTTTCAGTCCTGTTTCAGTCCTGTTTCAGTCCTGTTTTGTCTTTATTTAGTGCTGCATGTCTGTGTTCCTCCCGTTTAGTGTTTCCCTGGGTTTAGTCTCATGTTTGTTTGTTAAAGGCCGTGTGAAGCCAGGTATCTTCTGAGCTGATGCTGTGTTGTGTGCAGTGTTCGGGATCAGGGGCGGTTCTGGGGGGTGGCCAGTGCCCCGTGAGCCTGGACCCCCCCCCCCCCCAGGCCCCCGAGGTTTCCTGTATCAGTGGTTCCCAACCTTTTTTATCGTACCATGAGCCCCCCTAAACTAAGTGCTTATATAAAACATCTGTGTTTATTAGTTCAAAGACTTTTTCTACATAATATAAAAAAATCACTTGGATATTTTTTTTTCTTTTAAACTCAGTCAACACAATAAAATACAATAAAAATATAGCAATATACACTCTTACATTTACTTACTTTGTGATATACATATTTCATGTAAATAGTAATCTTAAACTCATAACTCACATTTACTGCAAATTTACTTTAATTCATCATTCATTCATTCATTCATTCATTCATATAGAAACAAAGTTGTGGTAAAGAATTAAACCGTAATCATCTGATCCCTGGGTCTCCACAGAAGACCAGTCTCGCTGTGAATCTGCAGGTTTTTACACCAGATGCCCTTCCTGTCAGGCGACGTGGGTGAAGTGTCCTGCCCAGGGACACAACAATTGTATGAGCTCTGCGCGGGAGTCGACCCGGCAACCCCAACAGAAGACGGTTTCAGAAAGAAAATGAGCAGGACCTGTTCTGCTCTGGGTCCTGTCCCGGTGGAGGCGCGGGGGGCAGGCCATGTGACGTTTAATCCGACATCAGAATGAATTTGTGGATTTTCTAAATGAGTGGAGTTCTCTCGGGTCTCGTCAGGTTCTCATGTTGTGGAAGAGGGCACCAGAGTCGTCCAGGGGTTCAGACTGGGGGGTCAGGGCCTAAAAGAATGTCACGAGGAGGTTTAATAGAGTTTAAATGTTCTTTTTTTTTTCTTTGCAAGTATTATTTTAATGACACAAAAAGAAGAAGCAGATTTAAAAAAGAAAAAGAAAAATTTATAAAGGAGGGTGCATACTAACTATAAAAATAAACCTATAATACCAACTTATAAAAATTACTTTTTACAGGGTTAGTAAAAAAAAAAAAGGGTAACAATAAAATGATCAGGATAAAACTGGGTCAGAGAACTTTTGTGCAGAAGGAAACTTGATATTTTTTGTACTAATAACTCCTAATGTCCTCAGAAACAGACCTGCAGTAGTATTGTTTGAGTAACCCTGTATGCTGAGGCGCTGCCCTTCTCCAGAGCTCAAAACGCTCGGTCTCACAGCTCTAAGTGAAACCAGGAAGTGCTCCTGCGCGTTTCTAAAGCCCAGACACCGTCCCCGGACTCGTTCTGATCATTTCAGCCTTAAACCTCCGTCAACTACGAAGCATCAGCTCAGAAATCTGTTAGCCTCATGTTGCTAACACCTGTCATGCTAATTAGCCGTTTTATGCTCTGTCCAGTCCCCATACATTTAAGTGATAAAACGTGAAATACTAATGCAAAGGAGTCAAACACCATTTCAGTTTACGTACAGACCCTGAGTACTCAGACGGGCGTGGAGGTCCTGGACTGGGTCTGGGTCTGGGTTTTTATCTGAGTCGGTTTTGTTGCAGGTGATCATTGAGCGATACGACAAAGAGAAGTTCCTGCCTCCTCTGGACAAGACCAAGTTCCTGGTCCCACACGAGCTCACCATGACTCAGTTCGTCACCATCATCAGGTACTAGTACTTTTATATACTAATGTACTGCAGTATACTCACCATGACTCAGTTCATCACCATCATCAGGTACTAGTACTTTTATATACTAATGTACTGCAGTATACTCACCATGACTCAGTTCATCACCATCATCAGGTACTAGTACTTTTATATACTAATGTACTGCAGTATACTCACCATGACTCAGTTCATCACCATCATCAGGTACTAGTACTTTTATATGCTAATGTACTGCAGTATACTCACCATGACTCAGTTCATCACCATCATCAGGTACTAGTACTTTTATATACTAATGTACTGCAGTATACTCACCATGACTCAGTTCATCAGGTACTAGTACTTTTATATACTAATGTACTGCAGTATACTCACCATGACTCAGTTCATCATGAAGTACTAGTACTTTTATATACTAATGTACTGCAGTATACTCACCATGACTCAGTTCATCAGGTACTAGTACTTTTATATACTAATGTACTGCAGTATACTCACCATGACTCGGTTTATCATGAAGTACTAGTACTTTTATATACTATGTGTATAATGTGAGGGATTTGACTGAAAACAGAAGAGACTGAATCTGTGAGGTTTTTCTGAAGAGTACTACTTTACTCAATCTTTTATACTTTTACTGCATGTTTTATACTTACTATAAGTACTATGTTGTACTGCGTCTACAATGACAACAGAGCAAAAATGAATTATTTTAAACTCAAAATACTTCATAAAAACTGGAGTAAAAAGTTCATATATTTGATGTAAAAGTAAGTTTTTTTTACTTTGCTACATTCCACCTCTGGACTTGTGACTGACACTGTTGGCTCATTACTAAACTCTCACTCAGGATCCTCTGTCACAAGACTCAGCGCGAGGTCTGCAGGGACCGGGCGCGAGGTCTGCAGGGACCGGGCGCGAGGTCTGCAGGGACCGGGCGCGAGGTCTGCAGGGACCGGGCGCGAGGTCTGCAGGGACCGGGCGCGAGGTCTGCAGGGACCGGGCGCGAGGTCTGCAGGGACCGGGCGCGAGGTCTGCAGGGACCGGGCGCGAGGTCTGCAGGGACCGGGCGCGAGGTCTGCAGGGACCGGGCGCGAGGTCTGCAGGGACCGGGCGCGAGGTCTGCAGGGACCGGGCGCGAGGTCTGCAGGGACCGGGCGCGAGGTCTGCAGGGACCGGGCGCGAGGTCTGCAGGGACCGGGCGCGAGGTCTGCAGGGACCGGGCGCGAGGTCTGCAGGGACCGGGCGCGAGGTCTGCAGGGACCGGGCGCGAGGTCTGCAGGGACCGGGCGCGAGGTCTGCAGGGACCGGGCGCGAGGTCTGCAGGGACTCTGCAGATTCTGACGCAAGACTTGGTACAAATGGCAAAAATCAGAAAAGAAGGGACTTTTTATTCAGATGGAGCTGGGGTCACAGCCTGGGCCAAACTAACCATAAGATGACTTTTCCAGAGGACCAGAGGCAGTCTGGCCTCAGTCCGGCCCCAGTCCGGCCCCAGTCCGGCCCCAGTCTGGCCCCAGTCTGGCCCCAGTCTGGCCCCAGTCTGGCCCCAGTCTGGCCCCAGTCTGGCCCCAGTCCGGCCTCAGTCCGGCCTCAGTCCGGCCTCAGTCCGGCCCCAGTCCGGCCTCAGTCCGGCCTCAGTCCGGCCTCAGTCTGGCCCCAGTCTGGCCTCAGTCTGGCCCCAGTCTGGCCTCAGTCTGGCCTCAGTCTGGCCTCAGTCTGGCCTCAGTCTGGCCTCAGTCTGGCCTCAGTCTGGCCTCAGTCTGGCCTCAGTCTGGCCTCAGTCTGGCCTCAGTCCGGCCTCAGTCTGGCCAGTTTTTCCCTGCTCCGCTGAGGGTCACATGAGCAGCGTCACATTCTGAGTTAAACGAAGTGAACCAGGCTCTGAGCTGACAAAGCCTTTTCTCTGAAAGTGAGGCAGATGTTTCGTCCAAAAAGCTCAGGCTCAGGAGTTTGTAGTCCGACTTAACGGGCCACTCCCAAGTCCTGGCTCAGTCCTGGCTCAGTCCTGGCTCAGTCCTGGCTCAGTCCTGGCTCAGTCCTGGCTCAGTCCTGGCTCAGTCCTGGCTCAGTCCTGGCTCAGTCCTGAAGTCAGGAGTAAATCCACAAATCAGAAAAAACAAGTAGTTAGCATTGACTCTACAGCAGTAAAAGACACAGTGTGGACAGTGACGTGTGGACAGATAACCTCAGTGTAAGACCCTGAGGACACTGAGGACAGGAATGCTCCTTCACAGCTGGACCATTATACTCTGAGGTCTGTGAATGTGAGGCATTTCCATTAATCCACTGTCTCCTCTCTGTCTCCTCTCTGTCTCCTCTCTGTGTCCTCTCTGTGTCCTCT
The DNA here is from genome assembly GCA_020698575.1 of Bostrychus sinensis. Taxonomy (NCBI): domain Eukaryota; kingdom Metazoa; phylum Chordata; class Actinopteri; order Gobiiformes; family Eleotridae; genus Bostrychus; species Bostrychus sinensis. The sequence continues at coordinate 41,161,333 of CM036243.1, read as the reverse complement.
CTGTGTCCTCTCTGTGTCCTCTCTGTGTCCTCTCTGTGTCCTCTCTGTGTCCTCTCTGTCTCCTCTCTGTCTCCTCTCTGTCTCCTCTCTGTCTCCTCTCTGTCTCTGTCTCCTCTCTGTCTCTGTCTCCTCTCTGTCTCTGTGTCCTCTCTGTCTCAGGAACCGTATGGCTCTGCTCCCGTCTCAGGCCTTCTACCTCCTCATCAACAACAGTGGACTGGCCAGCATGTCCCTCACCATGGCCCAGGTACCCTCCTTACCTCATACCCTACACCAGTATGTAGACCCGGTTTAGACCCGCTTTAGACCCGCTTTAGACCCGCTTTAGACCCGCTTTAGACCCGCTTTAGACCCGGTTTAGACCCGGTTTAGACCCGGTTTAGACCCGGTTTAGACCCGGTTTAGACCCGGTTTAGACCCGGTTTAGACCCGGTTTAGACCCGGTTTAGCTCATTAAAGTATTCGGAGTTGTTTCTTGGTGTGAGTCTGCTGTGGGCCAGGCCTGAGCTGAGTTTTATTGAGTCAGATTTTTTTATATGAAGATCACAGTGAAACACCAGCTCCTGTCTAAAACTGTGTCTGTGACTCAGGTCTACAAGGAGCACCAGGACGAGGACGGCTTCGTCTACATGACCTACGCCTCGCAGGAGATGTTCGGCTCCTGACCCACCCACCCTTCCAAACCCTGGCCCCTGGCCCCTGTCCCCCCGTGTCCCCTCCTGGCCCGTGTCCCCTCCTGGCCCGTGTCCCCTCCTGGCCCGTGTCCCCTCCTGGCCCGTGTCCCCTCCTGGCCCGTGTCCCCTCCTGGCCCGTGTCCCCTCCTGGCCCCTGTCCCCTCCTGGCCCCTGTCCCCTCCTGGCCCCTGTCCCCTCCTGGCCCCTGTCCCCTCCTGGCCCCTGTCCCCTCCTGGCCCCTGTCCCCTCCTGGCCCCTGTCCCCTCCTGGCCCCTGGCCCCTGTGAGACTCTGAGCTGCTTTTACCTCTGAAAGTCTGTACATAGAAAATAAAGTGTATATATTGTAAAGATTTTAATACTGAATTAATAAACCTGATGTGACGTCAGAAGAGTCTCTGTTTACTGCAGCTCACATCCACTCACCTGTCCTCTGAGGGACCGACCTGTCCTCTGAGGGACCTGTCCTCTGAGGGACCTGTCCTCTGAGGGACCTGTCCTCTGAGGGACCTGTCCTCTTAGGGACCGGCCTGTCCTCTGAGGGACCGGCCTGTCCTCTGAGGGACCGGCCTGTCCTCTGAGGGACCGGCCTGTCCTCTGAGGGACCGGCCCGCCCTCGGGAGCCCGAGGGACCGGCCCGCCCTCGGGAGCAGAGTCTGAGGAACTCCTCTCTGCTCGAGTTTAATAAAATAAGCTGCAGCTGTTCCTGTGAAAGTCGTTGTATGAAGTTAGACTGAACTTGACCAAAGCTGTGGGATGAGCCCTGAGCCTGACCACAGTCTTCATGTTTCTGTACTTCGGTAGATTTTATAAGGAGTAATTTGACTTGACTACATTTTGGTGAAGAGTAACGTCAGAATAACACAGAAGACGTCCCTGACAGATCCAGTCCAGTGGCGTAACTTGGTAATGTGGGGCCCCAGTGCAGGATTTCAGAATGGGCCCCAAAGTTATGAAGCACTTCACTTCAGGTTCACGCGTTAAGCTTTTTAGATTCTAAAATGTCTCTGTTCTACTGGAATATGATACAAAAAAGCTGCTTATTCATGAATATTTAGAGTTAATTTTGTGAAAAGTTTGATTTTAAAAATAGATTTGTTAAAAGATGTTTCCTGCAACAGTTTTATGCTGCTCATAATTATGAATATTTTAAACACAGACTTGACCATCGATGAACAAGGACCCACTCTAATGGGCCCCTAAACGTCCTGGGCCCCTAGTCCAGTCTCATCTGTTGCTCTGGTTTGTTAGGGTCACTAACAATCAATGCCAATCTGCCCTAAAGAAAAAGTTGAAATTTACAGTTAGTTGTTTGTGGTTAGTTCAGAGAGAGGCACCTGAAGCTGTTTGGAGCTGCTGTTTTGCACATTGCGATATAATTCTTTTTTTTTTTTTAGGTTATGAATTAAGTTTTTTGGGTTTTGAGGTCAGCTGTTGCTGTTTTTACTTTTTACTACTAAATAAAGCCTTGCTTTTTGTTAGGTGTGTGTTTACTTAAAATGTCCTTTTTTTATTTTTATGCTTAATTATCAGTGTTTTTTGTGTAGTACAGTGGTTCTGTGAGCGAGCCAGTTCTTTTACTGGTTTTAAAGCATCAGAACTTTTGAGTTCTTCATCACAATCCATGTATTTGAGTTGCATATGAGTACAACTCATTTGTCAAAACTGTGTTGAATTTGGCTAAAATATAAAAGGTATTGGAGGTAAAATGTAGAGCCATCTGGAGCCAGAAGAGCCGGCTCTTTTTGGTGAAGCTAAACCAAATGATCCAGCTTCACTAAAATGAGCTGAATTTCCCATCACTAGTCTTGTTTAACTGGGACAGTCCCAGGTTTAGGCTCCTTGTCCCAACACAGATCTGTAAAAACACTTAATATGTCCCAGTGGTCTCCATATTAACCAACAGAAATGCATAGGACACAGACACATTTGTTTTAAGACTTTTCTCTCTAAATTAATTCACCACGTATTTAGTTTTATTAATACATTGCAGCATATTCAAAACTTGAATATGTACTTTGAATTACATGACATTTCGGACGCGTTTTTGTTCAAAGTCACCATAATTTCTGCTGTGTCCCAGTTTTTGACTTTAGTAATCTGGTCCCCCAGTGTACTGTAGTGGTACAGTGAGTCCGCTAGAGGGCAGTACACCTTCACACAGAAAACTGAATAAATAAAAAAAACAAAGAGTCTGAATTTTAGAGAAAATGTGATTTATAAAAATTTAAAAAAAAAAAAAAAGTATTAACACTCTGAAATAAAGTGTGTTTCTGTTCAGGCGCGGGGCGGACTCCTCAGTTCCGGGTCCTCGGGGCCGTTCTGCCCTGCTCTACGCATGCGCAGAGGCCCGTGTGTCTGACCCTGAGCTGCAGCCGTGCTCCAGGACTGAGGACCGAGGACAGACTCAGGTCTAAACTCGGGTCTAACCGGGACCATGATGTACGGCCGGACCGGGGCCCTCGCGGCCGGGGTCTGCGGGGCCCTGGTGCTCGGGTACTGCCTGTACTTCGACCGAAAGAGACGCAGCGACCCCCACTTCAGGACCAGGCTCCGGGAGCGTGAGTCCAGGGACCGGGAGACCTGGTTTAGACCTGGTTTAGACCTGGTTTAGACCTGGTTTAGTCCTGGTTTAGACCTGGTTTAGACCTGGTTTAGACCTGGTTTAGTCCTGGTTTAGATCTGGTTTAGTCCTGGTCTGGTTTTGGGTTTAGTCCTGGTCTGGTTCTGGGTTTAGTCCTGGTCTGGTTCAGAGGACTGAGTCTGAGTTAAACTGGTTTCTGTTTGTGGTCCCAGGTCGGAGGAGACAGAAGTTGGACCGAGAGAGAGCCGGACTGACCAAGGTGAGTCCTGGACCTGACTCTGGACCCTGGTCTGGACCCTGTAGTCCAGCTGTAGTCCAGCTGTAGTCCTGCTGTCGTCCAGCTGTAGTCCAGCTGTAGTCCTGCTGTAGTCCTGCTGTAGTCCTGCTGTAGTCCAGCTGTAGTCCTGCTGTAGTCCTGCTGTAGTCCTGCTGTAGTCCTGCTGTAGTCCAGCTGTCGTCCTGCTGTCGTCCTGCTGTAGTCCAGCTGTCGTCCTGCTGTAGTCCAGCTGTCGTCCTGCTGTCGTCCTGCTGTCGTCCTGCTGTCGTCCAGCTGTCGTCCAGCTGTAGTCCTGCTGTAGTCCAGCTGTAGTCCTGCTGTAGTCCTGCTGTAGTCCAGCTGTAGTCCTGCTGTAGTCCTGCTGTAGTCCAGCTGTAGTCCTGCTGTAGTCCTGCTGTAGTCCAGCTGTAGTCCTGCTGTAGTCCTGCTGTCGTCCAGCTGTCGTCCTGCTGTCGTCCAGCTGTAGTCCAGCTGTAGTCCTGCTGTCGTCCTGCTGTAGTCCAGCTGTAGTCCAGCTGTAGTCCTGCTGTAGTCCTGCTGTAGTCCAGCTGTCGTCCAGCTGTAGTCCTGCTGTAGTCCAGCTGTAGTCCAGCTGTCGTCCAGCTGTAGTCCAGCTGTCGTCCTGCTGTAGTCCTGCTGTAGTCCAGCTGTAGTCCTGCTGTAGTCCAGCTGTAGTCCTGCTGTAGTCCTGCTGTAGTCCAGCTGTAGTCCAGCTGTAGTCCTGCTGTAGTCCTGCTGTCGTCCAGCTGTAGTCCTGCTGTAGTCCAGCTGTAGTCCAGCTGTAGTCCTGTTGTCGTCCTGCTGTAGTCCAGCTGTAGTCCTGCTGTCGTCCAGCTGTCGTCCTGCTGTAGTCCTGCTGTAGTCCAGCTGTAGTCCAGCTGTCGTCCTGCTGTCGTCCTGCTGTAGTCCTGCTGTAGTCCAGCTGTAGTCCTGCTGTAGTCCAGCTGTAGTCCAGCTGTAGTTCTGCTGTAGTCCAGCTGTAGTCCAGCTGTCGTCCTGCTGTCGTCCTGCTGTCGTCCTGCTGTAGTCCAGCTGTAGTCCTGCTGTCGTCCTGCTGTAGTCCTGCTGTAGTCCAGCTGTAGTCCTGCTGTAGTCCTGCTGTCGTCCTGCTGTAGTCCTGCTGTCGTCCAGCTGTAGTCCAGCTGTAGTCCTGCTGTAGTCCTGCTGTCGTCCTGCTGTCGTCCAGCTGTCGTCCTGCTGTCGTCCTGCTGTAGTCCAGCTGTAGTCCTGCTGTCGTCCTGCTGTAGTCCTGCTGTCGTCCAGCTGTAGTCCAGCTGTAGTCCTGCTGTCGTCCTGCTGTCGTCCAGCTGTCGTCCTGCTGTAGTCCTGCTGTAGTCCTGCTGTAGTCCAGCTGTCGTCCTGCTGTAGTCCTGCTGTCGTCCAGCTGTAGTCCAGCTGTCGTCCTGCTGTCGTCCTGCTGTCGTCCAGCTGTAGTCCTGCTGTCGTCCAGCTGTCGTCCTGCTGTCGTCCTGCTGTCGTCCTGCTGTAGTCCAGCTGTAGTCCTGCTGTCGTCCTGCTGTAGTCCTGCTGTCGTCCAGCTGTAGTCCAGCTGTAGTCCTGCTGTAGTCCTGCTGTCGTCCAGCTGTCGTCCTGCTGTAGTCCTGCTGTAGTCCTGCTGTAGTCCAGCTGTCGTCCTGCTGTAGTCCTGCTGTCGTCCAGCTGTAGTCCAGCTGTCGTCCTGCTGTCGTCCTGCTGTCGTCCTGCTGTAGTCCTGCTGTCGTCCTGCTGTAGTCCAGCTGTCGTCCAGCTGTCGTTCAGCTGTAGTCCAGCTGTCGTCCTGCTGTCGTCCTGCTGTAGTCCAGCTGTAGTCCTGCTGTAGTCCAGCTGTAGTCCTGCTGTAGTCCTGCTGTAGTCCTGCTGTCGTCCCGCTGTAGTCCAGCTGTCGTCCTGCTGTCGTCCTGCTGTCGTCCAGCTGTAGTCCTGCTGTCGTCCTGCTGTAGTCCAGCTGTCGTCCAGCTGTCGTTCAGCTGTCGTCCAGCTGTCGTCCTGCTGTCGTCCTGCTGTAGTCCAGCTGTAGTCCTGCTGTAGTCCAGCTGTAGTCCTGCTGTAGTCCTGCTGTAGTCCAGCTGTCGTCCAGCTGTCGTTCAGCTGTAGTCCAGCTGTCGTCCTGCTGTCGTCCTGCTGTAGTCCAGCTGTAGTCCTGCTGTAGTCCAGCTGTCGTCCTGCTGTAGTCCGGCTGTAGTCCAGCTGTAGTCCTGCTGTAGTCCAGCTGTCGTCCAGCTGTAGTCCTGCTGTAGTCCAGCTGTAGTCCTGTTGTCGTCCTGCTGTCGTCCTGCTGTAGTCCAGCTGTCGTCCTGCTGTAGTCCAGCTGTCGTCCTGCTGTAGTCCTGCTGTAGTCCAGCTGTAGTCCTGTTGTCGTCCTGCTGTCGTCCTGCTGTAGTCCAGCTGTCGTCCAGCTGTAGTCCAGCTGTAGTCCAGCTGTAGTCCTGCTGTAGTCCTGCTGTAGTCCAGCTGTAGTCCAGCTGCAGTCCTGCTGTAGTCCAGCTGCAGTCCTGCTGTAGTCCAGCTGTAGTCCTGCTGTAGTCCTGCTGTAGTCCAGCTGTAGTCCAGCTGCAGTCCTGCTGTAGTCCAGCTGCAGTCCTGCTGTAGTCCTGCTGTAGTCCTGCTGTAGTCCTGCTGTAGTCCAGCTGCAGTCCTGCTGTAGTCCAGCTGTAGTCCAGCTGCAGTCCTGCTGTAGTCCTGCTGTAGTCCAGCTGTAGTCCTGCTGTAGTCCTGCTGTAGTCCTGTTGTCGTCCTGCTGTCGTTCAGCTGTAGTCCAGCTGTCGTCCTGCTGTAGTCCAGCTGTAGTCCTGCTGTAGTCCTGCTGTAGTCCTGCTGTAGTCCTGCTGTAGTCCAGCTGTCGTCCTGCTGTAGTCCAGCTGTAGTCCTGCTGTAGTCCTGCTGTAGTCCTGCTGTAGTCCTGCTGTAGTCCAGCTGCAGTCCTGCTGTAGTCCAGCTGCAGTCCTGCTGTAGTCCTGCTGTAGTCCTGCTGTAGTCCAGCTGCAGTCCTGCTGTAGTCCAGCTGTAGTCCAGCTGTAGTCCAGCTGCAGTCCTGCTGTAGTCCAGCTGTAGTCCAGCTGCAGTCCTGCTGTAGTCCAGCTGTAGTCCAGCTGCAGTCCTGCTGTAGTCCAGCTGCTGTCCAGCTGCAGTCCAGCTGTAGTCCTGCTGTAGTCCTGCTGTAGTCCAGCTGTAGTCCTGCTGTAGTCCTGCTGTAGTCCTGCTGTAGTCCAGCTGTAGTCCTGCTGTAGTCCTGCTGTAGTCCTGCTGTAGTCCTGCTGTAGTCCAGCTGTCGTCCTGCTGTAGTCCTGCTGTCGTCCAGCTGTAGTCCAGCTGTCGTCCTGCTGTCGTCCTGCTGTCGTCCAGCTGTAGTCCTGCTGTCGTCCAGCTGTCGTCCTGCTGTCGTCCTGCTGTCGTCCTGCTGTAGTCCAGCTGTACTCCTGCTGTCGTCCTGCTGTAGTCCTGCTGTCGTCCAGCTGTAGTCCAGCTGTAGTCCTGCTGTAGTCCTGCTGTCGTCCAGCTGTCGTCCTGCTGTAGTCCTGCTGTAGTCCTGCTGTAGTCCAGCTGTCGTCCTGCTGTAGTCCTGCTGTCGTCCAGCTGTAGTCCAGCTGTCGTCCTGCTGTCGTCCTGCTGTCGTCCTGCTGTCGTCCAGCTGTCGTCCAGCTGTCGTTCAGCTGTAGTCCAGCTGTCGTCCTGCTGTCGTCCTGCTGTAGTCCAGCTGTAGTCCTGCTGTAGTCCAGCTGTAGTCCTGCTGTAGTCCTGCTGTAGTCCAGCTGTCGTCCAGCTGTCGTTCAGCTGTAGTCCAGCTGTCGTCCTGCTGTCGTCCTGCTGTAGTCCAGCTGTAGTCCTGCTGTAGTCCAGCTGTCGTCCTGCTGTAGTCCGGCTGTAGTCCAGCTGTAGTCCTGCTGTAGTCCAGCTGTCGTCCAGCTGTAGTCCTGCTGTAGTCCAGCTGTAGTCCTGTTGTCGTCCTGCTGTCGTCCTGCTGTAGTCCAGCTGTCGTCCTGCTGTAGTCCAGCTGTCGTCCTGCTGTAGTCCTGCTGTAGTCCAGCTGTAGTCCTGTTGTCGTCCTGCTGTCGTCCTGCTGTAGTCCAGCTGTCGTCCAGCTGTAGTCCAGCTGTAGTCCAGCTGTAGTCCTGCTGTAGTCCTGCTGTAGTCCTGCTGTAGTCCAGCTGTAGTCCAGCTGCAGTCCTGCTGTAGTCCAGCTGCAGTCCTGCTGTAGTCCAGCTGTAGTCCTGCTGTAGTCCTGCTGTAGTCCAGCTGTAGTCCAGCTGCAGTCCTGCTGTAGTCCAGCTGCAGTCCTGCTGTAGTCCTGCTGTAGTCCTGCTGTAGTCCTGCTGTAGTCCAGCTGCAGTCCTGCTGTAGTCCAGCTGTAGTCCAGCTGCAGTCCTGCTGTAGTCCTGCTGTAGTCCAGCTGTAGTCCTGCTGTAGTCCTGCTGTAGTCCTGTTGTCGTCCTGCTGTCGTTCAGCTGTAGTCCAGCTGTCGTCCTGCTGTAGTCCAGCTGTAGTCCTGCTGTAGTCCTGCTGTAGTCCTGCTGTAGTCCTGCTGTAGTCCAGCTGTCGTCCTGCTGTAGTCCAGCTGTAGTCCAGCTGTAGTCCTGCTGTAGTCCTGCTGTAGTCCTGCTGTAGTCCTGCTGTAGTCCAGCTGCAGTCCTGCTGTAGTCCAGCTGCAGTCCTGCTGTAGTCCTGCTGTAGTCCTGCTGTAGTCCAGCTGCAGTCCTGCTGTAGTCCAGCTGTAGTCCAGCTGTAGTCCAGCTGCAGTCCTGCTGTAGTCCAGCTGTAGTCCAGCTGCAGTCCTGCTGTAGTCCAGCTGTAGTCCAGCTGCAGTCCTGCTGTAGTCCAGCTGCTGTCCAGCTGCAGTCCAGCTGTAGTCCTGCTGTAGTCCTGCTGTAGTCCAGCTGTAGTCCTGCTGTAGTCCTGCTGTAGTCCTGCTGTAGTCCAGCTGTAGTCCTGCTGTAGTCCTGCTGTAGTCCTGCTGTAGTCCTGCTGTAGTCCTGCTGTAGTCCAGCTGTCGTCCTGCTGTAGTCCTGCTGTCGTCCAGCTGTAGTCCAGCTGTCGTCCTGCTGTCGTCCTGCTGTCGTCCAGCTGTAGTCCTGCTGTCGTCCAGCTGTCGTCCTGCTGTCGTCCTGCTGTCGTCCTGCTGTAGTCCAGCTGTAGTCCTGCTGTCGTCCTGCTGTAGTCCTGCTGTCGTCCAGCTGTAGTCCAGCTGTAGTCCTGCTGTAGTCCTGCTGTCGTCCAGCTGTCGTCCTGCTGTAGTCCTGCTGTAGTCCTGCTGTAGTCCAGCTGTCGTCCTGCTGTAGTCCTGCTGTCGTCCAGCTGTAGTCCAGCTGTCGTCCTGCTGTCGTCCTGCTGTCGTCCTGCTGTCGTCCAGCTGTCGTTCAGCTGTCGTCCAGCTGTCGTCCTGCTGTCGTCCTGCTGTAGTCCAGCTGTAGTCCTGCTGTAGTCCAGCTGTAGTCCTGCTGTAGTCCTGCTGTAGTCCTGCTGTCGTCCAGCTGTAGTCCAGCTGTCGTCCTGCTGTCGTCCTGCTGTCGTCCAGCTGTAGTCCTGCTGTCGTCCTGCTGTAGTCCAGCTGTCGTCCAGCTGTCGTTCAGCTGTAGTCCAGCTGTCGTCCTGCTGTCGTCCTGCTGTAGTCCAGCTGTAGTCCTGCTGTAGTCCAGCTGTAGTCCTGCTGTAGTCCTGCTGTAGTCCAGCTGTCGTCCAGCTGTCGTTCAGCTGTAGTCCAGCTGTCGTCCTGCTGTCGTCCTGCTGTAGTCCAGCTGTAGTCCTGCTGTAGTCCGGCTGTCGTCCTGCTGTAGTCCGGCTGTAGTCCGGCTGTAGTCCTGCTGTAGTCCAGCTGTCGTCCAGCTGTAGTCCTGCTGTAGTCCAGCTGTAGTCCAGCTGTAGTCCAGCTGTAGTCCTGCTGTAGTCCTGCTGTAGTCCTGCTGTAGTCCAGCTGTAGTCCTGCTGTAGTCCTGCTGTAGTCCAGCTGTAGTCCTGCTGTAGTCCTGCTGTAGTCCAGCTGTCGTCCTGCTGTAGTCCAGCTGTCGTCCTGCTGTAGTCCTGCTGTAGTCCAGCTGTAGTCCTGTTGTCGTCCTGCTGTCGTCCTGCTGTAGTCCAGCTGTCGTCCAGCTGTAGTCCAGCTGTAGTCCAGCTGTAGTCCTGCTGTAGTCCTGCTGTAGTCCTGCTGTAGTCCAGCTGTAGTCCAGCTGCAGTCCTGCTGTAGTCCAGCTGCAGTCCTGCTGTAGTCCAGCTGTAGTCCTGCTGTAGTCCTGCTGTAGTCCAGCTGTAGTCCAGCTGCAGTCCTGCTGTAGTCCAGCTGCAGTCCTGCTGTAGTCCTGCTGTAGTCCTGCTGTAGTCCTGCTGTAGTCCAGCTGCAGTCCTGCTGTAGTCCAGCTGTAGTCCAGCTGCAGTCCTGCTGTAGTCCTGCTGTAGTCCAGCTGTAGTCCTGCTGTAGTCCTGCTGTAGTCCTGTTGTCGTCCTGCTGTCGTTCAGCTGTAGTCCAGCTGTCGTCCTGCTGTAGTCCTGCTGTAGTCCTGCTGTAGTCCTGCTGTAGTCCTGCTGTAGTCCAGCTGTCGTCCTGCTGTAGTCCAGCTGTAGTCCAGCTGTAGTCCTGCTGTAGTCCTGCTGTAGTCCTGCTGTAGTCCTGCTGTAGTCCAGCTGCAGTCCTGCTGTAGTCCAGCTGCAGTCCTGCTGTAGTCCTGCTGTAGTCCTGCTGTAGTCCAGCTGCAGTCCTGCTGTAGTCCAGCTGTAGTCCAGCTGTAGTCCAGCTGCAGTCCTGCTGTAGTCCAGCTGTAGTCCAGCTGCAGTCCTGCTGTAGTCCAGCTGTAGTCCAGCTGCAGTCCAGCTGTAGTCCTGCTGTAGTCCTGCTGTAGTCCAGCTGTAGTCCTGCTGTAGTCCTGCTGTAGTCCTGCTGTAGTCCAGCTGTAGTCCTGCTGTAGTCCTGCTGTAGTCCTGCTGTAGTCCTGCTGTAGTCCTGATGTCTCTGTCCTCTCTGCAGCTCCCGGACCTGAAGGACGCTGAGGCCGTGCAGAAGTTCTTCCTGGAGGAGATCCAGCTCGGAGAGGAGCTGCTGGCCCAAGGTAAGAACATCTGAGGACAGGTCTCTGTGGTCTCCTGGTTCAGGACCTGGTCCAGGACCTGACGCAGGTCTGGACCTCTACAGTAACCTGGTCTGACCCGATCACACAGCACAGAGAGAGGTTACATCCCTTCTTTTGTGCTACCTGGCACAGTTAAAGTCTTCCTTTTTTCAGTGGAACACACACACACTCACACACTCACAGATACACACACTCACAGATACACACTCACACATACACACATACACACACAGATACACACACTCACAGATACTCACAGATACACACACACTCACAGATACACACACACTCACACATACACACACACACTCACAGATACACACACTCACAGATACACACACACACTCACAGATACACACTCACACATACACACACTCACAGATACACACACTCACAGATACACACTCACACATACACACACACACACTCACAGATACACACACACACTCACAGATACACACACACACTCACAGATACACACTCACACATACACACACACACACTCACAGATACACACACTCACAGATACACACACACACTCACAGATACACACTCACACATACACACACACTCACAGATACACACTCACACATACACACTCACACTCACAGATACACACACTCACAGATACACACACACACACACAGATACACACACACACACACACACACAGATACACACACACACACACTCACAGATACACACACACACATACACACACACTCACAGATACACACACTCACAGATACACACACACACACTCACAGATACACACACACTCACACATACTCACACACACACACGCACGCGCACACACTCACACACATACACACACTCACAGATACACACACTCACAGATACACACACACACAGATACACACACACTCACACACACTCACAGATACACACACGCACACGCACACACTCACACACATACACACACTCACAGATACACACACTCACAGATACACACACTCACAGATACACACACACAGATACACACACACTCACACACACTCACAGATACACACACACTCACAGATACACACACTCACAGATACACACACTCACAGATACACACACACTCACAGATACACACACACACTCACAGATACGCAGATACACACACACACTCACAGATACACACACACACTCACAGATACACACACTCACAGATACACACACTCACAGATACACACACACACAGATACACACACACACACTCACAGATATACACACACACTCACAGATACACACACACACTCACAGATACACTCACAGATATACACACACACTCACAGATACACACACACTCAGATACACACACACACACTCACAGATACACACACACACTCACAGATACACACACACTCACAGATACACACACACTCACCGATACACACACACACACACTCACAGATACACACACTCACAGATACACACACTCACAGATACACACACACACAGATACACACACACACTCACAGATACACACACTCACAGATACACACACACACTCACACACACTCACAGATACACACACACACTCACAGATACACACACACTCACAGATACACACACTCACAGATACACACACACTCACACACACTCACAGATACACACACACACAGATACACTCACACACACAGATACACACACACACACACTCACAGATACACACACTCACAGATACACACACTCACAGATACACACACTCACAGATACACACACACACACACACACTCACAGATATACACACACACTCACAGATATACACACACACTCACAGATACACACACACACACTCACAGATATACACACACACTCACAGATACTCACAGATACACACACACTCACAGATACTCACACACATACACACGCACGCGCACACACTCACACACATACACACACTCACAGATACACACACTCACAGATACACACACTCACAGATACACACACACAGATACACACACACTCACACACACTCACAGATACACACACACTCACAGATACACACACTCACAGATACACACACTCACAGATACACACACACACTCAGATACGCAGATACACACTCACAGATACACACACACACTCACAGATACACACAATCACAGATACACACACTCACAGATACACACACTCACAGATACACACACTCACAGATACACACACACACAGATACACACACACACACTCACAGATATACACACACACTCACAGATATACACACACACTCACAGATACACACACACACTCACAGATACACTCACACACTCACAGATACACACATTCACAGATACTCACAGATACACACACTCACAGATACACACACACTCAGATACACACACACACACTAACAGATACACACACACACACTCACAGATACACACACACTCACAGATACACACACACTCACCGATACACACACACACACACTCACAGATACACACACTCACAGATACACACACTCACAGATACACACACACACAGATACACACACACACTCACAGATACACACACTCACAGATACACACACACACTCACACACACTCACAGATACACACACACACTCACAGATACACACACTCACAGATACACACACACACTCACACACACTCACAGATACACACACACACAGATACACTCACACACACAGATACACACACACACACACTCACAGATACACACACTCACAGATACACACACTCACAGATACACACACACACACACTCACAGATATACACACACACTCACAGATACACACACACACACACACAGATATACACACACACTCACAGATACACACACACACAGATACACTCACAGATACACACACACACTCACAGACACACACACTCACAGATACACACACACACACACACAGATACACTCACAGATACACACACACACACTCACAGATACACACACACACACACTCACAGATACACACACTCACAGATACACACACAGATACACTCACAGATACACACACACACACTCACAGATACACACACTCACAGATACACACACACTCACAGATACACACACACACACTCACAGATACACACACACTCACAGATACACTCACACACACTCACAGATACACACACTCACAGATACACACACACTCACAGATACACACACACACACTCACACACAGATACACACACACACTCACACACACTCACACACACACACAGATACACACACACACTCACAGATACACACACACACAGACACACGCATGCACACACACTCACAGATACACACACACACAGATACACACACACACAGATACACACACACACAGATACACACACACACTCACACACACACACAGACACACACACACAGATACACACACACACACTCACACACACTCACACACACACACTCACACACACACACTCACACACACTCACAGATACACACACTCACAGATACACACACACACAGATACACACACACACTCACACACACACACAGATACACACACACACTCACAGATACACACACACTCACAGATACACACACACTCACAGATACACACACACACTCACAGATACACACACACACTCACAGATACACACACTCACAGATACACACACACTCACAGATACACACACACACACACAGATACACACACTCACACACACAGATACACACACTCACACTCACAGATACACACAGCTCAGTGTTGAGCGTCTGCTGAATGTTCTGACGTCAGAGTTTCAGTTCTGTTCTCCTCTAAACAAAGTGAGTTCTCGTCCTGGGAGGAGTCTTCCACCTGAGCCCGTCCCATAGTTCACCTGTGTCCCGTGTCCTTGCGAGGACATGTCCCCAGGACACTGCTGCTGTATTTAAACACTCAGCCCCAGCTGCTGTAGTTTTTTCTTGTACAGTAGCGCTCTCTAGTGGCTGTAGTGTGTATAGGCAGTACTCTGTACACTGGCTCATCTCAGCTCGTGGTAAAGTTAAGGTCTTAATGTTTTGTTAATAATTGCAGTGTCTTTTGTGTTTATTTTTTGTTTTCATGATAATCAGAGCGAGTCTGAAGGAAATCCCTGTCCCAGGCTCGTGTGTCGTTAAACAGAACCACAGCTCTGCTGCACTCACAAACAAGAAAATAAACTTTCTCTGCTTCTGTCTCAGGTGTTATGGGAACAGATCCTTTTGGTTCGTCTCTTTGTAGAGCTCCAGGTTCTCCATGAGTGTTTTGATGGATCTCTGCTTCCTCCCAGGTCTCTTCAGGAGCAGGATCCTGATTGGTTAACGCGTTCAGATTTTTCAGCTCAAGCGTTTCAGGCGTAGACTCTGCACTTGCACATCAGACGCAGTCAAAGCCGATTGTCGACATGCATTTACAGCGACCTAACGTAAACCAGCCTCAGCATTACTCTCACTGATCGCTCAAACAGGCTCCTCCTCTCACATTTCCTCCTCACCAATCAGAGGTGTGTATCTGAGAGGGGGCGGGCTTTAGCATCTGCTCTGTCCCTGATTGGCTGTGGGTTTATCCAGTCTCACTTAGAGGTAGTTTATAGTCCTTCAGTTGGTCTGTGTGGTCTCAGTCGGTCTGGTTTTTCTTCCAGGAGAGTACGAGTCGTGTGTGGAGCACCTGTCCAGTGCCATCGCGGTCTGTGGTCAGCCCCAGCAGCTGCTGCAGGTCCTACAGCAGACCCTGCCACCCCCGGTGTTCCAGATGTTACTGAGCAAACTGCCCTCGGTCAGCCAGGTGAGTCCAGGACCGGGTCTAGACCTGGACTTCAGACCTTACTTTAGTTCTCCTGGGCCTGGGACACAGTCTGAGCTGTTCTCCTGGGCCTGGAACACAGTCTGAGCTGTTCTCCTGGGCCTGGGACACAGTCTGAGATGTTTTCCTGGGCCTGGGACACAGTCTGAGATGTTTTCCTGGGCCTGGGACACAGTCTGTGCTGTTCTCCTGGGCCTGGAACACAGTCTGAGATGTTCTCCTGGGCCTGGGACACAGTCTGAGATGTTTTCCTGGGCCTGGGACACAGTCTGAGCTGTTCTCCTGGGCCTGGGACACAGTCTGAGATGTTTTCCTGGGCCTGGGACACAGTCTGAGATGTTTTCCTGGGCCTGGAACGCAGTCTGTGCTGTTCTCCTGGGCCTGGGACACAGTCTGTGCTGTTCTCCTGGGCCTGGGACACAGTCTGAGATGTTTTCCTGGGCCTGGAACACAGTCTGTGCTGTTCTCCTGGGCCTGGAACACAGTCT
The DNA here is from genome assembly GCA_020698575.1 of Bostrychus sinensis. NCBI lineage: Eukaryota > Metazoa > Chordata > Actinopteri > Gobiiformes > Eleotridae > Bostrychus > Bostrychus sinensis. The sequence goes on along the minus strand of CM036243.1, from coordinate 41,145,504 downwards.
GAGATGTTTTCCTGGGCCTGGAACACAGTCTGTGCTGTTCTCCTGGGCCTGGAACACAGTCTGTGCTGTTCTCCTGGGCCTGGGACACAGTCTGAGATGTTTTCCTGGGCCTGGAACACAGTCTGTGCTGTTCTCCTGGGCCTGGAACACAGTCTGAGATGTTTTCCTGGGCCTGGAACACAGTCTGTGCTGTTCTCCTGGGCCTGGAACACAGTCTGTGCTGTTCTCCTGGGCCTGGGACACAGTCTGTGCTGTTCTCCTGGGCCTGGAACACAGTCTGAGATGTTCTCCTGGGCCTGGAACACAGTCTGTGCTGTTCTCCTGGGCCTGGGACACAGTCTGTGCTGTTCTCCTGGGCCTGGGACACAGTCTGAGCTGTTCTCCTGGGCCTGGGACACAGTCTGAGATGTTTTCCTGGGCCTGGAATGCAGTCTGAGATGTTTTCCTGGGCCTGGAACGCAGTCTGTGCTGTTCTCCTGGGCCTGGAACACAGTCTGTGCTGTTCTCCTGGGCCTGGAACACAGTCTGAGATGTTTTCCTGGGCCTGGGACACAGTCTGAGATGTTTTCCTGGGCCTGGAACGCAGTCTGTGCTGTTCTCCTGGGCCTGGAACACAGTCTGTGCTGTTTTCCTGGGCCTGGGACACAGTCTGAGATGTTCTCCTGGGCCTGGGACACAGTCTGAGCTGTTCTCGTGGGCCTGGGACACAGTCTGAGATGTTCTCCTGGTCCTGGGACACAGTCTGAGATGTTCTCCTGGGCCTGGGACACAGTCTGAGATGTTCTCCTGGGCCTGGAACACAGTCTGAGATGTTCTCTTGACCCCCAGTTCTAACTCTGATTTGTCTCCACAGAGGATCATCAGCGCTCAGAGCCTCAGCGAGGAGGACATCGAGTGAGAAGAAAAGTTTTTATCTAAGACAGAGAGAGAAGAGCTCCCCCCAGAGGCTCCTGTCCTGAGACACACTCTGGAGTCTCTGTGGAACTGTTCTGACCCAGAAGATCCTGGTTCTGGTTTTGTGTTTTTCTGTGTAAGTCTTGTGTAAATGTTGTGTGGTCTCCTGTCCCTGCTCCTCTGAGACCGTGTCCCGTCCAAACTAAGGCCCTGTCTCTAAAAACATACCTCTGTTTGGGTTTGGTGTCCGTCCTCACTAACCCTGAAGTTTTAGTTCTTTTTTTTATTACAATATTGCTGAACAGTATGTGAGAACCAGGTCTGAACCAGATCTAAACCAGCTCTGAAGCAGGTCTGAATGTCTTTATGAACTACGTCTTCAAGTAGAGAATATGGTTTCTTGTATTTTCGGCCTAGAATCTGTTGAAGGTCCTGCTGATGTCCATTAAACTACACTTCACTACAAACCCCAACGTCCAATCAGAAGTGTGTCTCTGAAAGGGGGCGGGCTTTATGCTCTGCCCTGTCTTTGATTGGTTGTGTCCTGAGGCAGTTGTAGGTTTAGAGGGTTCACTGTCGAAGCTCAGAGTGAAAATGACAGTTCCGTGGTTGTACGTTAAGTCCTCAGTCCATTCCCTGTTAAAGAGCAGACCAAGAACTTCAGAGGAGCCTCAGAGGAACCACCGGATGAACCTCAGAGGAGCCTCAGAGGAACCACCGGATGAACCTCAGAGGAGCCTCAGAGGAGCAGTGTGGAGAGGAGACCTTGTGTTTTATTTACGCTGCTTTTGTTACGGTTAAACCACTGTCTCATGTTCTGTTGGAAAATAAACTTCTTCCAAAGGCAAACCTGCTCCAGAGAAACTTTCTCCACACCACACTGTGCTTATGTGAGGGTTAAGTATAAAGCCAGGTCATTAACCAGGTCCTCTGTAGAAAACTGAATTAGTCCTTTACCCCCTGTACAATAAACCTGAAGTTAGTCCTCGTGTTTAAGAAAGGTTCAGTTACTCAAACATAAACATAAACATAACTGAGTTTTATATAAGTACAAGTTTAAGGCTCTGTATCAGGAATCTCCAACCTCTAGCTCTTAAACACTTTCCAAGTAGTTCCCCAAAGGCTTGATAAATCCTACATAAGCTTGATTACTGTATTTTCTGGACTATAAGTCTCACTTTTTTCCATCGTCTGGCTCAGGTGTGACTTATATATTAAAATATGTCAGGTGTTGGTTAGAGGGCGCTCTAGGCTTGTGTACCAGCATCTGCTGCACCTGTACCACTGACAATTTAAAATGTAAACATTACCACTAACAACTTAGGCTATAAAGACAACTGAGAAAGAGCGGAATAATTGGAAATGGAACTGATGCTGAGTCTGACGACAGCCACGCAGAGGAGGAAGCGGCGCTTCGTCTACCTCCGGAGTTGGCGGAGTTGTTCAGAAGCGACACCGAGGATGAAGAATTTAAAGGATTTAGCGATTAGGAGTGAGATGGTGAGTTTGGTGAACTTGTTATATTATGTTCTTTATGCTATAGTGATGTGAATAACTGTTAATATATTACGTTAACATACGAGACACCTGTTCAGTTCGTTGTTTATGCTTCATGTAGCTGAATAACCATCAATGTGTTACGTTAGCATAGCGCACACCTATTCAGCTGTTGTTCTCTATTCTATTATTACTATAACTTGCCTTTCAACATGAAATGCCTGTTCTTGGTGTCGGATTTTGTAAAATAAATTTTCCCCCAAAAAATGCGACTTATATACTTTTTTTTTTTCTTCATTATGCGTTTTTTGGCGAGTGCCACTTATACTCCGGAAAATACAGTAGTCCAATTTCATTTATCATTTGGGGTGCCAGCTTGTGTATGAATCCAATCAAATTCATAGCGCCCGCCCACATTGTGCACATTTTTATTGTATCAGTGGTCAAAAGTGGTCAGTCACACTGTTGTGGATAAACCCCACAACCTCCTCGCTAGATAAAGATGAATAAATGCATAAATGTTAGGAAGCACAAGTAGCTCTCAGAGGAAAAAGGTTGGAGGCCCCTGGTATAAAATGTCTCTGTACTAATAAACCCAGATGTTTTATGTGACCACTTTTTGAAGAATCATCAACAAGACAAGCAAGAACCTCTGTCCTTTTTTAATAAAACAGACTTTGAACAGGACTCAAAGTTACATTTATCTTCCCACACACACGTCTCAGTCTCTCAAGATTTCAGATGTGCAGAGTCTTTTTGCTCCTCGGTTTCCTCTTCACAACCTTCTTCTTCTTCTTCTTCGTTTTTGTTGGATCCACCATCTCTCCTCTGAACGTCCCAGGCTTAGACCCAGGTCGTTTGGAAGGGTGCGTCTGCTTCCTCTCCCGGCGCCTCCCACCCTTCCCCTGAGTCTTGGTCCTGTCCTGGGTCCTGCCCTGAGTCTTGCCCTGGGTCCTGCCCTGGATCTTGCCCTGAGTCCTGGCCTGAGTCCTGGCCTGGGTCTTGGTCTGGGTCTTGCCCTGGGTCTTGAGCTTGTCCGGCTGCACAGACCTCTTCACTCTGATGGAACGTCCCTCCAGCTTTGAGCCGTCCAGTTTCAGAGCGAGCTGCACACTGTCCCCGCTCTGAAATAAAACACAAAAATATAAGAAAATTGTGCAGTAGTAGTAGTAGTAGTAGTAGTAGTAGTAGTAGTAGTAGTAGTAGTAGTAGTAGTAGTGGCTTTCAATCAAAATATGTGGAGCAGACAATGAGTTATATTTCTCAGTTATTATAGTTTTGTGGCACATGTATTTTAAATTAATTTAATGTCATAAAAACAGTGAACCTCCCCGTGACCCACTTTTGGGTCCTGGCCCACCAGTTGAGGAGCCCTGCTGTTGCGTGCAGTACTTAAAGCTCCCTGTTCCTCTTTAACCCTGTACTAATGTGGTCTCCTCCTCAGAAACAGACCTGGAGTAGTTTTCTGTCTGAGTAATCCTGTCTGCTGTAGAGGGCTTCAGTCAGAGGAAGGTCCTACACTGCAGCAGAGCCGATATAAACTACAGCGTTTGGAAAGAGCTGTGGGCGGGGCCAGAGGGCCTTAAAGCGACAGACACCTGTCAAAGCTCCCCAACAGAAGAGGTTTTCCACAGATACATTATTTTAATATAAAACCTGAAAAACTGAAGCAGAGGAGTCACTGTTTCAGAAAGACTCAGTTCTCGGGCCGTACCTGGAAGAGCACGTATCCAAAGCCCTTCCCCAGTCCGGACTGCGGGTCCCGGATCAGCCGGACTCCCTCCACAGGACCACAGTCCTCAAAGTGTCTCCGCAGGGACAGCTCCTTCAGGTCTGAGGGTACACAGGAAATACTCAAAATACTTCTAATACTTATACTGTGTACTAAGACAGGGACAGCTCCTTCAGGTCAGGGACAAACTGAGAATAATCATTTAGTCGTGTTTAAGAAGAAAACTGTCACTTTTGTTTTACCTGAACTGAATTAGTTTCAGATCCAGGTGAACTCACCGAACGCCAGGTTCCCCACGAAGACTGAGCGCTTGTGATTGTGCTGCAGAGGAACAGGACAAAAGTATAAAAGTCATTACACTGTAACACTGCCCCCTGTGGGCGGGACAGGTCATTACACTGTAACACTGCCCCCTGTGGACGGGACAGGTCATTACACTGTAACACTGCCCCCTGTGGACGGGACAGGTCATTACACTGTAACACTGCCCCCTGTGGGCGGGACAGGTCATTACACTGTAACACTGCCCCCTGTGGACGGGACAGGTCATTACACTGTAACACTGCCCCCTGTGGACAGAACAGGTCATTACACTGTAACACTGCCCCCTGTGGACGGGACAGGTCATTACACTGTAACACTGCCCCTTGTGGACAGAACAGGTCATTACACTGTAACACTGCCCCCTGTGGGCAGGACAGGTCATTACACTGTAACACTGGCCCTTGTGGACGGGACAGGTCATTACACTGTAACACTGCCCCCCGTGGACAGGACAGGTCATTACACTGTAACACTGCCCCCTGTGGACAGAACAGGTCATTACACTGTAACACTGCCCCCTGTGGACGGGACAGGTCATTACACTGTAACACTGCCCCCTGTGGACGGTACAGGTCATTACACTGTAACACTGCCCCTTGTGGACAGGACAGGTCATTACACTGTAACACTGCCCCCTGTGGACAGAACAGGTCATTACACTGTAACACTGCCCCCTGTGGACGGGACAGGTCATTACACTGTAACACTGCCCCCTGTGGACGGTACAGGTCATTACACTGTAACACTGCCCCTTGTGGACAGGACAGGTCATTACACTGTAACACTGCCCCCTGTGGACAGAACAGGTCATTACACTGTAACACTGGCCCTTGTGGACAGAACAGGTCATTACACTGTAACACTGCCCCCTGTGGACGGGACAGGTCATTACACTGTAACACTGGCCCTTGTGGACGGGACAGGTCATTACACTGTAACACTGCCCCCTGTGGGCAGGACAGGTCATTACACTGTAACACTGCCCCCTGTGGACGGGACAGGTCATTACACTGTAACACTGCCCCCTGTGGACGGGACAGGTCATTACACTGTAACACTGCCCCCTGTGGGCAGGACAGGTCATTACACTGTAACACTGCCCCCTTGTGGACGGGACAGGTCATTACACTGTAACACTGCCCCCTGTGGACGGGACAGGTCATTACACTGTAACACTGCCCCCTGTGGGCAGGACAGGTCATTACACTGTAACACTGCCCCCTGTGGACGGGACAGGTCATTACACTGTAACACTGCCCCCTGTGGACAGGACAGGTCATTACACTGTAACACTGCCCCTCGTGGACAGGACAGGTCATTACACTGTAACACTGCCCCCCGTGGACGAAACAGGTCATTACACTGTAACACTGCCCCCTGTGGGCAGGACAGGTCATTACACTGTAACACTGCCCCCTGTGGGCAGGACAGGTCATTACACTGTAACACTGCCCCCTGTGGACGGGACAGGTCATTACACTGTAACACTGCCCCCTGTGGACGGGACAGGTCATTACACTGTAACACTGCCCCCTGTGGGCAGGACAGGTCATTACACTGTAACACTGCCCCCTTGTGGACAGGACAGGTCATTACACTGTAACACTGCCCCCTGTGGACGGGACAGGTCATTACACTGTAACACTGCCCCCTGTGGGCAGGACAGGTCATTACACTGTAACACAGAAAGTGTGGTACTGACCGAGGCCGAGTTCGAGACCCGGTCCACTCTGATGAAGAAGTCCGGCTCCACCTCAAGACCGTTGCTGAAATAGAACTTCACAATAAGAGCCTTATATCTACAGAACCCTTTCACAGTAAGAGCCTTATATCTATAGAACCTTTCACAGTAAGAGTCTGGTCCCGTACCTCTCCAGAGCGTTGGTTGCGCTCTGATCGTCTTTGAACACGACGTAGGCGTTAATGCTCTGCTTCTGAGGGTGAGCCTTTCTCCTGAAACACAAAGACCTGGTTTAGACCTGGTTTAGACCTGGTTTAGACCTGGTTTAGACCTGGTTTAGACCTGGTTTAGACCTGGTTTAGACCTGGTTTAGTCCTGGTTTAGACCTGGTTTAGACCTGGTTTAGACCTGGTTTAGACCTGGTTTAGACCTGGTTTAGACCCGGTTTAGACCCGATAGTACTCACATGATGGCTGCCACTCTGCGGGACATACTGGGGTCCTCTCTGACCTAGAAACACAGTTGGATGAGAACTCAAACCAGACTAGAACTGGACTATAACCGGTCTAAAGCAGAGGGACCAGTGTGGACTCACCAGAGACCTGAACCGGATCGACTCGATGGGACCTTTGTCTTTGAACAAGATCCGCAGAGTCTGAGCAGAGAGAGGCAGGATTTAGTGGAATCCTCCAGGGTTTTCAGAGTAAAGTCAGGGGTTCACAGTGGGGTCAGGGGTCACAGTTAAGGGTCAGGGGTCAGGGGCAGTACCTTCTTGGTGCAGCTCAGAGGCAGGTTGCCCACAAACACAGTCCTGCTGTTCCTCTGCTGCTCTCTCTGTTTGTTGGCCTTGAGCTTCTGTCGGTGCTGGACCCAGAACTCGGGTCCTCTCTCCTGCTCCTCCTGCTCCTGTCCTGCTCCCTGGGGCAGTCTCCTCTTCCTGGGTCTGACCGAGGTCTGCTGCTCCTCTTCATCTGCTGCCTGTAAACTCTGCTCTCTGAGGGGAAAACAAACAGAATCAGGGTTAGGAGGAGAGAGTGCACCCCGAGCATCAGAACGGAGCAGACAGAGGAGTGAAGGGACTCCTAACTAGAGCCTGACCGATATATTGGCTGATATAGCCCATTAGAAAATGATGGGTATCGGCTGAAATCTGGCCGATATAAACAGTACTATTTTTACTGTGTGCTGGAACACTGGAATAAAACCTGTTTACTTGCAAATGATGGCCTTTGGTGTTTCCAAACAGTTGGGTTTTACTCTGCAGTTCATAGGAAACAGCCTACCGTATTTTCCGCACTATAAGGCGCATCGGATTATAAGGCACACCTTCAATTAATGGCCTATTTTAAAACAGTTTTCATATATAGGGCGCACCGAATTATAAGGCGCATCCACTAGATGGCACTGCGCTAAAGGGAATGTCAATAAAACAGTCAGATAAGTCAGTCAGTCAAACTTTATTAATAGAATACAAACCAGCGTTCTTACAACTCCCTCGTTGAAAACAATGTATTTCCAACTCCATTTGTCACAGTTCAAAGCTACATGAACAGCGTTCGAGCGCTCAGTTTTCTGTCCCCTCAATGTCGCAACTCTTCTACTGAGATGGAGCAAAGGCCGCGCCTCCTTGTTCTTTTGTGGCAGGATCCATAAACACGCCTATGGCACACATGAACAGCTGGGACTGGAATTCCCCTTTACCGTTTTTACCGCTGTCACTTCGGCGACGCCCCCTGAATACGGTAGCCATAATTAACCAACATTGATCCATATATAAGGCGCGTCAGATTATAAGGCGCACTTGTTTCTGAGAAAATTAAAGGCTTTTAGGTGCGCCTTATAGTGCGAAAAATACAGTAAATCACCTTCTCATGGCCTGAAAAACTCAAAAAGGCAATAAAAATATTATATATTATATATATATTATATCTGTAATTTTTTTGTTACCTAATATCGGCATCGGCCTCAAAAAACCCATATCGGTCGGGCTCTACTCTGAACATAGCACAAACTGGTCTGAGGAGAACCGCTGATGCTCTGGGACTTTTACAATCAACCGTCTCCAGGGTTTACAGAGAACAGGCCCAAAGAGAGAAGAAAATATCCAGTGAGTGGGCGGTCTGAGAGGAAAACGCCCGCCAGAGGTCAGAGGTCAGAGGTCAGAGGAGCTTGTTTTCAACGGGACAGGCTTATTTTGCTGCACTGACTGTGACTACGCTTTACATTTGACTCTGGTGGGAGCACGTGCCGGAGTAGAAATCAGCTGTGCCCCAGGAAATAAATCCTCAATAACATAATTATTTTCACATTTCAGGTGACCATGTTTACTCTTCCAAACTTTTACTGCAGTGTGGAGTTAGGGGCCAAAAAAACAAACAAACAAAAAACTGAAGAGTACTTAGACTATCAACAAAAATGCAATACAAGTCAGAGGGTCCTGTCCCTCGGTCTAGCAACACCCAAGCCTGGTCCGGACTCTGGCGGGACTGACCTGGTCCGGACTCTGGCGGGACTGACCTGGTCCGGACTCTGGCGGGACTGACCTGGTCCGGACTCTGGCGGGACTGACCTGGTCTGGACTCTGGCGGGACTGACCTGGTCTGGACTCGAAGGTCGGCCGCGGTCGTCTCTTTGACCTGGACGCTCTTCTGGATCTGAACTTTCACCTCAGAACTCGACTTCAGCTTCTCACTGGGTTCAACGGTTTTCACAATCTGAGAACACAAAACACAGGACTAAACCAGGTCTAAACCAGGTCTAAACCAGGACTAAACCAGGACTAAACCAGGTCTAAACCAGGACTAAACCAGGTCTAAACCAGGACTAAACCAGGACTAAACCAGGACTAAACCAGGACTAAACACAGGACTAAACACAGGACTAAACCAGGACTAAACCAGGACTAAACCAGGACTAAACCAGGACTAAACCAGGACTAAACCAGGTCTAAACACAGGACTAAACCAGGACTAAACCAGGACTAAACCAGGTCTAAACCAGGTCTAAACACAAGACTAAACCAGGACTAAACCAGGACTAAACACAGGACTAAACCAGGACTAAACCAGGACTAAACACAGGACTAAACCAGGTCTAAACACAGGACTAAACACAGGACTAAACACAGGACTAAACACAGGACTAAACACAGGACTAAACCAGGACTAAACACAGGACTAAACACAGGACTAAACACAGGACTAAACACAGGACTAAACCAGGACTAAACACAGGACTAAACACAGGACTAAACACAGGACTAAACCAGGTCTAAACACAGGACTAAACACAGGACTAAACCAGGACTAAACACAGGACTAAACACAGGACTAAACCAGGACTAAACCAGGACTAAACACAGGACTAAACACAGGACTAAACACAGGACTAAACCAGGACTAAACCAGGACTAAACACAGGACTAAACCAGGACTAAACACAGGACTAAACACAGGACTAAACACAGGACTAAACCAGGACTAAACACAGGACTAAACACAGGACTAAACCAGGACTAAACACAGGACTAAACACAGGACTAAACCAGGTCTAAACACAGGACTAAACACAGGACTAAACCAGGACTAAACACAGGACTAAACACAGGACTAAACCAGGACTAAACACAGGACTAAACACAGGACTAAACCAGGACTAAACACAGGACTAAACACAGGACTAAACCAGGACTAAACCAGGACTAAACACAGGACTAAACACAGGACTAAACCAGGACTAAACACAGGACTAAACACAGGACTAAACCAGGACTAAACACAGGACTAAACACAGGACTAAACCAGGACTAAACACAGGACTAAACACAGGACTAAACCAGGACTAAACCAGGACTAAACACAGGACTAAACACAGGACTAAACACAGGACTAAACCAGGACTAAACACAGGACTAAACACAGGACTAAACCAGGACTAAACACAGGACTAAACACAGGACTAAACCAGGACTAAACCAGGACTAAACACAGGACTAAACACAGGACTAAACACAGGACTAAACACAGGACTAAACCAGGACTAAACCAGGACTAAACACAGGACTAAACCAGGACTAAACACAGGACTAAACCAGGTCTAAACCAGGACTAAACCAGGACTAAACCAGGGCTGACCTGTGGAGCCGGCTGGAACAGTGTTGCTGTTGTTGTTGTTGTGGAGCTGAATAACGCCGACAGTGAACTGGACCCGGGACCAGAACCGGACTTTGACAGACTCCCAGAGACCAGTCCGACCTCGTAGTCCACGGAGTCCTCACTGAACCGAGACACAGAGAGGGACAGAGTTAGACACAGAGAGGGACAAAGTTAGACACAGAGAGGGACAGACGGGTCCAGAGTTAGTCACAGAGAGAGAGACAGACGGGTCCAGAGTTAGACACAGAGAGAGAGACAGACGGGTCCAGAGTTAGTCACAGAGAGAGACAGACGGGTCCAGAGTTAGACACAGAGAGAGACAGACGGGTCCAGAGTTAGACACAGAGAGAGACAGACGGGTCCAGAGTTAGACACAGAGAGAGACAGACGGGTCCAGAGTTAGTCACAGAGAGAGAGACAGACGGGTCCAGAGTTAGACACAGAGAGAGAGACAGACGGGTCCAGAGTTAGTCACAGAGAGAGACAGACGGGTCCAGAGTTAGACACAGAGAGAGACAGACGGGTCCAGAGTTAGTCACAGAGAGAGAGACAGACGGGTCCAGAGTTAGACACAGAGAGAGACAGACGGGTCCAGAGTTAGACACAGAGAGGGACAGACGGGTCCAGAGTTAGTCACAGAGAGAGACAGACGGGTCCAGAGTTAGTCACAGAGAGAGAGACAGACGGGTCCAGAGTTAGTCACAGAGAGAGACAGACGGGTCCAGAGTTAGACACAGAGAGAGACAGAGTTAGACACAGAGAGGGACAGAAGCTCGTCCCGCAGCTCTGCTAAAAAAAACCTGTCTCGTCATAAAAACTTCTCAGTTTAATCTCAAACAAACCTGAGCTTGAGTTTCTTCTTCATGATTTCTTCTTCTGTAACTCCCGCCTTTGTCCTAAACTTATTTTTAATCCAGTCTAATATCTCTCAGCGCGGACATTTGTTTACTGCACGTTTTCCTCCCGAGGCCGCGGTCCAGCGCCGAAATGTTTCCGATCCCTGTGTTCCGGTGTTCCGGTAAACTCGGTTCCCCCATGTTTCCCTTATTGAGCGCAGTACCTTTCTCTCTTTTAAAGGTCTTTTTATGAGCTTGTTGAATCAAACTCATACTATATGCATCATAATCGAATGTATGTTATCCATTTGTGTATTTTAAAGATTAGAATTGTTTAATCTTCTGCTTATTGACATATTCTGTGTAACTCCTGTAACCTGTTTTCATAAAGCATGCCATGTCTGAAAACGACTGTTGATAGTGTAAATTATTTATAAAAAAAAAAAATTGTTGCTCATCTGTAGACCGAGATGCCGAGATTTTTCATGCATTCAATTATTATCCAGTTCAAATATACTGTCTGTATGTGTATCAAATGTCCAAATAAAGTAAAAAGAGCTATTTTACTATTATCTCTGTCAGGATTGTGTTGCATTGATTATGCGTTTATTTCTATGTGCGTAAAATGAGACAAAAACCATCACAGTTGCTTTCCCAAACGTCAATAATCAGCAAATTAAAAACATCTAAATCGTCAAATCAGCATCAAAAGGCAAACATAAATTTGATTATGTTGCATAGAGTATGTGTTGATACAAAAAGTTTGTAAAAAGACCTTAAAATAAAAGAAAGTCCTGGTGCTCAACAGAGGGGAACCAAATTTCCAGGAACAACACTACACTGAGTTAATTTCGCGAGTACAATATTCAACTTTCTGCAAGAGAAATAATTCATTAAAAACGCCTTCACAGCAATGTACAGTGATCATTGATGTTTATTCAGATTAGAGCCAGGTTTGAACCGAAATGTCATGATTTATCTGTGGAGCTGTAAACACGGGGCACAAAACAATCAAACACAACAATTTACTATTAAGAAAAGCAAAATGTGAAAATGATTCATGACCGAAGTGCAAAAAACACATTTTACAGCCTTTAAAAACATGATGCGACTAAATGAGAATGTTTTTGATAAGTTCTCTACTGGTGCCATAAAGAAACAGGAGAAGAGACCAGCAGACGGCAGCAGAGTGAACATAAACAAAGAAAAAGAGCATTTCACTTCCTTAAAAACTTTATGTCTGATCCATTTTCCTCCAAAGTAAAAATGTCTGTGAGGAATCAGTGGAAACAGAGCTGTGCACCGTTTTTTGGATAAATGACTGAGAGCAGACTGGATCAGACTTGGTGTCCTGTGTTTTTTCAGCTGTGGACACAAGATCCATAAACCATGTCCATTAAGACAATATTAAGATGAGAGAGACACAAAGGCAACGGCTTAAGAAAATAAAATCATGTATACAGGCAAACTCTGGCTTAAACACAGAATAAGATGTGCAACAGTGCCCCTGCAATCACACAGGGTCTCCAAAAAATTATAAAAACATTTATCATAATTTCAGTGTATTTCTTAAATCACAGGTTCATAGAGAATAATCAAAGACTTAAAATTGCACCCCATACACTCACTCACACACACTCACCCACTCACTCACACACACTGTAACAGAAATGTTAAAATGAAAGACTTGAACAAAAGCATCAGACCCAGAAAAAGCCTCGTCTCTGTTCATCTTTAGCATCGCTAATGTCCCCGAGTTCTCAGAGTTAGTTCACAGGAAAGGATCTGTTCTCGGTCTTGACTAAAACATGGTTTTGGCTCAGTCAGTCCTCTCTGTGAAGGACGTGATGATGGAACAGTGCTCTTCTACAGGAGAGGACACGAGAGAGGACACAGGAGCGTCCCCAGGAGCGTCCCCAGGAGAGGACACAGGAGAGAGCAGAGGAAAGCCGTGCAGAGGAAAACTGAGAGAGTCCGGGACCGGTTCAGGTTTGAGCCACTGTTTGACTTTCTTTCTGTGGAAGATGAGGACGTAGACCGCAGGGATCCCCACTGCGAGGAGGACCAGGGGCAGGACCACAGCCGGGACGACCCAGGAGTGTTTAGAGACGGGGACGGGGACCTCCTTACACTCAGAGCAGCGGGGCAGTCCCACCGGTCTGTCGAAGTAAACAAACTGCACCTGGACGCAGTAGGTCTGGCCCTGGTCCAGGTCTGGGAGGGACACGGAGGAGAGCCCCGTCCTGCAGGACCCCGGGGACTCTCCCTCTCTGCCGTAGCACACCTGGTACCTGGCGTGGTCTGCGTACTCCAGGGCCAGCGCGTGGTTCCGACTCAGGTGCACAGTGAGAGACCCGGGGCCCGTGGACAGGCGCACCTGAGGCGTGCAGCTGTCCTCGCGCCTCCCGCAGGCTTCCGCCGGCGGCGACTTGAGCGGGCCCCGCTGCGCCCGGACGCGGAACGCCACGCAGCCGTGCTCCGCGTCGCGTCTGAGCGAACCGACGTTACAGCGGTTCACGGACAGCCCGACACACGAAGACACGTTCCTCCATCTGTCCTCACCGAACCCTCGGTACTCCACCGTGTGCGTGGACCCGCTGTCCCCCTCCGCCGGAGACCACTGCAGGACAGAGTCCACCACCTCCACGGCCCCCGGGGGCCTCAGGGGCGCCTCGGGGAACACGGAGACCAGGAAACGGGAGAGGAAAACGAGAAATATCATCCTCACCGCGTCATGTCACGGATTTAAAGAGTTCCCGGACCCGCTGTGGATTAATTACTCCGAATAATCGCCTCGCAATTTAGCCTCGCGAAGTTTTGCTGCCTGCTACTTCCTGAATCCAGAGTGTTTACTGTAACTTTCCTAACTTCCGCCCAGCGTCACTTCCTGTGCGCGCTGGCTAATGTTTTGGTTCGGGAGGTTAAAGGCTTTGGGCTAACGCTGTTTAAAAATACACATTTACACTCTTTATTCTGGTTTAAATGATCCCTAAAGTTATCGACTCAGCTGCGGACCGTTAGGGTAACTGTTTCTGAGTGTCTGAGTCAAAACAGCCTCAGTTTAAGACTTTTAAGTTGTCCAAACCCGCGCCTCGCATATTAGCCTTTAGCTCCCGTTAGCTCCTCTCATGTTAGCCTTTAGCTCCGGTTAGTTCCTCTCATGTTAGCCTTTAGCTCCCGTTAGCTCCTCTCATGTTAGCCTTTAGCTCCGGTTAGTTCCTCTCATGTTAGCCTTTAGCTCCCGTTAGCTCCTCTCATGTTAGACTTTAGCTCCGGTTAGTTCCTCTCTTGTTAGCCTTTAGCTCCCGTTAGCTCAGCGGTGTGTCCCGGAGCCTCTGTAGCCGCCTGCAGAGTCATGTCCGCCGCCAGCGCTCAGCCCCCGCTGCCGGAGGACGCCGTGGGCAGGCGGGTGTCATGCGGCGGGGAGCGGGCCACGGTGCGGTACGTGGGGCCAGTCCCACCGACCAAAGGCAAGAGCCAGGACTTTGACACGTCTAACTGGACCTGTGACTGTGTGACTCTGTTGTCTATAACTGTTTAAACGGTGACTGTTTTCAAATATAAGGTCCTTTTGTTTTCATATTCTCTGGATAATGCATTTTATCTGACTTTATTTGGACCGTAAGCCCACCTCAGTTGTATAAATGCAGTATGCACCAGTGATTCAGGGGCGTGGCATCTGGGAGAAGGGCCCTCAAAAGGGGGTTCTTGTGCCTCTGTAGTTAAGTCTGGATTTAAAATGTTTATATAACATACAACGCATGAGTTTGTTACAGAACCGAGTTTTAACCATGTGTTGGTTAAACCTAAACGTGTTAAAATGTGTCTACTCATTGCTAATGTAAGATGAATATACAACATAAGCTTGGGCTGCAGCTAAGGATTATTTTGATAATCAGTTAATTATTTAATAATAAAATAGTGAAGTGTGAGTAAGGTGGTAAAATCTTGATGTGTTTTATAGTTTCTGTTGAAAATTGGTGATAATTCTATGAAAAATTTCTAATTTTTTACAAAATTTGAACCAGACAAAGCTACAAGTGCCACTGGTGGACGTTTGGGCAGAGTATACACAAAGATATTTTTAATCATAAATGCTCTGGCGTGTTTGAATTTATTTTTTTAAAGCATTAATCGGCTTTAAGAAATCTCAGTACACTTGTGGTGTCTCTGTGTTCTCCTGCAGGAGTGTGGCTGGGGGTGGAGTGGGACAGTCCCGAGAGAGGCAAACACGACGGCGTCCACGAGGGAGTCCAGTACTTCACCTGCAGGTTACACTCTGTCCACTCACCTGTCCTGTCCTTTTCTGTCAGAAATGGATTTAGGTTTAGACCTGGTTTCTTCTATGGAACACACACTTGCACCGAGAAGAGTTTAGTCTTGTTATTTTGCATTTAGTGAAGTTTCTAAAGTTGTAGAACCTGTTAGTTGTCCTCAAAGTGGAGTGGACCCATTCTCAGCCATTAAACAGAACACAGTCACTGCTCCTGTTGGCTCCTCCTCTCCTGTAGATAGTATTGATATATATGTTACTAATAATAATGTAAATAATGTATGTATTTATATAAGTTTTAATAATAATAATGTAGATAATATCTGTGTTAATAATAATACTGTTGATAATATATGTATTAATAATATTACTGTAGCTAATATCTGTGTTAAACCCTCCTCCCGTCGCTGGCCTCAGTTCCCCCGGCACCGGTTCGTTCGTGCGTCCGGCCAAAGTCAGTTTCGGGGTGGACTTCCTGACGGCGGTGGCTGAGGTGTACCATGTGGACGCAGAGGAGGTCCTGAGTGAGGAGATCAGCCTCTCCTTCAAGAAGCTGGAGTGGCAAGGGGTTAAAGAGTTGAGGTAAGTACTGTACCACTCTGCCCCAAACTCTGGAACGTCCCGGTCCAGACTCAAGGGTCTCTGTGTCTCAGCCTCAAGAGTCTGCTGTCCGTCATCCTGAACCGCTGCGATGTGAACGGACCCGGAGCCGAGGGAGAGATCAGGAAAACAACGCCGAGTATCCTTTAACTGAGTAGAGCTGCTCACAGACAGATGACTCTCTGTGGGGGTCTCTGTTGTGTCCCGGTTGTGTCCCTGTTGTGTCTCTGTTGTGTCTCTGTTGTGTCTCTGTTGTGTCTCTGTTGTGTCCCTGTTGTGTCCCTGTTGTGTCCCTGTTGTGTCTCTGTTGTGTCTCTGTTGTGTCCCTGTTATGTCCCTGTTATGTCTCTGTTGTGTCCCTGTTGTGTCCCTGTTGTGTCTCTGTTGTGTCCCTGTTATGTCCCTGTTATGTCTCTGTTGTGTCTCTGTTGTGTCTCTGTTGTGTCTCTGTTGTGTCCCTGTTATGTCCCTGTTATGTCTCTGTTGTGTCCCTGTTGTGTCCCTGTTGTGTCTCTGTTGTGTCTCTGTTTTGTCCCTGTTGTGTCCCTGTTATGTCTCTGTTGTGTCCCTGTTGTGTCTCTGTTGTGTCTCTGTTGTGTCTCTGTTGTGTCCCTGTTGTGTCCCTGTTGTGTCTCTGTTGTGTCTCTGTTGTGTCTCTGTTGTGTCCCTGTTGTGTCCCTGTTGTGTCTCTGTTGTGTCTCTGTTGTGTCTCTGTTGTGTCTCTGTTTTGTCCCTGTTGTGTCCCTGTTTTGTCCCTGTTGTGTCCCTGTTATGTCTCTGTTGTGTCCCTGTTGTGTCCCTGTTGTGTCTCTGTTGTGTCTCTGTTGTGTCTCTGTTGTGTCCCTGTTGTGTCTCTGTTGTGTCTCTGTTGTGTCTCTGTTGTGTCCCTGTTGTGTCTCTGTTGTGTCTCTGTTGTGTCCCTGTTGTGTCTCTGTTGTGTCCCTGCTGTGTCCCTGTTGTGTCTCTGTTTTGTCCCTGTTGTGTCCCTGTTGTGTCCCTGTTGTGTCCCTGTTGTGTCCCTGTTGTGTCTCTGTTGTGTCTCTGTTTTGTCCGTGTTGTGTCTCTGTTGTGTCTCTGTTGTGTCTCTGTTGTGTCCCTGTTGTGTCTCTGTTGTGTCTCTGTTGTGTCTCTGTTGTGTCCCTGTTGTGTCTCTGTTGTGTCTCTGTTGTGTCCCTGTTGTGTCTCTGTTGTGTCCCTGCTGTGTCCCTGTTGTGTCTCTGTTTTGTCCCTGTTGTGTCCCTGTTGTGTCCCTGTTGTGTCCCTGTTGTGTCCCTGTTGTGTCTCTGTTGTGTCTCTGTTTTGTCCGTGTTGTGTCTCTGTTGTGTTAACCCTGTGACCTGTCCTTGACTCGTCCTCATGTGTGCGGTGGCTGGACCTGAGCAGGACTCTGATCAGGTCCTGGGACGACGTGGCGGCCATCGCTGAGCAGATGGAGGCTCTGGAGGGACTGCAGCTCAGGTGAATATGATAACACTAATACGACAGCGCCCCCTGGTGGTTATCACTGGACAGTTTTCAGTGATATTCTCTGTGTTCCAGTTTTAACCGCCTGCAGCTGCCCTCAGACGCTCCTCTTCTCTCTAAAGCCTTTCTCAACCTCAAAGTGCTGGCTCTGACCGAGTGTGAGCTCACCTGGACTCAGGTAAATACTGGACTCACCTGGACTCACCTGGACTCAGGTAAATACTGGACTCACCTGGACTCAGGTAAATACTGGACTCACCTGGACTCAGGTAAATACTGGACTCACCTGGACTCAGGTAAATACTGGACTCACCTGGACTCAGGTAAATACTGGACTCATCTGGACTCAGGTAAATACTGGACTCACCTGGACTCACCTGGACTCAGGTAAATACTGGACTCACCTGGACTCAGGTAAATACTGGACTCACCTGGACTCAGGTAAATACTGGACTCACCTGGACTCACCTGGACTCAGGTAAATACTGGACTCATCTGGACTCAGGTAAATACTGGACTCACCTGGACTCAGGTAAATACTGGACTCACCTGGACTCACCTGGACTCAGGTAAATACTGGACTCATCTGGACTCAGGTAAATACTGGACTCACCTGGACTCACCTGGACTCAGGTAAATACTGGACTCACCTGGACTCAGGTAAATACTGGACTCACCTGGACTCTGTCCCTCTCTTGTGTCACCAGAACTTAATCCTTTCAAAATAAAAGTCTTAACTGGAGTGTAATGATTATAACTTGAAAAGATGTCATTCAGGAGCCACACAAACCGCCATAAAAACCTAGAATACAGATGTTTATGATGTTTATGATGTTTGTCCTGGTGATACCCACCTCAGGCTTAAAGTAGGATAGGCTCCAAGCCCCGAAACCATAGGCGGAGTTTGACTTTTGTATGGGACCTTGCCTCCCCCAAAAGTCATCAGTGTCAGGACGGTCCACAGTGGGACTCTCAGTGTTAGGGCCTCTGAGATCTGATGTACTGCAGCGGGACCTACTCTGTGTTTGGTACAGGAACAGACTGTGGGACAGAACCGACCTGTGACAGAGCCACGCACCACAGCTCTGCACATTTCTGTTTATTTTCTTTTATTGCATTACATTTGTGCATTTTTGGACCGGTGCAGTGATATTCCCTAAACCTCTGACAGGATCCTGCAGGGTTTAAAGTACTCCGGCACTGGGCTGGATTTCTGGTGTGTGGCGCTTGACTGCAAAAAAACAACAACTTACTTATAGAAAACAAAAACAAAAAACGTGTTGATAAATTTTATCTAAACTTAAGAGATTGCTTATGGTGAAGACGCTAAATGAACACAGCTTTCATTCCCTAGAAAATGATTAGCCTAAAAGAAGTAACCCAGACAGCCTTGAACGGCGGTAGTTATGATCCATATGTGTAAAATGCACCAGAATGCAGGAAATTACATTTGTTTTGTTCATATCTTTCTTGGTGGGGACCCCCAGATCCCCCTTGCAAACCATAGTCTCATAAACTTACAACTGAGATATCCACATGAACACCTGCTTCCACACACACACATATAATAATACACCTCATAGAGTAAAGGGATGGCTTGTTTTTGTATAGATGTTAAAAATGTGTTGACCCCTACCTGTCTTTGCCTTAACCCCTGAACCTGTCTGACTGTGCTGTTCTAACTCTGCAGGTGCTGCAGTGCGCCCCCATGTGGCCACAGCTGGAGGACCTGAGTCTGGAGGGAAACAGGATTTCATCACTCACCACGTTAGTCCTGGTTTGGTCCTTGTTAAGTCCTATTTTAGTTTCTGTCTGTTTCTAACTTTATAAATTCACTCAATCCCTGTCTGTGTCCAGTCCCGGTGAGACCCTGCTG
Source organism: Bostrychus sinensis (assembly GCA_020698575.1). NCBI lineage: Eukaryota > Metazoa > Chordata > Actinopteri > Gobiiformes > Eleotridae > Bostrychus > Bostrychus sinensis. The sequence continues at coordinate 41,126,173 of CM036243.1, read as the reverse complement.
CAGACTCTGAAGTCCCTGAGTCTGTCCAGGAACCCTCTGGACCAGGACTGGGTTCTGGCCCTGTCCTCTCTGCCCAGGTCTGGTTTAACACCTTTAACTGGATTATAACTCTGTTAGACTCAGTCTTAAATCTTGACTGGATTTGTTGCTCTCGTTCCAGTCTGGAGCAGCTGAATCTGTCAGAGTCCGGTCTGTCCCTGGTCCACTTCCCCGACTCGGATCCAGGTACGGCGCACGCACCTGTCGCTGTTCAGGAAGCTGTACAGAGGCCAGATGTTAAAGTTAGGTTAAGGTTTTTATTAAGGGTAGCCCCAAGTTCTTAATGGTTTTAAAAAGGTATTAAATTAGATGTTGCCAAAATAAAGGCCTTAAAAATATTAAATCATATAGGCAGGTATTACATTTTGTTCATCTGGGTCTTAAATTGTCAAATTCGGACAAAAGTTTTTCAGTGTTGTACTTAATTAATACTTTATAAGTAACAACAGAGAAGTGTCCTTTTTGCGAGCTGGTTGTGAATTTGGAAACATTCTATCAACAGTGTTTCACTTTTGTCTTGTGCCTTTATTTAGTTTTTGAAAGCATAGTCTGCTGTTTAAATGGGCTGCGTAATGTTGCAGGCTTATTTGTTGCAAAAAACATTGTCACAGTACAGCTGTTACCACTGAAATTTATGATTCCATTTTGAAATTTTTATGCAGAACTAAATTATTTCACCTGTATTAGACCTTTAAAATAAAACCAGTGATTTTCAGAGAGTAATACTGATTAGTGTCCTAATACTTTATTAGTGTAAAATGTATAAAGGTTATTGTTCTTTTGGTGGCAATCTTGTGATACTGGGCGATACAAATAAAACTGAATTGAATTGAAATTGAATTAAATTTTATTCTAAGAGGCATTAAAAAAATCTTAAAGGGTTTTAAATTTCACAAGAAAAGTCCTGGAGCTACCCTGTTATTGTCCCCGTAGAGAAACTTGCCCTCTGCATTTGAGCCCATCCTTCATATGAAGTACTGGGACATGCTCCAGGTCTGTTTTTATTATTATCACCCAAACAGCTCCAGAACGGCATTGTTCTTTTAGATTTATACTTTAACTTTTAACAGTTTTTGTGAGTATTTCCAGCGGGACTCTCACCCGTCCCTTCAGTTTATCTCCAGTTTGTTTACATTTTAATTATTCACCATTACTGTTTATTTGTAGGAGCTGAGACTAAAATGTTTCCAGCTCTGAAGAGTCTGAACCTGGACCACAACCAGATCTCTGAGGTCAGTGTGGCTTTACTCTCGCCTCTCCCGTCTGTCTCAGTGGAGAGAGTGGCTTTACTCTCGCCTCTCCCGTCTGTCTCAGTGGAGAGAGTGGCTTTACTCTCGCCTCTCCCGTCTGTCTCAGTGGAGAGAGTGGCTTTACTCTCGCCTCTCCCGTCTGTCTCAGTGGAGAGAGTGGCTTTACTCTCGCCTCTCCCGTCTGTCTCAGTGGAGAGAGAGAGTGGCTTTACTCTCGCCTCTCCCGTCTGTCTCAGTGGAGAGAGAGAGTGGCTTTACTCTCGCCTCTCCCGTCTGTCTCAGTGGAGTGTTTTAATAAAAGTGTATTTTCTGTCTTTCTCAGTGGAGAGTGATGGACGAACTGGGGAAGCTCCGGAGTCTGGTGCAGTTTTCGTGTCGAGGAAATCCTTTAAAATCCAGCGACGGGAATCACAGAACGGCCACCCAGCTCCTGATCGCCAAACTGGGAAAACTGCAGCTGCTCAACGGCTGCGAGGTAGAGCTCACACATGGGTCCTGGACCAGATCTGGAGAAGGGTCCGGCTGGGTACCCCTGAGCAGGATCTGAGCTCAAGATCTGGTCCACTGCTCCTGACAGGTTTCACCCCAGCAGCACAATGAGGACTTCACCAAAAAACTGATCATTTTAATTTAGGGCTAAACCAGATCTAAATTAGGACTAAACAAGCCCAAGACCAGGACTAAACCAGGTCTAAAAGCCTGAGGACTTTGTGATAAGTAGGGCTGTAGTTGACTACAAAAATTGTTAGTCGACCAAAGTTAAACCCAGTGCAGTAATTAACCGAAATCGACCTAAGGACATGTGGGGGACTTACCAGAGTCTGACCTAAAAATATTACTTTACATTAATTAGGTGATACAATATTTACAAAAGATGGATGTAAAATACATTGTTATCTAAAAATCATCTATGTTATATTAAATAAAATGAAAAGTAAAAGTGATAAAGAAAATTAGAGTTGCTTTTTCACTGCAAAGAGTGGATGCAACTAATCAACCAATGAAATTTTAGTTTACACTTCATTGACCGATGAATCGACCAAAGGCAGTCAGCTGTAGTGATAAGTGAATTAAACAGCTGTATAATTATATATGTATCTGTTTATCTACAGGTGGACCCCGCGGACCGCAGGGGGGCGGAGCTAGACTACATCAAACTGTTTGGGGAGGCGTGGCTTAAGGCAGGTGGGCTGGGCCAGCTGAGCTCAGAGTTCATCAGCGAGCACCCGAGATACCAGGCTCTGATCCAGAGTGAGTCCCGGGACTTAGGCTGCGCTCACACCGAGCCCGAATCACGCATCAGATTCTCTCTGTTCTCTCTCGCCTAAACAAAGTGAGCTCCCGTCTAAACAAAGTGAGCTTTCATCTAAACAAAGTGAGCTTTTGTCTAAACAAAGTGAGCTTTTGTCTAAACAAAGTGAGCTTTTGTCTAAACAAAGTGAGCTTTCATCTAAACAAAGTGAGCTTTCGTCTAAACAAAGTGAGCTTTCATCTAAACAAAGTGAGCTTTCATCTAAACAAAGTGAGCTTTCGTCTAAACAAAGTGAGCTCCCGTCTAAACAAAGTGAGCTTTCGTCTAAACAAAGTGAGCTCCCGTCTAAAGAAAGTGAGCTCCCGTCTAAACAAAGTGAGCTCCCGTCTAAACAAAGTGAGCTCCCCTCTAAACAAAGTGAGCTTTCGCCTAAACAAAGTGAGCTCCAGTCTAAACAAAGTGAGCTCCCGTCTAAACAAAGTGAGCTCCCCTCTAAACAAAGTGAGCTTTCGCCTAAACAAAGTGAGCTCCCGTCTAAACAAAGTGAGCTCCCGTCTAAACAAAGTGAGCTCCCGTCTAAACAAAGTGAGCTCCCCTCTAAACAAAGTGAGCTTTCGCCTAAACAAAGTGAGCTCCAGTCTAAACAAAGTGAGCTTTCGTCTAAACAAAGTGAGCTCCCATCTAAACAAAGTGAGCTCCCGTCTAAACAAAGTGAGCTCCCGTCTAAACAAAGTGAGCTCCCCTCTAAACAAAGTGAGCTCCCGTCTAAACAAAGTGAGCTTTCGTCTAAACAAAGTGAGCTCTCGTCTAAACAAAGTGAGCTTTCGTCTAAACAAAGTGAGCTCCAGTCTAAACAAAGTGAGCTCCCCTCTAAACAAAGTGAGCTCCCGTCTAAACAAAGTGAGCTTTCGTCTAAACAAAGTGAGCTCCCGTCTAAACAAAGTGAGCTCTCGTCTAAACAAAGTGAGCTTTCGTCTAAACAAAGTGAGCTCCCGTCTAAACAAAGTGAGCTCCCGTCTAAACAAAGTGAGCTTTCGTCTAAACAAAGTGAGCTTTCGTCTAAACAAAGTGAGCTTTTGTCTAAACAAAGTGAGCTTTCGTCTAAACAAAGTGAGCTCCCCTCTAAACAAAGTGAGCTTTCGTCTAAACAAAGTGAGCTTTCATCTAAACAAAGTGAGCTTTCATCTAAACAAAGTGAGCTTTCGTCTAAACAAAGTGAGCTTTCGTCTAAACAAAGTGAGCTCCCATCTAAACAAAGTGAGCTCCCCTCTAAACAAAGTGAGCTTTCGTCTAAACAAAGTGAGCTTTCGTCTAAACAAAGTGAGCTTTCGTCTAAACAAAGTGAGCTTTCGTCTAAACAAAGTGAGCTCCCGTCTAAACAAAGTGAGCTCCCGTCTAAACAAAGTGAGCTCCAGTCTAAACAAAGTGAGCTCCAGTCTAAACAAAGTGAGCTCCAGTCTAAACAAAGTGAGCTCTCGCCTAAACAAAGTGAGCTCCCGTCTAAACAAAGTGAGCTCCCCTCTAAACAAAGTGAGCTTTCGTCTAAAGAAAGTGAGCTTTCGTCTAAACAAAGTGAGCTTTTGTCTAAACAAAGTGAGCTTTCGTCTAAACAAAGTGAGCTTTCGTCTAAACAAAGTGAGCTTTCGTCTAAACAAAGTGAGCTTTTGTCTAAACAAAGTGAGCTTTCGTCTAAACAAAGTGAGCTTTCGTCTAAACAAAGTGAGCTTTCGTCTAAACAAAGTGAGCTTTCATCTAAACAAAGTGAGCTCCCGTCTAAACAAAGTGAGCTCTCGTCTAAACAAAGTGAGCTCCCCTCTAAACAAAGTGAGCTCCAGTCTAAACAAAGTGAGCTCCAGTCTAAACAAAGTGAGCTCTCGCCTAAACAAAGTGAGCTCCCGTCTAAACAAAGTGAGCTCCCCTCTAAACAAAGTGAGCTTTCGTCTAAACAAAGTGAGCTTTTGTCTAAACAAAGTGAGCTTTCGTCTAAACAAAGTGAGCTTTCGTCTAAACAAAGTGAGCTTTCGTCTAAACAAAGTGAGCTTTCGTCTAAACAAAGTGAGCTTTCATCTAAACAAAGTGAGCTCCCGTCTAAACAAAGTGAGCTCTGGTCTAAACTGAGCCGCTGTTTCAGGGCTAATTCTGTCCCGTTAGCTCACCTGTGTCCTGTGTCCCTGCGAGGACATGTCCCCAGGACACTGCTGCTGTGTTTAAGCACTCAGCCCCAGGAGTAGTTTTTGTGTACAATAGCGCTCTCTAGTGGTTTTAGTGAGGTACAGGCAGTACTGTGTACACAGGCTCTGTGTAGTTTTTGTGAAGTGTAATTCAGTTCAATTCAGTTTTATTTGTATGTCCCAGTATCACAACAAAGGGTTCCTCAAAGGGCTTCACAAACAGTTAAACAAACATAAACAATCAGACCTAACACACAATCAACGCAAACAATAACTACACTAAACTAAACAGAACCAGGACACTCCTGTCCTTAGACCCTCCTCAGTAAGGAAACACTCCTAAAAAACCCAGTGACTAATCTAGCAGGCTCATCTTTGCTCATGGTAAAGTTAAGTTCCCCTTTATGTTTTGTTAATAATCCCAGTGTCTTTGTGTTTATTTTTTGTTTTCATGATAATCAGAGCGAGTCTGAAGGAAATCCCTGTCCCAGGCTCGTGTCTCATTAAACAGAACCACAGCTCTGCTGCACTCACAAACAAGAAAATTAAGGTTCTCATTTGACGTCTAGACGCCCGTTTACAGTGACTGAATCTAAATCTGACGCCTCAGTCGTGTTTGGTGTGAACACAGCGTTACTCTTTACCAGGTTTTACTCTGAGGGTTACTCTTTACCAGGTTTTACTCTGAGGGTTACTCTTTACCAGGTTTTACTCTGAGGGTTACTCTTTACCAGGTTTTACTCCGAGGGTTACTCTTTACCAGGTTTTACTCCGAGGGTTACTCTTTACCAGGTTTTACTCTGAGGGTTACTCTTTACCAGGTTTTACTCTGAGGGTTACTCTTTACCAGGTTTTACTCTGAGGGTTACTCTTTACCAGGTTTTACTCTGAGGGTTACTCTTTACCAGGTTTTACTCTGAGGGTTACTCTTTACCAGGTTTTACTCCGAGGGTTACTCTTTACCAGGTTTTACTCCGAGGGTTAACCGCAGTAAATGTTCTCTCTGTGTCCAGAGTACGGAGCTCCAGAGGAGGGAGAACTGAAGAAGACTCAGCCGTTCGCTCTGAAGAACCAACTCCTGAGTCAGTCATCCTGCTGTCTCTCTGCTGTCTCTCTGTTGTCTCTCTGCTGTCTCTCTGCTGTCCTCCTGCTGTCTCTCTGCTGTCTCTCTGCTGTCCCTCTGCTGTCTCTCTGCTGTCCTCCTGCTGTCTCTCTGCTGTCTCTCTGCTGTCCCTCTGCTGTCTCTCTGCTGTCCCTCTGCTGTCTCTCTGCTGTCTCTCTGCTGTCCTCCTGCTGTCCTCCTGCTGTCCTCCTGCTGTCCCTCTGCTGTCTCTCTGCTGTCCCTCTGCTGTCTCTCTGCTGTCTCTCTGCTGTCCTCCTGCTGTCTCTCTGCTGTCCTCCTGCTGTCTCTCTGCTGTCCTCCTGCTGTCTCTCTGCTGTCCTCCTGCTGTCTCTCTGCTGTCCTCCTGCTGTCCTCCTGCTGTCCCTCTGCTGTCTCTCTGCTGTCCCTCTGCTGTCTCTCTGCTGTCTCTCTGCTGTCCTCCTGCTGTCTCTCTGCTGTCCTCCTGCTGTCTCTCTGCTGTCCTCCTGTTGTCTCTCTGCTGTCCTCCTGCTGTCTCTCTGCTGTCCCTCTGCTGTCTCTCTGCTGTCCTCCTGCTGTCTCTCTGCTGTCTCTCTGCTGTCCCTCTGCTGTCCCTCTGCTGTCTCTCTGCTGTCCTCCTGCTGTCTCTCTGCTGTCTCTCTGCTGTCCCTCTGCTGTCTCTCTGCTGTCCTCCTGCTGTCTCTCTGCTGTCCTCCTGCTGTCTCTCTGCTGTCTCTCTGCTGTCCTCCTGCTGTCTCTCTGCTGTCTCTCTGCTGTCTCTCTGCTGTCCTCCTGCTGTTTCTCTGCTGTCTCTCTGCTGTCTCTCTGCTGTCCTCCTGCTGTCTCTCTGCTGTCTCTCTGCTGTTTTCCTGCTGTCTCTCTGCTGTCCTCCTGCTGTCTCTCTGCTGTCCTCCTGCTGTCTCTCTGCTGTCTCTCTGCTGTCTCTCTGCTGTCTCTCTGCTGTCCTCCTGCTGTCTCTCTGCTGTCTCTCTGCTGTCTCTCTGCTGTCCTCCTGCTGTCTCCCTGCTGTCTCTCTGCTGTCCTGTTGTCTCTCTGCTGTCCTCCTGCTGTCTCTCTGTTGTCTCTCTGCTGTCTCTCTGCTGTCCTCCTGCTGTCTCCCTGCTGTCTCTCTGCTGTCCTCTTGCTGTCTCCCTGCTGTCTCTCTGCTGTCCTCCTGCTGTCTCGCTGCTGTCCTCCTGCTGTCTCCCTGCTGTCTCTCTGCTGTCCTGTTGTCTCTCTGCTGTCCTCCTGCTGTCTCTCTGTTGTCTCTCTGCTGTCTCTCTGCTGTCCTCCTGCTGTCTCGCTGCTGTCCTCCTGCTGTCTCTCTGTTGTCTCTCTGCTGTCTCTCTGCTGTCCTCCTGCTGTCTCTCTGCTGTCCTCCTGCTGTCTCCCTGCTGTCTCTCTGCTGTCCTCTTGCTGTCTCCCTGCTGTCTCTCTGCTGTCCTCCTGCTGTCTCGCTGCTGTCCTCCTGCTGTCTCTCTGCTGTCTCTCTGCTGTCTCTCTGCTGTCTCCCTGCTGTCCCTCTGCTGTCTCCCTGCTGTCTCTCTGCTGTCCTGTTGTCTCTCTGCTGTCCTCCTGCTGTCTCTCTGTTGTCTCTCTGCTGTCCTCCTGCTGTCTCGCTGCTGTCCTCCTGCTGTCTCTCTGTTGTCTCTCTGCTGTCTCTCTGCTGTCCTCCTGCTGTCTCTCTGCTGTCCTCCTGCTGTCTCCCTGCTGTCTCTCTGCTGTCCTCCTGCTGTCCTCCTGCTGTCTCTCTGCTGTCTCTCTGCTGTCTCCCTGCTGTCTCCCTGCTGTCTCCCTGCTGTCTCTCTGCTGTCTCTCTGCTGCCTCTCTGATCTGGTCCATCAGGGGGAGTAAAGAGCTTTCAGATCAGATCCATGGGAACGTTCTAAGCCAGGTCTAAATCTGGACTATGCCAGGTCTAAATCTGGACTATGCCAGGTCTAAATCTGGACTATGCCAGGTCTAAATCTGGACTAAGCCAGGTATAAATCTGGACTATGCCAGGTCTAAATCTGGACTATGCCAGGTCTAAATCTGGACTATGCCAGGTCTAAATCTGGACTAAGCCAGGTATAAATCTGGACTATGCCAGGTCTAAATCTGGACTATGCCAGGTATAAATCTGGACTATGCCAGGTCTAAATCTGGACTATGCCAGGTCTAAATCTGGACTATGCCAGGTCTAAATCTGGACTATGCCAGGTCTAAATCTGGACTATGCCAGGTATAAATCTGGACTATGCCAGGTCTAAATCTGGACTATGCCAGGTATAAATCTGGACTGAGCCAGGTCTAAACCAGGCCCTGTCTGTGAGTCTACTCCCCCTGCTGGTCAGGACCGGGGTTGGTTTTCTGTCACAGTCCTGTTCCTCAGACCTGTCCCTGTTCTTTCAGGGGTCACCTTTGTGTGTCCGGACCAGGCCGACCGTAAACCGGTCCAGAAGAAACTCCCAGGTACAGTCTCACAAACACCAGAACCCGTCCACTAGAGGGCCGCACCCCACAGCTTTAAACCCCAGAGCTACCTAGTGAGGCGCAAAAAATACTTTCTATGCTCACTGTAATAAATATAGAATTATACTAAGAACCATCAAATACTGTAGCTCCAGTTTCAGTGGATTTTTTACCAGAGAGCATTTACCCCTCAAATAGAAGATATCCAAGTGTGAGTCCAGGTCTGGGCTCTACATCGTTACCATTGCAAGATAGGGTCAGAGTCCAGATTTCTTTTCAGCACTGGCTTGTTTGTGTTTGTCCTCAGCTTTGATGGAGGTGCAGAAAGTCAAAGGTCTTCTCCAAAGACTCATGAAGGTCCCAGCTTCAGACCTCAGACTGTCCTACAGCTCCCCCAAGGTAGGTTTAGTCCTGGTTTAGTCCTGGTTTAGACCTGGTTTAGACCTGGTTTAGTCCTGGTTTAGTCCTGGTTTAGTCCTGGTTTAGTCCTGGTTTAGACCTGGTTTCTGGTCTGTGTTTCAGAAGGTGGGGATTGAGTACCGCATGGACAACGACCTGAAGAGTCTCCAGTTTTACTCAATCGAAGACGGAGACACCGTCCTGGTCCGATGGTCTTGATCCTGGTCCGATGGTCTTGATCCTGGTCCGATGGTCTTGATCCTGGTCCGATGGTCTTGATCCTGGTCCGATGGTCTTGATCCTGGTCCGATGGTCTTGATCCTGGTCCGATGGTCTTGATCCTGGTCCTCGTCCAGGTCCAGTCCACACTTAAAGACTCATTTTGCTCTGAACTGATAAATCTGTGCCTCTGCGTCTGCCATGTACTAATACACAATAAAATGTAAAAATACAAAACAGTAAATCTTGGTAAAGTCCTGATTTGGACTTGGATCTCAGACGGTGGTCCCGGTCTGGGTCTGGGTCTGGGTCTGGGTCTGGGTCTGGGCCAGAACCATGCGGCTCCACTCACAGTAACACTTCCCAGGGTTTCACTGAGTCTGTGAGAGTAAGTTATGAATACATTTCATATCCAGGAAGACTTACTGATTTTATTTTTAATCAATTGATATTTAACCACTTTAAAGTTTTTTATTAAGATTTTACCTTTTTATTAATTTTGTTTTATTATAATTTTGGTGTAAAAAATATTTGGGTAAATACCACATCTATAAACTTTTAGTATCTTCAGTTCTGATCCTGGATGTGTGAGTAGTTTATATTGTCAGCATCAGTAGTATTTAAGTTATGGAGGATAGTTGTATAGTTCAGTTTTAGGGGGACACTTACTGAAGTACCTGAAGTCTGTACTCTTCACCTGCTGTAAGTACTGCAGTACTGTCTCTGTGGTACTGCAGTACTGTCTCTGTGGTACTGCAGTACTGTCTCTGTAGTACTGCAGTACTGTCTCTGTAGTACTGCAGTACTGTGTCAAAGGCAGTTTTGCTGTAGGCGTGTCCTGACTGGTTTTACTGCAGTCCTTTCACATGACACTTCACTAAACCATTATACTGTCAAGAACTGCAGTACTCATCACAGTATCACCACTACTACTACTACTACTGCTACTACTACTACTGCTACTACTACTACTGCTACTACTACTACTACTACTACTACTGCTACCTCTGAGTGTCTGAACTGGTGAGTAACAGATTTTAATGAACTCAAACATGAAATGAATTTGATGTGTTTTAGGAGGGCGTACAGAGTCCTGGTCCTGGTTTAGACCTGGTTTAGTCCTGGTTTAGACCTGGTTTAGACCTGGTTTAGTCCTGGTTTAGTCCTGGTTTAGTCCTGGTCTAGTCCTGGTTTAGTCCTGGTCTAGACCTGGTTTAGACCTGGTTTAGTCCTGGTTTAGTCCTGGTTTAGTCCTGGTCTAGTCCTGGTTTAGTCCTGGTTTAGCCCTGGTTTAGACCTGGTTTAGTCCTGGTTTAGACCTGGTTTAGCCCTGGTTTAGACCTGGTTTAGTCCTGGTTTAGTCCTGGTTTAGCCCTGGTTTAGACCTGGTTTAGTCCTGGTTTAGACCTGGTTTAGTCCTGGTTTAGTCCTGGTTTAGTCCTGGTTTAGACCTGGTTTAGTCCTGGTTTAGTCCTGGTTTAGACCTGGTTTAGTCCTGGTTTAGCCCTGGTTTAGTCCTGGTTTAGACTTGGTTTAGACCTGGTTTAGTCCTGGTTTAGACCTGGTTTAGTCCTGGTTTAGACCTGGTTTAGTCCTGGTTTAGTCCTGGTTTAGACCTGGTTTAGACCTGGTTTAGTCCTGGTTTAGCCCTGGTTTAGTCCTGGTTTAGACCTGGTTTAGACTTGGTTTAGACCTGGTTTAGTCCTGGTTTAGACCTGGTTTAGTCCTGGTTTAGACCTGGTTTAGTCCTGGTTTAGTCCTGGTTTAGACCTGGTTTAGACCTGGTTTAGTCCTGGTTTAGTCCTGGTTTAGACCTGGTTTAGTCCTGGTTTAGACCTGGTTTAGTCCTGGTTTAGTCCTGGTTTAGCCCTGGTTTAGACCTGGTTTAGTCCTGGTTTAGACCTGGTTTAGTCCTGGTTTAGACCTGGTTTAGTCCTGGTTTAGTCCTGGTTTAGCCCTGGTTTAGACCTGGTTTAGTCCTGGTTTAGTCCTGGTTTAGACCTGGTTTAGTCCTGGTCTAGTCCTGGTTTAGTCCTGGTTTAGACCTGGTTTAGACCTGGTTTAGTCCTGGTTTAGTCCTGGTTTAGACCTGGTTTAGTCCTGGTTTAGTCCTGGTTTAGTCCTGGTCTAGTCCTGGTTTAGTCCTGGTTTAGTCCTGGTTTAGCCCTGGTTTAGACCTGGTTTAGTCCTGGTTTAGACCTGGTTTAGTCCTGGTTTAGACCTGGTTTAGTCCTGGTTTAGTCCTGGTTTAGCCCTGGTTTAGACCTGGTTTAGTCCTGGTTTAGTCCTGGTCTAGTCCTGGTTTAGTCCTGGTCTAGACCTGGTTTAGACCTGGTTTAGTCCTGGTTTAGTCCTGGTTTAGACCTGGTTTAGTCCTGGTTTAGTCCTGGTTTAGTCCTGGTCTAGTCCTGGTTTAGTCCTGGTTTAGCCCTGGTTTAGTCCTGGTTTAGACCTGGTTTAGCCCTGGTTTAGACCTGGTTTAGTCCTGGTTTAGTCCTGGTTTAGCCCTGGTTTAGACCTGGTTTAGTCCTGGTTTAGACCTGGTTTAGTCCTGGTTTAGTCCTGGTTTAGTCCTGGTTTAGTCCTGGTTTAGTCCTGGTTTAGTCCTGGTTTAGACCTGGTTTAGACTTGGTTTAGACCTGGTTTAGTCCTGGTTTAGACCTGGTTTAGTCCTGGTTTAGACCTGGTTTAGTCCTGGTTTAGTCCTGGTTTAGACCTGGTTTAGTCCTGGTTTAGTCCTGGTTTAGACCTGGTTTAGACCTGGTTTAGTCCTGGTTTAGACCTGGTTTAGACCTGGTTTAGACCTGGTTTAGTCCTGGTTTAGACCTGGTTTAGTCCTGGTTTAGTCCTGGTTTAGACCTGGTTTAGACCTGGTTTAGTCCTGGTTTAGACCTGGTTTAGTCCTGGTTTTAGTAATAAAATAAAAACAAAATCAGTTTCCTAGTCCAGGTTTAACATAATACACGGCGTTACAAAAATCCAGCCAATCAGAATTCAGATTTCTCCGGCGCTGTCCCCTGTTTCCAGGTAAATATCTCACTCAGACTGATGCTAATGCTAATGCTATAAGCATTATAGCATTAGCATAATGCTATAAGCGTTAGCATTTGTGCTAAAGCAGTTTCCCAGCCTGGGGTACAGCTCTTTGCAGGAGGGTACTTGGAATTATTTCATAACTATAAATATTTCAAGCGTCTCACTGACTGAGAACTGCTTAAGAATATTCTTTGAATATTATATTTTGTTACATATTTTTAGCTTATATTAGTTTAATAGTAATATTATTTTTTTAAATTCTGAACATAAAATATAAAGTAAAATGAATAATGAAATTGTTATATTTTCTGTTTTATATTTTTATTTTAAAGGCAGGCAAATTATTATTTTATCTTCAAATTGTTTAGAAGAAAAAATGCAGGAGAATTTGTATCAAAAGAAAATGAAGTATTAATAAACGCATAAAAGGTTTCATATGAGCACTTTTTAAATAATAATCAGCTCAGATGAGTGAGGGGGATTCGATAAACCACGGGACACGAGACTAACAAGGTTAGTAACCACTGGGCTGAAGAATATTCTTGTGTATTTGTTAAAATGTGAAAAGTCAGAGAGTAAATAAAGTTACTCCAGGTAAACGTCAGTGGAACAGTGAGTGTGAGATTATTTTGTTTTGAGCGCAGACAGAAAGCTCAGCGTCATGGTGACTGGACGGTGACCGGTCTGACGGCTGGGACAGATTCCTCTCCAGAGTGAGTTATTTCCTCCTCAGCGTGTTTACTGGATCTGACTCTGGAGCTCCACCAATCAGAGAGGAGAATGTGTCAGGGGGCGGGGCTTAAACAAACTCGTGCTCAGGGGAAACCCAGGTGAGGCACGTGCTTCTGTGTGTGCTGCGGGGCCGGTTCAGGCAGGTAACGATTGCGTGGCAGCAGCAGAGTTTCGTGTGTCATGTCCCAACAGATACACTGTAAAAAAAAATCTGTACATTTTACGGTAAAAAATTGGCAGCTGTTGTTGCCAGAATTCTACCGTAAAAACTACAAGATGCCTGTATTTCATTTTACAATATAATATTATCACAAAAGTTTTTGACTTGAGTTTTTCATTATTATTTACTGTAAAATTGAAATTGATTATCTTTCAAAAAAAATAGATAAATGGATATTTTAGTTTGTGACTTACGTTTTAATCAACATTTACTGTAAAATTTTAAGTTATTATCTTTGAAAAAGGTGTTAAACTGTAATTAACACTGGACTCAATTATTTTAACAGTGCTATACTGTATACATTACTTCTATAGTAAGCTAGCTGGTAGTTTCCCGCATGCTAAGTGGATAGTGGATGATAAGTGGATAGCCATTTAATGTCCAAGCTTCATTGTTATAAAGCCCAAAAAAAAATGTCAAAATAATTGATTAATTGACAGGAATAATTACCTCAGTTAGCCTACTGAGGCTCCTGGAGGGTGGGGCAAAACTCTCTGGCCACTTACGCTGTGATGACTTACTTACTTAGGTTACTCAGGTGCTTTCTGGTCGCAGGCCCTGTGGCCTCTATGACCAGATCTTGAGCTGAACTTTACTTCATAATGTTTGTGATTTGCGACATACTGGGTTCGGGGTAACTAAAGGAGTTATCTTCCCAGTTAAAGTACCATGGGTGGTGTTTCCAGAGTTGATCAAGTCGTGATTTGAAGCTGTTCAGACTTAGAGCAGTTACAACAGAGGCTGGCAGGGCATTCCATGTATTTACATCCTATTGCTAAAAAACCTTTGTCTCATACTGGTTACTGTGACGGGCGCCATTCAATGTTCTAAAGGGTACGTTGATCTTTATCTCGTAATTACGAGAAAACTATCTCGTAAATACGAGAAAAACTATCTCGTAAATACGAGAAAACTATCTCGTAATTATGAGAAAAACTATCTCGTAATTACGACTTATTTTCTCGTAATTACGAGATAGTTTTTTTTTTTTTTTTGGTGACTACTATGCGCTTCCGTAAAATGCACCGTAATTAGTTGGAAAAAAAAGTGTCCCAGTTTTTTGGGTTTAGAAATCTGGTCACCCTAGACTGAGAGCTTAGATTTTTTTCTGTTCCATATTTTCTCAGTAAAGATGTTACATAGCAAAATGTGTGTTTTTGGGATAAAAACAGCTCATTTGTTTTCGAGGCCCTAAAGTGAAGCATCTGTATCTCAGTGAGTTGGTAAAGTTAGATTTGTTTTTATTTCTCGAGATGTCTCACCAAATCACACTTTTTGTGTTTTTTTTAAGTGGTCACCTGAGCAGACTGCTCTTTCTGTTGTGCTGCCACAGGGGGGCAGTACACACAGGGGTATGGAAGGTTTTGAAAAGTGCAGTCTTGACTCGGGTGACCACCTGTCCCACTTTTGGTTGTTCTGCAGCTGCCATTTAGGCATCTGTCCCTCCATCCCACTGATTAAGATAATGTCCCACTTTTTCATTTTTGATCACTGGGTCTTTTAAAAAACAAAGATTCAGGTTAAAGGACGACATGGTCAGATTACATTTTACACAGATTCCCTGTGTAAAATGTAGAATACATATCTGTGGCTGTCCTGTCTTGCTGGGTTGAATATGTGGTTGTTGTGTTTCAGGACAGGCCTCTCCTTGTTGCTGGATTGTGTTGAATTTACAGACTGAGGGCTTTTTAACGCTCTGTGCACCTTAAACATTTACAAACACTCGTTACCTTCGGGACCCGTTTGGGACCTCTCATAAAATAGCTATAATGTCAAATGTAATTTTTTTTTTTTTTTTTACTTTTTTTCAAATTAAATCCTTTCTTCTACTTCAGCTCTAATCATAGATATGAAGTTTATTAACATTTATTTATATTTTCTATGTTTTTATGGCCTTTTTGTCATCAAAACCCCCGTTTTTTATTTTAGATGACAAAAGCACAAAATTTGTCATATTATACAAAAATGAGTTGCAGAGTGGATCACTTGGGGTAAAGTTATTCGAGCCTTGACTAAGTCAGTAATTAATAACAACATTGGTTTTGATGCATTTTTAATTTTGGAGCAAAGAAGTTTTTGTAAAAACTTGTGACTTTAAGTACGCGTTTGGGCCCATTGACTTCCATTATAATGACAGATTTTTGACATCCTGTAATCCTGACATGTTATAATACTTTTTTCATGAAAACCTAATAAATCTAAGCCTTTACTTTCAAAATAAAGGGAAATTAGGTTTTTGGTCAGATTGAACCCCTAAGCAAGTGTATATAAAATGCATATCTCCTGTTCTATACACCTTAAACACCAACTTAAAAACATTATTCTGACCAAGTTTCACACCAACAGCTTTTAAAATGACTGATTTATAGGAGGATCAAAAAGGTAAAAACAGCAAAAAGTACACGTTTGGACCCTAGGGTGCTGCGAGGGTTAAAAAATGTTTCTGTTCCATCTTTTTTATTCCAAAGAATAAAGTCTCGGCAAAGACATTACTTTCATAATATGTATTTTTGTGATAAAAACAGCACATCAGATGTTTTATCGGCCCTAAACTGAAACAACTTGTATCTCAGTAAGTCGGTAAGTTAGATTTGTTATTGAAAGATTTATTTCCTCATCACTGACTCTGAGGATGGTTCAGACAGAAGAAGTCAGGGAGAGACAGTTTAGTGTCCTCTGTCCTGTGTCCTGACGATCATGAAATTACTCTTTTTTGTTTTGTATTTAAAGTCAAAGTAAATACTGATTCACCTCTTCCTCTTCACCCTTTGGAGTCGATAAAACAGTGTAACAGAGGGCAGCGCTCGCACTCACAGTGGAGAGTTTTCATGTAAAAAAAGTTTACTGTCACACAGAAACTTTGAAACGTTAAGTGCAGTACCGTCTCTCACCACTGGAGGGGGTCCACAAGGGCTCTGGGTAATGCAATGCAGTTCAATTTAAAAACTACAAGGACAAACGTGCACAGCAACCACCACCACCTCATCCTGGTGAAGGGCTGAGAGCCAGAGTCATCCTAGCAGTGGTGTTCAAAGAGGTGTGAGGATTTAGTAAAATAGGGAGCTGGAGGAGTCTGGGGAGAGGGAAGGTTGTGTCTAAATTGTATCACTTTAGATTTCACATAATAAGGATGTTAAGGACAGGAACTGAGAGCAGATAAACTACTAAAAGCGTGTTTTGTGTTTTTCAGAGATGGCGCTTGCACTCGAAAGCCAAGAGTCCTACTACACCTGCTACATCTGTCTGGAGATCTTCACTGAGCCCGTCTCCACTCCCTGCGGACACAACTTCTGCAAAATCTGCATCACTCAGCAATGGAGCGGTCCTGCTCCCTTCAAATGTCCCGTTTGTAAAGAGACGTTCACCACACGGCCTCACCTCAAAGTCAACTCCTTCATCTCCACCATGGTCTCTCAGTTCAAGAGCCAGATTCAGGGGGGACCAGAGCTGAAGAAACCCGCGGAAGTCCTCTGTGACTTCTGCACCGACCCCAAGATGAAGGCAGCGCGGTTCTGCCGGGACTGCTCCACGTCCTACTGCGACACCCACCTCCAGCCTCACTACACCATCCTGGGGCTGAAGAGACACCAGCTGCTGGAGCCCGGGGCGGCCCTGGAGCGCGGGGCAGCCCTGGAGCGCGGGGCAGCCCTGGAGCGCGGGGCAGCCCTGGAGCGCGGGGCAGCCCTGGAGCGCGGGGCAGCCCTGGAGCGCAAGAGCCCTCCCAAACTGGTCAACGATCGGGACATCTACGGCTACGGCTCGTACACTCTGACCAACCGCAAGATCCACGACCGGCTGGGCAAGATCCAGGAAATCAAGACCTCTGTGGAGCAGAGCCAGAGGGCCGCCAACAGGAAGGCCACAGACGTGGTGCAGGTGTTTAACTCCGTGGTGCAGGAGGTCCAGAGGAGCCTGGATGAGTTCACTGACGTGATCGAAGAGACACAGAGACAAACGGAGCGACAGGCGCAGGGCATGATCCACGAGCTGGAGCAGGAGATCCAGGAGCTGCAGAGGAGGGACTCCGAGGACCACCTCGTCTTCATACGCAGCTCCGCGTCGCTCAAATCTCCGGTTCTCAAGGACTGGGACAAGGTCTTCATTGAACACCCGCCATATGACGAGAGCGTGGCCCGAGTGGTGTCCTGAGCTCGAGGACAAAATCAGCAACAAGTTGACGTCGCTGGTGGTGAACTCGGACCTGAAGAGGATCCAGAATTTCGTGGTCAACCTGACGCTGGATCCCAAGACGGCTCATCCCAAGCTGGTGCTGTCGTTTGACGAGAAGGAAGTCTACCACAGCGACCGCAAGAAGAAAGCCTCCGATAACTCCGAGCGGTTCACTCAGTGCTGCAATGTAATGACGAGGCAGACCTTCTCCTCCGGCAGGTTCTACTTCGAGGTTCTGGTCAAAGGCAAGACCAACTGGGACATAGGCATCGCCAAGAAGTCTGTCAACAGGAAGAAGAAGATCACGCAGTGTCCCGCCAACGGATTCTGGACGATCGGGTTGCGAGAGGGGAATAAGTACTCGGCCCTGGAGAATCCCCCGGTCCCGCTGGCCCTGAAGCGCGGCCCTCAGAAGGTCGGGGTCTTCGTGGACTACGACCTGGGTCTGGTCTCCTTCTACGACGCCGACACTGGAGCGCTCCTCCACTCCTTCACCGGCTACACCTTCAAAGATAAGCTCCTGCCCATCTTAAACCCACATCTGTCTGAAGGGGGTAATAACTCTACGCCTCTGGTCCTGACTCCGGTCCGGCCCTTCAGGGAGACCCTCGCTGTGGACTCGCCCAAACCAGAGCACCCCTCTCTGGACAACCATCAGCCCCTGTACTATAGCTTTGAACCGGACGAAACCACGACCAAAAGGAAGTAGGAATCAAAGAAAACCACTTTAGAACTTTTGTCTTCTTCTTCTGCCTTATCTTCACAATCTTCCAACACTGTGACCAGAGTTATTAGTTTTTATTAATAATAGGTTTAATGCTGAAGAATGCACTTACAGACAAGTCCCAGTGTGGACGACTTACAATCTGACCACCTTTAGAATAACTGTACAATAAAACATTTTTTTAAATGGTTAAAAATCAGTTAATATCTATTAAATGGTTACCTGGAGACTCCTGGAGCCGCTGAAGAAATTTTTGTGAAGCCTTTAGACGTCTCACAAATGATGCTTCAAACCCAACAAAGACTCAGACTCTGTGGAGATCAGGTTCAAAACTGAGCAAGGATTGACTTTAGAAAAGAGTTTTGCATCAGAGGCACCTTTCTCGTGACTGTGTTTGGTGACGGTCGGAGAGGCCGTTGGCGCGCAATGGCTGCCACGTCTCTGTCAGTCTGCCTCAGGGCAGCTGTGGCTACAGAAGTATTTCACCACCACAGAGTGTGACTGAGGAGAGAACAAAGAATTAACCCTTGTGTCCCAGTGAGGACAAAAGTGTCCTTTCCAGTGTTATTTTTTATTGATGTCTCTGCAGTGGTTCTTTTGTCTTCTGTGTCTCAGCGGTGTATTTTATCACTAATGTTGATTTTCTAAACACAAATCTAGTATTACTTCATGTTTCCTCTCTCTGACTAAATCAGAGAGATAAAAGTGTCCTCAGCACTAAACATCACACAAATCATCATTAATCAACTTCTGCCCTGATCATAAATACCAAATATTTAATTATTTTCAGAATTTTAACCCTTTTTATGCCAGTGTGTGTAATATCAATTTGGGGGAGGGGGGGACACACACGAAAAATGAAATATTTTAAATATTCCCAGCGCAAAGTGGATTTTTTTTTAAGGTGGTTCTTACAGCCTTGGGTCTGTCAGAGATCACCAACAAAACTGATTTAGATGGATTTGGGATTTTTGTCATGTTGATACTTTTAAGTGACAAAAGTTTTTACCCAAATTTTTTAAAGGGGCTATATTATGCTTTTTTTGTGTCTTCCAAATTAATTTAGGACACATCTAGATCACCATCTTGCATTTTGTTGGTCAGAAAAAGCAATAATTATTGAAAAAAACCTTATTTGAAGAAACGCATTATTTGACTCTGTGGGAAATGCTCGGATTAGGTCCCTGTCCCTTTAAGAGCCCTCCTTCCCCGCTGTCCCCTTCGGTGCTTTGAAGCCTGTAGAGTTCACATGATTTGTTTGGTTGCCACGGGGGAGGCGTGAGATGTAACGGTGCTTTCTGTATGGGCGGAGGGGCGTGGTCAGGTGGGAGGGGCGTGGTCAGGTGGAAAAGGTCGACACTGGTGTCCTCTCACAAACTCAGTGTAAAAGAATTGTGGATTACATGCTCGATTTAACATGCTTGAATGAAACAAAACACAACTCCAGGTCTGTTTTTGATGAGGAAACAACTTTATAACATGGGAGAAAGCTCAGAAAAGTCTATTTTGCAGAATATAGCCCCTTTAATCAACATGTGCCCTGACTTATAAAAAAAAAAAAAGTAAAAAAAATAAATAAAATGAATGTATACTATTTTTATGATATTTTGTGACAGGGACACTTTTGTCTCCAAAGAGGAGCAACGTAACTTTTTAAAATTGGAGTAAAAGGATTAAACTAATGCTTTAAATGTCTAGAAAAGAACTAAATAAATCCATTATTATTATGAATATCATAGGAGTCTTTGGGGAACTTAGACCTGACCCAGATTACGGCTGATCAGATTCTGTAAATTCTAGAACTTTTAAGTATCTAAAACGGGACAAATGTGTATATTTTGTACCTAATCTGTGTTTGTGAGTTTGTGGGAGTTATTACTGATGAGAAAATGTTATATTGTTGTACTGTGACTGTTACACTTTCACTGACCGGGACCACACCACAACAACGACAGAAAGTGTTCATTGTGGTGGGAATGAGGTGGAGGTGGGGGCTTGGTTGGATGACTTTTGGCGGGTATAAGGGGGGTTTCTGGGTAAATTTGAGCAGAGGCAGGAGAGTTTTCTGATCACTGAGAGACTTTCTGCTCCTCCCTTTTATCACAGAGCTGAGTTTCTGAAGGATCTGCTCTGGTTTCTCTGTGTGTGTGGATTACTGGAGCTGTTACCGTCGTCTGGAGAACATTTCCTGTCAGTGCCATGTCATAAATATATCTGCAGAGAAAAGTGTTTGTAAATATTTACTTTTATATTACTTTATTGATTCATGTATACGTCATTTTTTGTGTCAGATCTGTAAAATATTCTGTGAAAAGTGTATTAACTGTAAACGGTGGAACTGTTGATGATTCTCAGACTTCCTCAGGTACTTTATGTTTGAGCTTCAGTGGTTTGGTAAATGGTTTAATAATGTTGTATGATAGATATTGTGTAGTGTATGCTTTTAGTCTGTCAAAGTGATTCAGTGCAATAGTTTAAAAGCAAACTTTAATGTAAAGAAGTAATAAAAAGACAATTTTTGTTTGACCAAAATAACCACGACCAGAAATTTTCATTATTTCTTTGATGTGTTTTTTTTTTTGCAGGATTCTGTGACTTCTAAAAATAAAACACAAGAAGCAGAGGTGTATTTTTAAAAAGGTTTTATTGAGGCTTTGGTTAAAGGTTCTTTGGTTGATTCTGGTCCAGTTCTCTCCAAAAGAACCGGCCCCCCGAGTTAAAAACCTGAGTCTGGACTTCACAAACCTGCTCTAACCCCACTCTACAGGAACAAACACCCACAGCCGCTCCACGAAACCGGGGCCATTTTCACTTTCACCTCTCATCACACACACTTCACCCGCAGTGTCCTCTTTGTGTCACTCCCAAGCCTGGATAAATGCGGTGACCCCAGAAAGGAAACGTCCAAAGGAGAGTGATGAAGCCAGGCTGAGCTGAGGTGTCTAAAGTCTTAATAACTGTGTGTAATTTTATTTTGAAAGGTTAAAAAGTGTTTTAAAAGTTTAGCTCCACCTCCTCTGACGTCAGTAAGGAGCAGAGTTACATAATCTATCTACAAACAACAGAGGTTAGACAAAAAACACTACCTGTGTTTGGAATAATGGCACCGGTTTGGTCGAACGAGGCACAGTTTGTACGATGAGGACTGAACGGAAGTAAAACTGAAGCTTGAGAAACGCGCAGGAGCACTTCCTGGTTTCAGGTTTCTACGTAGAGCCGTGAGACCGAGCGTTTTCAGCTCTGGAGAAGGACAGCGTCTCAGCATACAGGGTTACCCAAACAGAATACTACTGCAGGTCTGTTTCTGAAGAGGAGACCACATTAGAACATGGTTAAAGAGAGGAGCTTTAATGTCAGTGCCTGGGTAGAGAACATTAGCAAGCGGCTCAGTAATTAACCGTTTTATTTAAAGCTCTACGTAAGCTAATTGTAACTCATTCGTCGTATTTTTAGATTTTTTGTTTCCTCTCGTAAAACTTAACTTCTGTTTCTCGTCACTACTATTTCCTTTCAGGTTTATTCCAAAGTCAGTCCTTAAAGTCCAAACTGTGTCCAGACGTGGTTCTCAGACGTTCGCACTTCCTCCTTCTCCCCCTCAGACTTCACAATAAAACATCACATTTACACACGTTTTTCAGAATAAAAGCGCAAACAGTGGTTTACTCAAAAGCCTTTAGCTCAAAGTGGTTCAAAACACATCTATTATTAACTAAAATATCTAAAATGGAAAATATATATATTTTTAGTGAAATCATTGTTAAAACATAAAAAGGAACATGTTTATAATAAAACATATGCACTGATCCATGGAGTCATAGGAAAAGTCTGTCCCAACGCTGATTAGAAAACACAAACACACTGAGAAACCATTTTATCTAAAGATACAGGAGCTGTGGGGTGGCAGAGTGGTTAGCCTGTGTCTCCTGCTGTCTCTCAGTAAAGGAATGTGCATGAATGAATGAATAAACATTTTAAACCCTGAACAGATGTTAATAATAAAGGATTTCTTACAGACAGCATGTGCTGGTTGTGTTGATTGTTTTGCAGTGAATTTAAATAAAGATTTATTGATTTCTGAGAAATAAAACCCTGATTTTCATCTGACGATAAAAATGTGATTGAAATGGTTTTTGTTCAAGTAAAAAAAACAGACGAGTTCTTCTTTGGTGCTGGTTTAGTCCAGATTGGCCTGGTTCGGTCCTGTTCTGGTCCAGTTTTGTCACTGGTTTAAGCTGGTGTGGTCCTGGTTTAGCCCTGTTTAGGTCCTGGTTAAGTCCTGTATTGGTTCTGGTTTAGTCCTGGTTTTGGCCCGGTTCTGACACTGGTTTTGTCTCTGGTTTAGTCCTGGTTTTGGCCCGGTTCTGACACTGGTTTTGTCTCTGGTTTAGTCCTGGTTTTGTCCTGGTTCTGACACTGGTTTTGTCTCTGGTTTAGTCCTGGTTTTGGCCCGGTTCTGACACTGGTTTTGTCTCTGGTTTAGTCCTGGTTTTGTCCTGGTTCTGACACTGGTTTTGTCTCTGGTTTAGTCCTGGTTTTGTCCTGGTTCTGACACTGGTTTTGTCTCTGGTTTAGTCCTGGTTTTGGCCCGGTTCTGACACTGGTTTTGTCTCTGGTTTAGTCCTGGTTTTGGTCCGGTCCTGTCACTGGTTGGGTTCGAAGCAGGACCCGTCTGCATGGTCCGGACAGCGACAGGAGAATCCTCCGAGTTTCGGTAAACACAGGTGAGAGCAGCCGGCGTTCTCCAAGCAGTAGTTATAGGCTGCAACAGAAAAACAGGGTTTAGTCCTGGTTTAGTCCTGGTTTAGTCCTGGTTCAAGTCCTGGTTTAGACCTGGTTTAGTCCTGGTTCAGTCCCGGTTCAGTCCTGGTTCAGACCAGGTTTAGACCTGGTTTAGACCTGGTTCAGTCCTGTTCTAGTCCTGGTTCAAGTCCTGGTTTAGTCCTGGTTCAGTCCTGGTTCAGTCCTGGTTCAGACCAGGTTTAGACCTGCTTTAGACCTGGTTCAGTCCTGGTCTAGTCTCACCTCGGGGACAGTAGGCGGTGGTGGTGATCCCGTAGAGTCTGGATCTTCTCTGGGGCAGGAAGACCTCGGTCTCGGTCTGACTGAACTGGTCCACAGCCACCACGGCCTCTCTGTGGAGACATCCAGGGGTCAGAGGTCAGGGTTATACAGGAAGTGATCCTGGGGTCGTTTAGGAGGTAGGGTTTAGGGTTTAGGGTTTAGTGTGTATACCTCCTCCAGTCGGTGTAGGGTTTAGGGTTTAGGGGTCAGTGTGTATACCTCCTCCAGTCGGTGTAGGGTTTATGGGTCAGTGTGTATACCTCCTCCAGTCGGTGTAGGGTTTAGGGTTTATGGGTCAGTGTGTATACCTCCTCCAGTCGGTGTAGGGTTTAGTGGTCAGTGTGTATACCTCCTCCAGTCGGTGTAGGGTTTAGGGTTTATGGGTCAGTGTGTATACCTCCTCCAGTCGGTGTAGGGTTTAGGGTTTATGGGTCAGTGTGTATACCTCCTCCAGTCGGTGTAGGGTTTAGGGTTTATGGGTCAATGTGTATACCTCCTCCAGTCGGTGTAGGGTTTAGGGTTTAGGGGTCAGTGTGTATACCTCCTCCAGTCGGTGTAGGGTTTAGGGTTTAGGGTTTAGGGATCAGTGGGTATACCTCCTCCAGTCGGTGTAGGGTTTAGGGTTTAGGGGTCAGTGGGTATACCTCCTCCAGTCGGTGTAGGGTTTAGGGTTTAGGGTTTATGGGTCAGTGTGTATACCTCCTCCAGTCGGTGTAGGGTTTAGGGTTTATGGGTCAGTGTGTATACCTCCTCCAGTCGGTGTAGGGTTTATGGGTCAGTGTGTATACCTCCTCCAGTCGGTGTAGGGTTTAGGGGTCAGTGTGTATACCTCCTCCAGTCGGTGTAGGGTTTAGGGTTTATGGGTCAGTGTGTATACCTCCTCCAGTCGGTGTAGGGTTTAGGGTTTATGGGTCAGTGTGTATACCTCCTCCAGTCGGTGTAGGGTTTAGGGTTTAGGGGTCAGTGTGTATACCTCCTCCAGTCGGTGTAGGGTTTAGGGTTTAGGGATCAGTGTGTATACCTCCTCCAGTCGGTGTAGGGTTTAGGGTTTAGGGGTCAGTGTGTATACCTCCTCCAGTCGGTGTAGGGTTTAGGGTTTAGGGGTCAGTGTGTATACCTCCTCCAGTCGGTGTAGGGTTTAGGGTTTAGGGGTCAGTGTGTATACCTCCTCCAGTCGGTGTAGGGTTTAGGGGTCAGTGTGTATACCTCCTCCAGTCGGTGTAGGGTTTAGGGGTCAGTGTGTATACCTCCTCCAGTCGGTGTAGGGTTTAGGGTTTATGGGTCAGTGTGTATACCTCCTCCAGTCGGTGTAGGGTTTAGGGTTTATGGGTCAGTGTGTATACCTCCTCCAGTCGGTGTAGGGTTTAGGGTTTATGGGTCAATGTGTATACCTCCTCCAGTCGGTGTAGGGTTTAGGGTTTAGGGGTCAGTGTGTATACCTCCTCCAGTCGGTGTAGGGTTTAGGGTTTAGGGTTTAGGGATCAGTGGGTATACCTCCTCCAGTCGGTGTAGGGTTTAGGGTTTAGGGGTCAGTGGGTATACCTCCTCCAGTCGGTGTAGGGTTTAGGGTTTAGGGTTTATGGGTCAGTGTGTATACCTCCTCCAGTCGGTGTAGGGTTTAGGGTTTATGGGTCAGTGTGTATACCTCCTCCAGTCGGTGTAGGGTTTATGGGTCAGTGTGTATACCTCCTCCAGTCGGTGTAGGGTTTAGGGGTCAGTGTGTATACCTCCTCCAGTCGGTGTAGGGTTTAGGGTTTATGGGTCAGTGTGTATACCTCCTCCAGTCGGTGTAGGGTTTAGGGTTTATGGGTCAGTGTGTATACCTCCTCCAGTCGGTGTAGGGTTTAGGGTTTAGGGGTCAGTGTGTATACCTCCTCCAGTCGGTGTAGGGTTTAGGGTTTAGGGATCAGTGTGTATACCTCCTCCAGTCGGTGTAGGGTTTAGGGTTTAGGGGTCAGTGTGTATACCTCCTCCAGTCGGTGTAGGGTTTAGGGTTTAGGGGTCAGTGTGTATACCTCCTCCAGTCGGTGTAGGGTTTAGGGTTTAGGGGTCAGTGTGTATACCTCCTCCAGTCGGTGTAGGGTTTAGGGGTCAGTGTGTATACCTCCTCCAGTCGGTGTAGGGTTTAGGGGTCAGTGTGTATACCTCCTCCAGTCGGTGTAGGGTTTAGGGTTTATGGGTCAGTGTGTATACCTCCTCCAGTCGGTGTAGGGTTTAGGGTTTATGGGTCAGTGTGTATACCTCCTCCAGTCGGTGTAGGGTTTAGGGTTTAGGGATCAGTGTGTATACCTCCTCCAGTCGGTGTAGGGTTTAGGGTTTAGGGGTCAGTGTGTATACCTCCTCCAGTCGGTGTAGGGTTTAGGGTTTAGGGGTCAGTGTGTATACCTCCTCCAGTCGGTGTAGGGTTTAGGGTTTAGGGGTCAGTGTGTATACCTCCTCCAGTCGGTGTAGGGTTTAGGGGTCAGTGTGTATACCTCCTCCAGTCGGTGTAGGGTTTAGGGGTCAGTGTGTATACCTCCTCCAGTCGGTGTAGTAGAGGCTCCGTCCGAACGAAACCAGACCAAAGGGGTACTGGATGGCCTCGGAGACGGTCTGCCTCAGTCTGCGGTGAGGGTCCATGCACTCCACTCTACGGGTGCCTGCAGGGACCAAAACTCAAGGTCACACTGGGAGGAAAACTACAGAACAGACAAACTGAGCTCATGTCCTCTGCCTCTGTTCTGTTCATGTGATCCATCCAACCACATGGGGGCACCAGCGACCGCGATAACTGCAGTTTAGCAATTTACTGAAGAAGTAATGAGATACCCAGGATAAAACTTGGAGTTGTATTGAAGCCAAACCACTTCCCAACCGTAGATCCCGAACAGAGTCGGGACTGGAGCGTCAGAGGAGGAGCTGTGGACTCGAATAAAGAGACGCCACAGCTCACACCAGAGCCGTTTGAAAGATGTTTGTTTGAAATCGCTAACACATTTAAAACTGCTGCAGTGGACAGCGTAACGTGGCGTGAGGTATGGGTCTTATTTTGAGTTTGTGAGACACGATCCACGAGGAACCGCAGAGGCAGCAGGACATGAGAGGCTTCAGAACTGCTGCTGCGGGCTCTTCTCTTCAGGAAGGTGAACACCACAGTTGTGTCTGTGACGGGGCTCATATTCGTGTGTGTGCGCGAGCGATCGTGCCGCGCTGTGACCCACCTCCTCCAACCGCGCCACAGTCCAGAAGCGTCCCGGGCCCGGATCGGAGCGCTCGCAGTAGGCACTGTGCCGTGTTTTAGGGCTGTTCTGGACTCGGGCACGGTCGGCCTGGGGCGAGTATCAGTCTCCTGAGATCATCTCTAAACCACATCAGCTGGACGTGAGTTTTTCTAACAGAGTACAAGGACACTGTCACTTGTTCCTGTCAGATTTTTGTTAGGTTGTTGCAACTATATTTCACTTTTTTTTTAAATAATTTAATCAAAATGTGTTTGGGCAATTTTTTCACATTATTAGTTTGTGCTATGGCGCTAATACGGCACACAGCGGTGTTCAGTCACATGATCACCGCAGGGGAATTGTCTCACCACGACAGCCCTGCTCTGAACGACTAACTACAGACAGGAATCTGGTGTTTACAGACAAACAGAGGGGAGTTCAGTTTAATGAGCTCATAATAAAACTGTGAGTGTTCAACATCTGCTCCACCAGAGCCAGAGGTGAGAAGATCTAACAGCTGCACAGAATCTACACACGCTCCTCTCCTCTCTCTGCTCCATCAGCATAAAAACACAAACATCACCAACACCACAGGCTCCAGCAGGTCTCTCACCTGTCTGTAGACTGTAGATATAGTATTCTAGATGTTGATGGTACTCACCTGCGTCAGCCCAGCAGAGCTGCTGAGTCTCCCAGTCGAAGCTCAGGCCGTTGGGTAAACCCAGGTCGTCCTTCACCAGGACGATCCTGTAAGAACCGTCCATGTTGGACATCTCGATCTTCGGCCCGTCTCTGTTCCAGTCCGCCCAGAAGATCCGCCTGGACCCAGAAGAACACCTCTGTAACATCTACCACACATACGTCTGGACACAGTCAAAAACACAAGGTAACTACTGCCCAAAGTTATAATAAACCTGCTCAGACCCCTGTAAACCCTGTGTCCGTGGTAGTTTTACCCGTAGCCGGGGTCGGTGACGATGGGCCGGGGGTTCACCAGATCGGTGTCAAACAGAACTCTTCTGTGGGTCCCGTCCAGTTTGGAGACCTCCACCGTGTCCCGGACCGAGTCGGTCCAGAACAGGAGCCGGGCCACAGGGTCCAGGGCCAGACCCTCAGGACTCTGCAGGTCTGGACAGAGAGGGTTAAAGATGATCCCAAGGGGCCTCACATGATCCTGAGAGGCCCTAGTGTAATGTACATGATCCTGAAGGGGCCCTAGTGTAATGTACATGATCCTGAAGGGGCCCTAGTGTAATGTACATGATCCTGAGGGGGCCCTAGTGTAATGTACATGATCCTGAGGAGCCCTAGTGTAATGTACATGATCCTGAGGGGCCCTAGTGTAATGTACATGATCCTGAAGGGGCCCTAGTGTAATGTACATGATCCTGAGGGGGCCCTAGTGTAATGTACATGATCCTGAGGAGCCCTAGTGTAATGTACATGATCCTGAGGGGGCCCTAGTGTAATGTACATGATCCTGAGGGGGCCCTAGTGTAATGTACATGATCCTGAGGAGCCCTAGTGTAATGTACATGATCCTGAGGGGGCCCTAGTGTAATGTACATGATCCTGAGGGGGCCCTAGTGTAATGTACATAATCCCGAGGGGCCCCACATGATCCTGAGGGCCCCTAGTGTAATGTACATGATCCTGAGGGGGCCCTAGTGTAATATACATGATCCCGAGGGGCCCTAGTGTAATGTACATGATCCCGAGGGGCCCTAGTGTAATGTACATGATCCTGAGGGTAATGTACATGATCCCGAGGGGCCTTAGTGTAATGTACATGATCCCAAGGGGCCACACATGATCCTGAGGGGCCCTAGTGTATTGTACACAATCCTGAGGGGCCCCATATGATCCTGAGAGGCCCTAGTTTAATGTACTTGATCCTGAGTGGCCCCTACCTGATCCTGAGGGGCCCCACATGATCCTGAGGGCACCCACGTGGTCCTGAGGGGACAGTTACCTGTAGTGATGAGCTCCTGGACGTCTCCTCTGTGGGTCAGAGCTGCTCTGCTGATGCTGGGCCCAGTGATGTCGGTCCAATACACTCTGTCCTCCACACAGTCATAGGCCACCGCTATCACCACGCGGTCCTGAACACAGCGAGGAACAAGTCTAAACCAGGTCTAAACCGGGTCTAAACCGGGTCTAAACCAGGTCTAAACCGGGTCTAAACCAACACATTCTCACTCATAGTTCAGTAGATGTTAGGGATATTTTTTCATGTTTATAGAGATGTAGATGAGGACAGAGCTCCAGTCTCTGCTCTGTACAGTGGAGTTCACAGAGAAACAGCAGAGTCTGGTCTTTGTCTGAGAGTCTAACCCCTGACCCCTGACCTCTGACCCCTCCCACACTGGGCTCTGTTGTTCTGCTGTACATTAAACTGAACGATCCACCTCATATAAGACAATGCTCCACTGTTAAGCGAGTAGATTTGTGTTCTTGGTCTGGTCTCAGGGTCCGGCCTCAGGGTCCGGTCTGGTTCTGGAGGTGGTTCAGGACCGACCGCGCACAGACTGTTATTGTTCTAATGGACCAAGGGAATAATCCACACCCACACACTGGGGGCGGGACGACAGTACGGTAAATGACATCTGCTGAGGTTTAGAGCTTATTTATTCTCTACAGTAGATAACGGTACTGCTGCTGCTGATGCCACAGCCAGGAGCTTGCACTGGACTGGTCTTAGTCCTGGTTTAGTCCTGGGTTAGTCCTTGTTTAGTCCTGGTTTAGACCTGGTTTAGTCCTGGTTTAGACCTGGTTTAGACCTGGTTTAGTCCTGGTTTAGACCTGGTTTAGACCTGGTTTAGACCTGGTTTAGTCCTGGTTTAACCCTGGTTTAGTCCTTGTTTAGTACAGTCGTGTTACTCACCGGTACAGTCGTGTTACTCACCGGTACAGTCGTGTTACTACAGTCGTGTTACTCACTGGTACAGTCGTGTTACTCACCGGTACAGTTGTGTTACTCACCGGTACAGTCGTGTTACTCACCGGTACAGTCGTGTTACTCACCGGTACAGTCGTGTTACTACAGTCGTGTTACTCACCGGTACAGTCGTGTTACTACAGTCGTGTTACTCACCGGTACAGTCGTGTTACTACAGTAGTGTTACTCACCGGTACAGTCGTGTTACTCACCGGTACAGTCGTGTTACTCACCGGTACAGTAGTGTTACTCACCGGTACAGTCGTGTTACTCACTGGTACAGTCGTGTTACTCACCGGTACAGTCGTGTTACTCACCGGTACAGTCGTGTTACTACAGTCGTGTTACTCACCGGTACAGTCGTGTTACTACAGTCGTGTTACTCACCGGTACAGTCGTGTTACTACAGTAGTGTTACTCACCGATACAGTCGTGTTACTCACCGGTACAGTCGTGTTACTCACCGGTACAGTCGTGTTACTACAGTCGTGTTACTCACCGGTACAGTCGTGTTACTACAGTCGTGTTACTCACCGGTACAGTCGTGTTACTCACCGGTACAGTCGTGTTACTACAGTCGTGTTACTCACCGGTACAGTCGTGTTACTACAGTCGTGTTACTCACCGGTACAGTCGTGTTACTCACCGGTACAGTCGTGTTACTACAGTCGTGTTACTCACCGGTACAGTCGTGTTACTCACCGGTACAGTCGTGTTACTACAGTCGTGTTACTCACCAGTACAGTCGTGTTACTACAGTCGTGTTACTCACCGGTACAGTCGTGTTACTCACTGGTACAGTCGTGTTACTACAGTCGTGTTACTCACCGGTACAGTAGTGTTACTCACCGGTACAGTCGTGTTACTCACCGGTACAGTCGTGTTACTCACCGGTACAGTCGTGTTACTCGCCGGTACAGTCGTGTTACTACAGTCGTGTTACTCACCGGTACAGTCGTGTTACTACAGTCGTGTTACTCACCGGTACAGTCGTGTTACTACAGTCGTGTTACTCACCGGTACAGTCGTGTTACTACAGTCGTGTTACTCACCGGTACAGTCGTGTTACTCACCGGTACAGTCGTGTTACTCACCGGTACAGTCGTGTTACTACAGTCGTGTTACTCACCGGTACAGTCGTGTTACTACAGTCGTGTTACTCACCGGTACAGTCGTGTTACTCACCGGTACAGTCGTGTTACTCACCAGTACAGTCGTGTTACTCACCGGTACAGTCGTGTTACTACAGTCGTGTTACTCACCGGTACAGTCGTGTTACTACAGTCGTGTTACTCACCGGTACAGTCGTGTTACTCACCGGTACAGTCGTGTTACTCACCGGTACGTGCAGCAGGGGTTTGGCCTGGTCCTGGCTGAGTCCAGAGCTGCTCAGTGGAACCTGCTCGATGCGTCCGCTCTGAGCGAACAGCAGGAGGCTCCCGGGGGCCACGGGGCCCACACCTGGAGGAGGGGAGGGGCCAAAGGGGGGCGGAGTCACGACCTGGTTTATACCTGAGGAAAAGGGCAAAGTCAGTAAAATCTGGATAGT
Organism: Bostrychus sinensis; assembly: GCA_020698575.1. NCBI lineage: Eukaryota > Metazoa > Chordata > Actinopteri > Gobiiformes > Eleotridae > Bostrychus > Bostrychus sinensis. The sequence continues at coordinate 41,095,678 of CM036243.1, read as the reverse complement.
TGTAGTAGTAGAAGGTGTAGCAGTGGAAGCATTATTGATAGTAGTAATAGTATAAGCTGTAGTAGTAGTAGTAGTAGTAGTAGTAGTAGTAGTAGTAGCCGCAGTATAGCAGTACTCACAGAGGGGCGGGCTGTCGGTCCCGCTCACTCTCGTCCCCTCCAGCTCTTGGCCTTCGGCGTCCACACACCAACACTGTCCCAGCGCCGAGTGGCACTGAGTGGGCTCAAAGTGTCCCAGCGCGTCACACTGAGGGACAAAGACTGCGGGACGGGGCCGGAGGAAGGACCAGAAACCCCCCGACGAGGACTGGGCCTGGGCCTGGGCGCGCTCACGTTCACAACGGGACGGCTCACGCTCTGGGAGAGACACAGGGTCCAAGGGTTAGACCTGGTTTTGTCCTGGTTTAGTCCTCTGACACCATTAGGGACCATTTGTGTACATTTTGTGGATTTTTTATTTTCAGGGTCATTTTCCTTATGTTGTTTTAATGTTAGCGGCATGAAAATCTCCAAATGCTAATGTTTTTGACCAAAGTTGAAAATTTGAACCTCACAAAAACTGCACACTTGTCCCATTTAGGACCAAGAGTGTCCCACTGCCTTCCATTATTACCTCACTTTTTGGTGCTTCTGGGTTGAAAATTGAATAACTTGACATTTTTTCATGGATTTACATGTTTTGACCACCAGGGGCACCATGGCTCTTTATACAGAGGTTTTAGTGGTTTTCTGCTGTTTCTATGCCAGGTAACTGTATGATAGTGGAATGAATGATAACTTAAATGTTCTGGATGTGTTGGTGTGAAGTCAGAGAAGTGGTGTGAACGGGTTTCAGATTATTTTGATTGTCTTTGTCTTGTTCTTTTTGTGTATGTAAAAAGATAATCCATCCATAACTCAAACACACAGCAAAACACACTTTTGTAACTATTCTGGCCCAAAATTGAAAATAATATAAAAAGCATCAATAAAAAATTTAAAGTTCTGGTTGGGAGAGAAGTGGATAAAAACCTGAACCTTTAAAAGCGGAAAAATATTTATTCATTACATTTTTATAGCACTTTTTAGGGCCGGGAACCAGTTTTTGACACTAATAACTAATAAGGCTCTAATAACATCAACACAAATAATCGACTTTCTCTTGCTTTTGCAATAAAAATGGCCCTAATAGTAAAAAATAATAAAAGGATCAATACAACTTTTATAGTTCTGTTCAGGAGAGAGGTGGATAAAAGATCTGAACCTTTGAAAGTAAAAAAACATGTGACTCTATTCAATTTTTATAGCACTTTTTTACGAGAGGGCATCATTTGTGACAGTAATGGTACAAGTCTTTTTAAAGGGTGTCAGACCGGGTTTAGACCTGGTTTAAACTGGGTTTAGACCTGGTTTAGTCCTAGTTTTTATCGTTGACGTCAGTATAAGTTTGGTTTGTTTGTCGGTTTCTAAACAGTCTCAGCTTCTTCCATCTGCTGCCTCCAGGGGGCGCCACAGAGAGTCATTAACCCCTCCCAAAGCCCTCTCTTCTGTGACCAATGGGAACTAACGAGCTCACCAGCAGGGGGCGCACCCCACTGCTCCAGTACCGCTCTGTCCATGACTTTTGCAGAGAGTTATGTTCAGCAGAGCGAGAGGGAGATGTGGAGTAAAAACACAAAGAAAACCACAGCTATTCACTGAACCAGACCAGGTCCAGACCAGGTCCAGACCAGGTCCAGACCAGGTCCAGGACTAAAGCAGAAGATCTGTGGGCTCATCTCAACGGTGGACTCATAAATCAGTATAAATACACAGCGCCGAGGTTCAGGCAGTCTGTAATGACAGGGTCCACGCGCTCGTAAAACTCAGGAAGTGTCCCAGAAGAAGAGACGAGAGGACGGCACTCAGCAGGACACAACAACAAACAAACCCCGAAATATGAGAGACATGAGACAGGAGGAGGGACAGGAGTGAGCAAATAACAAGACCCAACAACAAACTACAAACACAGACAGGTTTCAGGCTGAGGTAAACACAAGCTTGGTTTAAAATCTTCATGGGACGCCTTCCTTTCCTCACAGCTGTGGCAGCTCTAACCCTGGTTTGGATTAGGGCTCAACCATTTTGGAAAAAATATCTAATTGCGATTTTTCTGACAGATAATTGCGATCCTGATTCAATTTGCAATATTATTTTTAAATTAAGATTCAGTTTACAGTAGGGCTGCACGATACGGAGAAAACATGCGATATTTGATAACTATGTTGAAAACTGCGATAACGATATTATTGTGATATTTGAAAATAGAGCCTACTTTTCGAACACAGCAAGTTAAATTCACTACATTTCACAAAAATGTAAGTTCCTGTATTTACAAGTCAAAATCAAAACTTAACACAGACTAAACCAGGAATAAAACAAGGCTAAGCTGTGACTAAATTAATTAAATTACCACTAAAACTGGACTTTTTAAACATTTTTTAGTCACAACACATGTTCTTTTAAGGCTCTGGTGGAAAATGATTCTTCAGTGTAAATCTCTGTCAGATGGAGACCACAGAGTTATTGTGATATATTTAGATTCTTGCGATACGGATGTTGCAATAACGATAATTTTGCGATATATTGTGCAGCCCTAGTTTACAGTTTACATTTGACGCATGTGGAGGAGCATTAGCATAAATATTAATATAAGAAATGACAAACTTTTCAGAACAGATCTGAGGTCTGAACTACAGCAGGGAGAATATTACAGTATTACATCACTGTGGAGATGTGATTTTTTGTTCTCTGCAGAGATGTGAGGGCTTTGTATTCACATCACGTAACGACAGGTGAGTAAACCTCCGCTGGTGTGTTCACTGTGCCTGTAAAGTGTAGTAACTTACAGCATTAGACTCTACAGGAGACTCTGAAGAGGAAAAAAAAGGTGGTCCTGCACACTTTTGTTTTGACTGGTTTAGTCCTGGTTTAGACCTGGTTTAGACCTGGTTTAGACCTAGTTTAGTCCTGGTTTAGACCTGGTTTAGACCTGGTTTAGAGCCAGTTTAAGCCAGACTTACCGTGTGGACTACAGTGGAGCCCGTCTCCGGTGAAGCCGGGTTTACAGTGGCAGCTGTAGGAGCCGTGGGAGTTGGAGCAGGAGGCGTCTCTGTGGCAGCGCTCCTCCTCCTCCTCACACTCGTCTACGTCTGAGGAGCACAAACAAAACCAGGAGCAGGTTTACAAACAGAACTCAGGTCGGCTCTGCTTTAAACTCCTTTAGTTTAGATATTTTACTGTTTCACCCCAACAGCTCTGGGATCATGAGCTGCAGACAGAACTAGACCCAGACCCGGACCCGACTCAGGACTAACCCCACCAGTCTGTCTTTCACCTGTCTGTGTCTCACCTGTCTGTGTCTCACCTGTCTTTGTCTCACCTGTCTTTCACCTGTCCGTGTCTCACCTGTCTGTGTCTCACCTGTCTGTGTCTCACCTGTCTGTGTCTCACCTGTCTTTGTCTCACCTGTCTTTGTCTCACCTGTCTTTCACCTGTCCGTGTCTCACCTGTCTGTGTCTCACCTGTCTTTCACCTGTCCGTGTCTCACCTGTCTGTGTCTCACCTGTCTGTGTCTCACCTGTCTGTGTCTCACCTGTCTTTCACCTGTCTGTGTCTCACCTGTCTGTGTCTCACCTGTATGTGTCTCACCTGTCTGTGTCTCACCTGTCTGTGTCTCACCTGTCTGTGTCTCACCTGTCTTTGTCTCACCTGTCTTTGTCTCACCTGTCTTTCACCTGTCCGTGTCTCACCTGTCTGTGTCTCACCTGTCTGTGTCTCACCTGTCTTTCACCTGTCTGTGTCTCACCTGTCTGTGTCTCACCTGTCTTTGTCTCACCTGTCTTTGTCTCACCTGTCTTTCACCTGTCCGTGTCTCACCTGTCTGTGTCTCACCTGTCTGTGTCTCACCTGTCTGTGTCTCACCTGTCTTTGTCTCACCTGTCTTTGTCTCACCTGTCTTTCACCTGTCCGTGTCTCACCTGTCTGTGTCTCACCTGTCTTTCACCTGTCCGTGTCTCACCTGTCTGTGTCTCACCTGTCTGTGTCTCACCTGTCTGTGTCTCACCTGTCTTTCACCTGTCTGTGTCTCACCTGTCTTTCACCTGTCTGTGTCTCACCTGTCTGTGTCTCACCTGTATGTGTCTCACCTGTCTGTGTCTCACCTGTCTGTGTCTCACCTGTCTGTGTCTCACCTGTCTTTGTCTCACCTGTCTTTGTCTCACCTGTCTTTCACCTGTCCGTGTCTCACCTGTCTGTGTCTCACCTGTCTGTGTCTCACCTGTCTTTCACCTGTCTGTGTCTCACCTGTCTTTCACCTGTCTGTGTCTCACCTGTCTGTGTCTCACCTGTCTGTGTCTCACCTGTCTTTCACCTGTCTGTGTCTCACCTGTCTGTGTCTCACCTGTCTTTCACCTGTCTGTGTCTCACCTGTCTGTGTCTCACCTGTCTTTCACCTGTCCGTGTCTCACCTGTCTGTGTCTCACCTGTCTGTGTCTCACCTGTCTTTCACCTGTCTGTGTCTCACCTGTCTTTCACCTGTCTGTGTCTCACCTGTCTGTGTCTCACCTGTCTGTGTTTCACCTGTCTTTCACCTGTCTGTCTCACCTGTCTGTGTCTCACCTGTCTTTCACCTGTCTGTGTCTCACCTGTCTGTGTCTCACCTGTCTTTCACCTGTCTGTGTCTCACCTGTCTGTGTCTCACCTGTCTTTCACCTGTCTGTGTCTCACCTGTCTTTCACCTGTCTGTGTCTCACCTGTCTGTGTCTCACCTGTCTGTGTCTCACCTGTGTCTCACCTGTCTGTGTCTCACCTGTCTTTCACCTGTCTGTGTCTCACCTGTCTTTCACCTGTCTGTGTCTCACCTGTCTGTGTCTCACCTGTCTTTCACCTGTCTGTCTCACCTGTCTGTGTCTCACCTGTCTTTCACCTGTCTGTGTCTCACCTGTCTTTCACCTGTCTGTGTCTCACCTGTCTGTGTCTCACCTGTCTGTGTCTCACCTGTCTGTGTCTCACCTGTCTTTCACCTGTCCGTGTTTCACCTGTCTGTGTCTCACCTGTCTTTCACCTGTCTGTGTCTCACCTGTCTGTGTCTCACCTGTCTGTGTCTCACCCGTCTGTGTCTCACCTGTCTGTGTCTCACCTGTCTTTCACCTGTCTGTGTCTCACCTGTCTTTCACCTGTCCGTGTTTCACCTGTCTGTGTCTCACCTGTCTGTGTCTCACCTGTCTGTGTCTCACCTGTCTTTCACCTGTCCGTGTTTCACCTGTCTGTGTCTCACCTGTCTTTCACCTGTCTGTGTCTCACCTGTCTGTGTCTCACCTGTCTGTGTCTCACCTGTCTTTCACCTGTCTGTGTCTCACCTGTCTTTCACCTGTCCGTGTCTCACCTGTCTTTCACCTGTCTGTGTCTCACCTGTCTATCACCTGTCTGTGTCTCACCTGTCTGTGTCTCACCTGTCTTTCACCTGTCCGTGTCTCACCTGTCTGTGTCTCACCTGTCTGTGTCTCACCTGTCTTTCACCTGTCCGTGTCTCACCTGTCTGTGTCTCACCTGTCTTTCACCTGTCCGTGTCTCACCTGTCCGTGTCTCACTTGTCTGTGTCTCACCTGTCTTTCACCTGTCAGTGTCTCACCTGTCTGTGTCTCACCTGTCTTTCACCTGTCCGTGTCTCACCTGTCTTTCACCTGTCCGTGTCTCACCTGTCTGTGTCTCACCTGTCTTTCACCTGTCCGTGTCTCACCTGTCCGTGTCTCACTTGTCTGTGTCTCACCTGTCTTTCACCTGTCCGTGTCTCACCTGTCTGTGTCTCACCTGTCTTTCACCTGTCCGTGTCTCACCTGTCTTTCACCTGTCCGTGTCTCACCTGTCTGTGTCTCACCTGTCTTTCACCTGTCCGTGTCTCACCTGTCTGTGTCTCACCTGTCTGTGTCTCACCTGTCTTTCACCTGTCCGTGTCTCACCTGTCTGTGTCTCACCTGTCTTTCACCTGTCCGTGTCTCACCTGTCTGTGTCTCACCTGTCTGTGTCTCACCTGTCTTTCACCTGTCTGTGTCTCACCTGTCTTTCACCTGTCCGTGTCTCACCTGTCTGTGTCTCACCTGTCTTTCACCTGTCCGTGTCTCACTTGTCTGTGTCTCACCTGTCTTTCACCTGTCCGTGTCTCACCTGTCTGTGTCTCACCTGTCTTTCACCTGTCCGTGTCTCACCTGTCCGTGTCTCACTTGTCTGTGTCTCACCTGTCTTTCACCTGTCCGTGTCTCACCTGTCTGTGTCTCACCTGTCTTTCACCTGTCCGTGTCTCACCTGTCTGTGTCTCACCTGTCTGTGTCTCACCTGTCTTTGACCTGTCTGTGTCTCACCTGTCTTTCACCTGTCCGTGTCTCACCTGTCTGTGTCTCACCTGTCTGTGTCTCACCTGTCTTTCACCTGTCCGTGTCTCACTTGTCTGTGTCTCACCTGTCTTTCACCTGTCCGTGTCTCACCTGTCTGTGTCTCACCTGTCTGTGTCTCACCTGTCTTTCACCTGTCCGTGTCTCACCTGTCTGTGTCTCACCTGTCTTTCACCTGTCCGTGTCTCACCTGTCTTTCACCTGTCCGTGTCTCACCTGTCTGTGTCTCACCTGTCTTTCACCTGTCCGTGTCTCACCTGTCTGTGTCTCACCTGTCTTTCACCTGTCTGTGTCTCACCTGTCTTTCACCTGTCCGTGTCTCACCTGTCTGTGTCTCACCTGTCTTTCACCTGTCCGTGTCTCACTTGTCTGTGTCTCACCTGTCTTTCACCTGTCCGTGTCTCACCTGTCTGTGTCTCACCTGTCTGTGTCTCACCTGTCTTTCACCTGTCCGTGTCTCACCTGTCTGTGTCTCATCTGTCTTTCACCTGTCCGTGTCTCACCTGTCTGTGTCTCACCTGTCTTTCACATGTCCGTGTCTCACCTGTCTGTGTCTCACCTGTCTTTCACCTGTCCGTGTCTCACCTGTCTGTGTCTCACCTGTCTTTCACCTGTCCGTGTCTCACCTGTCTGTGTCTCACCTGTCTTTCACCTGTCCGTGTCTCACCTGTCTGTGTCTCACCTGTCTTTGTCTCACCTGTCTTTGTCTCACCTGTCTTTCACCTGTCCGTGTCTCACCTGTCTGTGTCTCACCTGTCTTTCACCTGTCCGTGTCTCACCTGTCTGTGTCTCACCTGTCTTTGTCTCACCTGTCTTTGTCTCACCTGTCTTTCACCTGTCCGTGTCTCACTTGTCTGTGTCTCACCTGTCTTTCACCTGTCCGTGTCTCACCTGTCTGTGTCTCACCTGTCTGTGTCTCACCTGTCTTTCACCTGTCCGTGTCTCACCTGTCTGTGTCTCATCTGTCTTTCACCTGTCCGTGTCTCACCTGTCTGTGTCTCACCTGTCTTTCACCTGTCCGTGTCTCACCTGTCTGTGTCTCACCTGTCTTTCACCTGTCCGTGTCTCACCTGTCTGTGTCTCACCTGTCTTTCACCTGTCCGTGTCTCACCTGTCTGTGTCTCACCTGTCTTTGTCTCACCTGTCTTTGTCTCACCTGTCTTTCACCTGTCCGTGTCTCACCTGTCTGTGTCTCACCTGTCTGTGTCTCACCTGTCTGTGTCTCACCTGTCTTTCACCTGTCTGTGTCTCACCTGTCTGTGTCTCACCTGTCTTTGTCTCACCTGTCTTTGTCTCACCTGTCTTTCACCTGTCCGTGTCTCACCTGTCTGTGTCTCACCTGTCTTTCACCTGTCTGTGTCTCACCTGTCTGTGTCTCACCTGTCTGTGTCTCACCTGTCTTTCACCTGTCTGTGTCTCACCTGTCTGTGTCTCACCTGTCTTTGTCTCACCTGTCTTTGTCTCACCTGTCTTTCACCTGTCCGTGTCTCACCTGTCTGTGTCTCACCTGTCTTTCACCTGTCTGTGTCTCACCTGTCTTTCACCTGTCTGTGTCTCACCTGTCTGTGTCTCACCTGTCTGTGTCTCACCTGTCTTTCACCTGTCTGTGTCTCACCTGTCTTTCACCTGTCCGTGTCTCACCTGTCTTTCACCTGTCCGTGTCTCACCTGTCTGTGTCTCACCTGTCTTTCACCTGCCCGTGTCTCACCTGTCTGTGTCTCACCTGTCTGTGTCTCACCTGTCTTTCACCTGTCCGTGTCTCACCTGTCTGTGTCTCACCTGTCTTTCACCTGTCCGTGTCTCACCTGTCTGTGTCTCACCTGTCTTTCACCTGCCCGTGTCTCACCTGTCTGTGTCTCACCTGTCTGTGTCTCACCTGTCTTTCACCTGTCTGTGTCTCACCTGTCTGTGTCTCACCTGTCTTTCACCTGTCCGTGTCTCACTTGTCTGTGTCTCACCTGTCTTTCACCTGTCCGTGTCTCACCTGTCTGTGTCTCACCTGTCTGTGTCTCACCTGTCTGTGTCTCACCTGTCTTTCACCTGTCCGTGTCTCACCTGTCTGTGTCTCACCTGTCTTTCACCTGTCCGTGTCTCATCTGTCTTTCACCTGTCCGTGTCTCACCTGTCTTTCACCTGTCCGTGTCTCACCTGTCTGTGTCTCACCTGTCTTTCACCTGTCTGTGTCTCACCTGTCTTTCACCTGTCTGTGTCTCACCTGTCTTTCACCTGTCCGTGTCTCACCTGTCCGTGTCTCACCTGTGCAGCGGTGTCCGTCCCCCCTGAAGCCGGGCCGACAGGTGCAGGAGTAGGAGGAGCCTCCGATGTAGCTGCACTGAGCGCGCTCAGAAACGTCACAGTCATGGGTCCCTCTCCCACAGTGGTCCACAGGAACGGTGTCCCCTGGACACAAGAGGACCTGGGTTAGTCCTGGTTTATACCTGGTTTAGTCCTGGTTTAGACCCGGTTTAGTCCAGGTTTAGTCCAGGTTTAGTTTAGTCCTGGTTTAGACCCGGTTTAGTCCTGGTTTAGTCCTGGTTTAGACCTGGTTTAGTCCTGGTTTAGCCCTGGTTTAGTCCTGGTTTAGTCCTGGTTTAGTCCAGGTTTAGTCCAGGTTTAGCCCTGGTTTAGTCCTGGTTTAGTCCTGGTTTAGTCCTGGTTTAGACCTGGTTTAGTCCTGGTTTAGTCCTGGTTCAGTCCTGGTTTAGACCTGGTTTAGTCCAGGTTTAGTCCTGGTTTAGTCCTGGTTTAGTCCAGGTTTAGTCCAGGTTTAGCCCTGGTTTAGTCCTGGTTTAGTCCAGGTTTAGTCCAGGTTTAGTCCAGGTTTAGTCCTGGTTTAGTCCTGGTTTAGTCCAGGTTTAGTCCTGGTTTAGTCCTGCTTTAGTCCAGGTTTAGTCCAGGTTTAGTCCAGGTTTAGTCCTGGTTTAGACCTGGTTTAGTCCTGGTTTAGTCCTGGTTTAGTCCAGGTTTAGTCCTGGTTTAGTCCTGGTTTAGTCCTGGTTTAGTCCAGGTTTAGTCCAGGTTTAGTCCTGGTTTAGTCCAGGTTTAGTCCAGGTTTAGTCCAGGTTTAATCCAGGTTTAGTCCTGGTTTAGACCTGGTTTAGTCCTGGTTTAGTCCAGGTTTAGCCCTGGTTTAGTCCTGGTTTAGTCCAGGTTTAGTCCAGGTTTAGTCCTGGTTTAGTCCTGGTTTAGTCCAGGTTTAGTCCAGGTTTAGTCCTGGTTTAGTCCTGGTTTAGTCCAGGTTTAGTCCAGGTTTAGTCCAGGTTTAGTCTTGGTTTAGACCTGGTTTAGTCCTGGTTTAGTCCTGGTTTAGTCCAGGTTTAGTCCTGGTTTAGTCCTGGTTTAGTCCAGGTTTAGTCCAGGTTTAGTTCTGGTTTAGTCCTGGTTTAGTCCAGGTTTAGCCCTGGTTTAGTCCAGGTTTAGTCCTGGTTTAGACCTGGTTTAGTCCTGGTTTAGTCCTGGTTTAGTCCTGGTTTAGTCCAGGTTTAGTCCAGGTTTAGTCCTGGTTTAGACCTGGTTTAGTCCTGGTTTAGTCCAGGTTTAGTCCAGGTTTAGTCCAGGTTTAGTCCTGGTTTAGTCCTGGTTTAGACCTGGTTTAGTCCTGGTTTAGTCCTGGTTTAGTCCAGGTTTAGTCCTGGTTTAGTCCTGGTTTAGTCCAGGTTTAGTCCAGGTTTAGTTCTGGTTTAGTCCTGGTTTAGTCCAGGTTTAGTCCTGGTTTAGTCCAGGTTTAGCCCTGGTTTAGTCCAGGTTTAGTCCTGGTTTAGTCCTGGTTTAGTCCAGGTTTAGTCCAGGTTTAGTTCTGGTTTAGTCCAGGTTTAGTCCTGGTTTAGTTCTGGTTTAGTCCTGGTTTAGTCCAGGTTTAGTCCTGGTTTAGTCCAGGTTTAGCCCTGGTTTAGTCCAGGTTTAGTCCTGGTTTAGTCCAGGTTTAGTCCAGGTTTAGTCCAGGTTTAGTCCTGGTTTAGTCCTGGTTTAGTCCTGGTTTAGTCCTGGTTTAGTCCTGGTTTAGTCCAGGTTTAGTCCAGGTTTAGTTCTGGTTTAGTCCTGGTTTAGTCCAGGTTTAGTCCTGGTTTAGTCCAGGTTTAGTCCAGGTTTAGTCCAGGTTTAGTTCTGGTTTAGTCCTGGTTTAGTCCAGGTTTAGTCCTGGTTTAGTCCAGGTTTAGTCCAGGTTTAGTCCAGGTTTAGTTCTGGTTTAGTCCTGGTTTAGTCCAGGTTTAGTCCTGGTTTAGTCCTGGTTTAGTCCAGGTTTAGTCCAGGTTTAGTTCTGGTTTAGTCCTGGTTTAGTCCAGGTTTAGTCCTGGTTTAGTCCAGGTTTAGCCCTGGTTTAGTCCAGGTTTAGTCCTGGTTTAGTCCTGGTTTAGTCCAGGTTTAGTCCAGGTTTAGTTCTGGTTTAGTCCAGGTTTAGTCCTGGTTTAGTTCTGGTTTAGTCCTGGTTTAGTCCAGGTTTAGTCCTGGTTTAGTCCAGGTTTAGCCCTGGTTTAGTCCAGGTTTAGTCCTGGTTTAGTCCTGGTTTAGTCCTGGTTTAGTCCAGGTTTAGTCCAGGTTTAGTCCAGGTTTAGTCCAGGTTTAGACCTGGTTTAGTCCTGGTTTAGTCCTGGTTTAGTCCAGGTTTAGTCCTGGTTTAGTCCTGGTTTAGTCCAGGTTTAGTCCAGGTTTAGTTCTGGTTTAGTCCTGGTTTAGTCCAGGTTTAGTCCTGGTTTAGTCCAGGTTTAGTCCTGGTTTAGTCCAGGTTTAGTCCTGGTTTAGTCCTGGTTTAGTCCAGGTTTAGTCCAGGTTTAGTTCTGGTTTAGTCCTGGTTTAGTCCAGGTTTAGTCCTGGTTTAGTCCAGGTTTAGTCCAGGTTTAGTCCAGGTTTAGTTCTGGTTTAGTCCTGGTTTAGTCCAGGTTTAGTCCAGGTTTAGTCCTGGTTTAGTCCTGGTTTAGTCCAGGTTTAGTCCAGGTTTAGTTCTGGTTTAGTCCTGGTTTAGTCCAGGTTTAGTCCTGGTTTAGTCCAGGTTTAGCCCTGGTTTAGTCCAGGTTTAGTCCTGGTTTAGTCCTGGTTTAGTCCAGGTTTAGTCCAGGTTTAGTTCTGGTTTAGTCCAGGTTTAGTCCTGGTTTAGTTCTGGTTTAGTCCTGGTTTAGTCCAGGTTTAGTCCTGGTTTAGTCCTGGTTTAGCCCAGGTTTAGTCCTGGTTTAGTCCTGGTTTAGTCCTGGTTTAGTCCAGGTTTAGTCCTGGTTTAGTCCTGGTTTAGACCTGGTTTAGTCCTGGTTTAGACCTGGTTTAGTCCTGGTTTAGTCCTGGTTTAGTCCAGGTTTAGTCCTGGTTTAGTCCTGGTTTAGTCCAGGTTTAGTCCAGGTTTAGTTCTGGTTTAGTCCTGGTTTAGTCCAGGTTTAGTCCTGGTTTAGTCCAGGTTTAGTCCAGGTTTAGTCCAGGTTTAGTTCTGGTTTAGTCCTGGTTTAGTCCAGGTTTAGTCCTGGTTTAGTCCAGGTTTAGTCCAGGTTTAGTCCAGGTTTAGTTCTGGTTTAGTCCTGGTTTAGTCCAGGTTTAGTCCTGGTTTAGTCCAGGTTTAGTCCAGGTTTAGTCCAGGTTTAGTTCTGGTTTAGTCCTGGTTTAGTCCAGGTTTAGTCCTGGTTTAGTCCAGGTTTAGTCCAGGTTTAGTCCTGGTTTAGTCCTGGTTTAGTCCTGGTTTAGTCCAGGTTTAGTCCAGGTTTAGTCCAGGTTTAGTCCAGGTTTAGTCCTGGTTTAGTCCTGGTTTAGACCTGGTTTAGTCCTGGTTTAGTCCAGGTTTAGTCCTGGTTTAGTCCTGGTTTAGTCCAGGTTTAGTCCAGGTTTAGTTCTGGTTTAGTCCTGGTTTAGTCCAGGTTTAGTCCTGGTTTAGTCCAGGTTTAGTCCAGGTTTAGTCCAGGTTTAGTTCTGGTTTAGTCCTGGTTTAGTCCAGGTTTAGTCCTGGTTTAGTCCAGGTTTAGTCCAGGTTTAGTCCAGGTTTAGTTCTGGTTTAGTCCTGGTTTAGTCCAGGTTTAGTCCTGGTTTAGTCCAGGTTTAGTCCAGGTTTAGTTCTGGTTTAGTCCTGGTTTAGTCCAGGTTTAGTCCTGGTTTAGTCCAGGTTTAGTCCAGGTTTAGTCCAGGTTTAGTTCTGGTTTAGTCCTGGTTTAGTCCAGGTTTAGTCCTGGTTTAGTCCAGGTTTAGTCCAGGTTTAGTCCTGGTTTAGACCTGGTTTAGACCTGGTTTAGTCCTGGTTTAGACCTGGTTTAGTCCTGGTTTAGTCCAGGTTTAGTCCTGGTTAGTATTTACCGACACAGGTTCGTCCGTCACTGCCGAACACGAAGCCCTGGGCACAGAGACAGCGGTAGGACCCGGGCTGGTTACTGCAGTACGAGTTCGGTCCACAGAGTCCGGGGTCCAGGCACTCGTCCACATCTGAGACACACAGAGACTAGGTTCAGGCCTGGACCCAGGTCTGGTCCCAGGTCTGGACCCAGGTCTGGACCCAGGTCTGGACCCAGGTCTGGACTGGTGAGGCGCGGTGTGTTTTTACCGTGGCAGTAGCGTCCGTCTCCGCCGAACCCTGAGGAGCACTCGCAGACGAACTGCAGCCCCTGCTGAGGTTTACACACGGCGTTGATGTCGCAGCCGTGGCGTCCTGTGAAGCAGGGGTTCTCCTCTGGGACGCCGCCTGAAACACAGAGGAGCGTACACCAGCTCATAAATGTATACCTGATGGTTCTGGACAGATATTTACCATATTTTCTGGACTATAAGTCTCACTTTTTCTCATCGCCTGGCTCAGGTGCGACGTATACTCAGGTGTGACTTATATATTAAAATATTTCAGGTGTTGGTTAGAGGGCGCTCTAGGCTTGTGTACCAGCATCTGCTGCACCTGTACCACTGACAATTTAAAATGTAAACATTACCAACAACAACTTAGGCTATAAAGACAACTGAGAAAGAGCGGAATAATTGGAAATGGAACTGATGCTGAGTCTGACGACAGCCACGCAGAGGAGGAAGCGGCGCTTCGTCTACCTCCGGAGTTGGCGGAGTTGTTCAGAAGCGACACCGAGGATGAAGAATTTAAAGGATTTAGCGATTAGGAGTGAGATGGTGAGTTTGGTGAACTTGTTATATTATGTTCTTTATGCTATAGTTATGTGAATAACTGTTAATATATTACGTTAACATACGAGACAGTATTCAGTTCGTTGTTTATGCTTCATGTAGCTGAATAACCATCAATGTGTTACGTTAGCATAGCGCACACCTATTCAGCTGTTGTTCTCTATTCTATTATTACTATAACTTGGCTTTCAACATGAAATGTCTGTTCTTGGTGTCGCATTTTGTAAAATAAATTTCCCCCAAAAAATGCAACTTATAGTGCAGTGCGACTTATGTTTTTTTCTTCTTCAGTATGCATTTTTTTGGCGAGTGCCACTTATACTCCGGAGCCACTTATAGTCCGGAAAATACGGTAGGTCCGACTTTCTTAATTTTATGAAAGTAATTAATATTATATTGACATTTGTCTTAGTAATACGCAAACAAATGAACAGTCAAAGATTAGTTTTTTAAAGAAAACCAGTAAGTCCATCTCTATCAGACTCTGTGTGGGTGGAGCTTGGGGAGAGCTGCAAAATGCTTTTTAAATTTTTGTTCTACGAGGTTCTGTTCCAGAGGAATTAGCAAAATCTTTTTATTGCCGTTTTGAGCTTTTCAGGCTGAGATAAAGAGATTTTGGATGTTTCCTATGAACTGCAGAGTAAGAGCCCAAACTGAGACAAGATGGGGCCCTTCAGTCACATGGGGCCCCGACGTGAGTCTGACCAAAAATCAGCATTAAAGGACAAGAATCCTCCGATTGCCAATTGACTAAAAAAGGCAAAAATCATCCCAATATCGGCTGACCGATATACAGAGGTCGAATAAGCACACAATTTCTTTACTTAAGTAAAAGTACAGGTAAAGGAGCAAAAGATTACTCAACTAAAAGTAAAAGTATCACCTTAAAATTTCTACTTAAGTAAAAGTATAAAAGTACATACTTTTAAGTGTACTTGAAAATAAAAATGTAAAAATATTTCGCACAGACTCAGCTCATGAATGAGTTAAATGTGAGGGATTTTGCTGATTCCAGATGAAATAAACAAACTGCTGCAGGAGAAGAAACTGAATCTGTCTCTGAGCTCTGAGCTCTTTATTATTCTGATGTTTCTAAAGGAGTACTACTTTACTGCATCTGTTACATTTAAGTACTGTACTTTTTACTTCAAACCAACTCATAAATGTAGTGGAGTAAAAAGTACAGATACTTGCTCTAAAATGTAGTGAAGTAAAAGTAAAATTACCAGTTGTAAAATTTACTCAAGTAAAGTACAGATAAATAAAAAATGTACTTAAGTAAAGTAACTAAGTTCTTTTACTTTGATATATTTCACCAACGCTGATTTATCAGTGGCCCTCTAGTTACAGGTGTCACTGTCAAGCAGGAGAGCTCAGAGTGCAGACAGAGCTCAGAGTGCAGACAGTAGGAGAGCTCAGAGTGCAGACAGAGCTCAGTGGCAGACAGTAGGAGAGCTCAGAGTGCAGACAGAGCTCAGAGTGCAGACAGTAGGAGAGCTCAGAGTGCAGACAGAGCTCAGAGTGCAGACAGTAGGAGAGCTCAGAGTGCAGACAGAGCTCAGAGTGCAGACAGTAGGAGAGCTCAGAGCGCAGACAGTAGGAGAGCTCAGAGCGCAGACAGTAGGAGAGCTCAGAGTGCAGACAGAGCTCAGTGGCAGACAGTAGGAGAGCTCAGAGTGCAGACAGAGCTCAGAGCGCAGACAGTAGGAGAGCTCAGAGCGCAGACAGTAGGAGAGCTCAGAGCGCAGACAGTAGGAGAGCTCAGAGTGCAGACAGAGCTCAGTGGCAGACAGTAGGAGAGCTCAGAGTGCAGACAGAGCTCAGAGTGCAGACAGTAGGAGAGCTCAGAGCGCAGACAGTAGGAGAGCTCAGAGCGCAGACAGTAGGAGAGCTCAGAGCGCAGACAGTAGGAGAGCTCAGAGTGCAGACAGAGCTCAGAGTGCAGACAGTAGGAGAGCTCAGAGTGCAGACAGAGCTCAGAGTGCAGACAGTAGGGGAGCTCAGAGTGCAGACAGAGCTCAGAGTGCAGACAGAGCTCAGAGTGCAGACAGTAGGAGAGCTCAGAGTGCAGACAGTAGGGGAGCTCAGAGTGCAGACAGTAGGGGAGCTCAGAGTGCAGACAGTAGGAGAGCTCAGAGCGCAGACAGAGCTCAGAGTGCAGACAGTAGGAGAGCTCAGAGTGTTCCTCATCAGAAACCACCACATAAGCCCCGCCCACTCCAGGAAGCACTGACCAAGCCCTCTTTTTCCTTCGTCGGGCTACAACTAACGATTATTTTTGATAATTGATTAATCTGTCGATTATTATTTTTTAATTAATCGTTTAATAATCAGATAGTTAAGCGTGAGTAAAGTGGTTAAGAAGTGGTTAAAACGTAAAGGAGCTATGAGCAGTTTATATTTTTATATTTGATAAAAGTTACCCACATGTGTCTCAGATGTGATGTAAACATGTTTAAATCAAATATTCATTTTACTGATAACAATGGAACAGTTTAGTTATCAATATATAAAAATATATTTTACATTACGCACAGGTTGTTTTTGTTTACATTTTTGGTTTTGGTTCTAAAACTGCATCAGCGATTGTCCAATCAGAAAAGAGACCATTGTTTTGATTTAGACTGCAGTACCGTTTATAACCAGCAGAGCGCTGCTGCTTACAGGAGCTATAAAAAATTGGTAATAATTCTACCAAATATTGCTTAATTTTTACTGAATGTGCACACACACAGATGTTTTTAATCAAAAACACAAAAGGAACATTGTTTTTAGCTGTTTCTGTGGTTGGTCATAAACCTCGTCTCTCAGCAAGCGGCACGTTTTTTAAGAGTTCAAGTTAATGATTAATCGATTACTAAATTAGTTGACGATTATTTAAATCTGATTAGACACAGTTTAAGGAAGTAAACAGCTCTTTTTCTATGTTTATGTTGAACTCTGCTGCCCTCTGCTGGTCTCTTCTGTTTCTTTATGGCTCCAGTAGAGAACTTAATAAAAACATAATATTTTTAAAGGCTGTAAAACCTGCTGCTGTTCCAGAAAAGACCAAGACTGAGTTAAAAATATACGATTACAAGTAGAATATAGAGAGTTTAAGGAAGTCTTAGGACTGGGTCTAGACCTGGTTCTGGAGAGCGGTGGGCTGGTCCTGAGGTTGGTACGGTTGGGTCTGGTCTCAGCGGACTCTGCTGCAGGTGGACCTAAACCTAACTTCAGTGTCCTGTGGTGTGGGGACTGTTTTTATAACGAGGTCCCGGTCTTTAGTCGTGGTCTGGTCCGGTTTTTGGGGGTCGGGGGTCGGTGCTTGACCTTTGACCCCGAGTCCAGAGGCGGCTGCAGCTGAAGAAACACGGCTCACGTTTCTGTTTGTGTTTCTCCGAAGTCCGCAAAGACCACATTTCTCGGGACCCAGACCAGGACTAGGCCATAATGACATGTACTATATCATACATTACCATTTAGTCCTGGTCTAGACCTGGATAAGCTCTGGTTTAGTCCTGGTTTAGACCTGGTTTAGTCCTGGTTTAGTCCTGGTTTAGACCTGGTTTAGTCCTGGTTTAGACCTGGTTTAGACCTGGTTTAGTCCTGGTTTAGACCTGGTTTAGTCTTGGTCTAGTCCTGGTCTAGTCCTGGTTTAGACCTGGTTTAGTCCTAGTTTAGTCCTGGTTTAGTCCTGGTTTAGACCTGGTTTAGTCCTGGTTTAGACCTGGTTTAGTCCTGGTTTAGTCCTGGTTTAGACCTGGTTTAGTCCTGGTTTAGACCTGGTTTAGTCTTGGTCTAGTCCTGGTCTAGTCCTGGTTTAGACCTGGTTTAGTCCTGGTCTAGACCTGGATAAGCTCTGGTTTAGACCTGGTTTAGTCCTGGTTTAGTCCTGGTTTAGACCTGGTTTAGTCCTGGTTTAGACCTGGTTTAGTCCTGGTTTAGACCTGGTTTAGTCTTGGTCTAGTCCTGGTCTAGTCCTGGTTTAGACCTGGTTTAGTCCTGGTCTAGACCTGGATAAGCTCTGGTTTAGACCTGGTTTAGTCCTGGTTTAGTCCTGGTTTAGACCTGGTTTAGTCCTGGTTTAGACCTGGTTTAGTCCTGGTTTAGACCTGGTTTAGTCTTGGTCTAGTCCTGGTCTAGTCCTGGTTTAGACCTGGTTTAGTCCTGGTGTAGTCCTGGTTTAGACCTGGTTTAGTCCTAGTTTAGTCCTGGTTTAGACCTGGTTTAGTCCTGGTTTAGACCTGGTTTAGTCTTGGTCTAGTCCTGGTCTAGTCCTGGTTTAGACCTGGTTTAGTCCTAGTTTAGTCCTGGTTTAGTCCTGGTTTAGACCTGGTTTAGTCCTGGTCTAGTCCTGGTTTAGACCTGGTTTAGTCCTAGTTTAGTCCTGGTTTAGTCCTGGTTTAGACCTGGTTTAGTCCTGGTTTAGACCTGGTTTACTCCTGGTTTAGTCCTGGTTTAGTCCTGGTTTAGTCCTGGTTTAGACCTGGTTTAGTCCTGGTTTAGACCTGGTTTAGTCCTGGTTTAGTCCTGGTTTAGTCCTGGTGTAGTCCTTTTTAGTCCTGGTTTAGACCTGGTTTAGTCCTGGTTTAGACCTGGTTTAGTCCTGGTTTAGTCCTGGTTTAGACCTGGTTTAGACCTGGTTTAGTCCTGGTTTAGATCTGGTTTAGTCCTGGTTTAGTCCTGGTTTAGTCCTGGTGTAGTCCTTTTTAGTCCTGGTTTAGACCTGGTTTAGTCCTGGTTTAGACCTGGTTTAGACCTGGTTTAGTCCTGGTTTAGTCCTGGTGTAGTCCTGCTTTAGACCTGGTTTAGTCCTGGTTTAGACCTGGTTTAGTCCTGGTTTAGTCCTGGTTTAGACCTGGTTTAGTCCTGGTTTAGTCCTGGTTTAGTCCTGGTTTAGTCCTGGTCTAGTCCTGGTTTAGACCTGGTTTAGTCCTGGTTTAGTCCTGGTTTAGTCCTGGTTTAGACCTGGTTTAGTCCTGGTTTAGACCTGGTTTAGTCCTGGTTTAGTCCTGGTTTAGACCTGGTTTAGTCCTGGTTTAGTCCTGGTTTAGACCTGGTTTAGACCTGGTTTAGACCTGGTTTAGTCCTGGTTTAGTCCTGGTTTAGTCCTGGTTTAGTCCTGGTCTAGTCCTGGTTTAGTCCTGGTTTAGACCTGGTTTAGTCCTGGTTTAGTCCTGGTTTAGACCCGGTTTAGTCCTGGTTTAGTCCTGGTTTAGACCTGGTTTAGACCTGGTTTAGACCTGGTTTAGTCCTGGTTTAGTCCTGGTTTAGACCTGGTTTAGTCCTGGTTTAGTCCTGGTCTAGTCCTGGTTTAGTCCTGGTTTAGACCTGGTTTAGTCCTGGTTTAGACCTGGTTTAGTCCTGGTTTAGTCCTGGTTTAGACCTGGTTTAGTCCTGGTTTAGTCCTGGTGTAGTCCTGGTTTAGTCCTGGTTTAGACCTGGTTTAGTCCTGGTTTAGTCCTGGTTTAGACCTGGTTTAGTCCTGCTTTAGACCTGGTTTAGTCCTGGTTTAGTCCTGGTTTAGACCTGGTTTAGTCCTGGTTTAGTCCTGGTTTAGACCTGGTTTAGTCCTGCTTTAGACCTGGTTTAGTCCTGGTTTAGTCCTGGTTTAGTCCTGGTTTAGTCCTGGTTTAGTCCTGGTTTAGACCTGGTTTAGTCCTGGTTTAGTCCTGGTTTAGACCTGGTTTAGTCCTGGTTTAGTCCTGGTTTAGACCTGGTTTAGACCTGGTTTAGACCTGGTTTAGTCCTGGTTTAGTCCTGGTTTAGACCTGGTTTAGTCCTGGTTTAGTCCTGGTCTAGTCCTGGTTTAGTCCTGGTTTAGACCTGGTTTAGTCCTGGTTTAGTCCTGGTCTAGTCCTGGTTTAGTCCTGGTTTAGACCTGGTTTAGTCCTGGTTTAGACCTGGTTTAGTCCTGGTTTAGTCCTGGTTTAGACCTGGTTTAGTCCTGGTTTAGTCCTGGTGTAGTCCTGGTTTAGTCCTGGTTTAGACCTGGTTTAGTCCTGGTTTAGTCCTGGTTTAGACCTGGTTTAGTCCTGCTTTAGACCTGGTTTAGTCCTGGTTTAGTCCTGGTTTAGACCTGGTTTAGTCCTGGTTTAGTCCTGGTCTAGTCCTGGTTTAGTCCTGGTTTAGACCTGGTTTAGTCCTGGTTTAGACCTGGTTTAGTCCTGGTTTAGTCCTGGTTTAGACCTGGTTTAGTCCTGGTTTAGTCCTGGTGTAGTCCTGGTTTAGACCTGGTTTAGACCTGGTTTAGACCTGGTTTAGTCCTGGTTTAGTCCTGGTTTAGACCTGGTTTAGTCCTGGTTTAGTCCTGGTCTAGTCCTGGTTTAGTCCTGGTTTAGACCTGGTTTAGTCCTGGTTTAGTCCTGGTCTAGTCCTGGTTTAGTCCTGGTTTAGACCTGGTTTAGTCCTGGTTTAGACCTGGTTTAGTCCTGGTTTAGTCCTGGTTTAGACCTGGTTTAGTCCTGGTTTAGTCCTGGTGTAGTCCTGGTTTAGTCCTGGTTTAGACCTGGTTTAGTCCTGGTTTAGTCCTGGTTTAGACCTGGTTTAGTCCTGCTTTAGACCTGGTTTAGTCCTGGTTTAGTCCTGGTTTAGACCTGGTTTAGTCCTGGTTTAGTCCTGGTCTAGTCCTGGTTTAGTCCTGGTTTAGACCTGGTTTAGTCCTGGTTTAGACCTGGTTTAGTCCTGGTTTAGTCCTGGTTTAGACCTGGTTTAGTCCTGGTTTAGTCCTGGTGTAGTCCTGGTTTAGTCCTGGTTTAGACCTGGTTTAGTCCTGGTTTAGTCCTGGTTTAGACCTGGTTTAGTCCTGCTTTAGACCTGGTTTAGTCCTGGTTTAGTCCTGGTTTAGACCTGGTTTAGTCCTGGTTTAGTCCTGGTTTAGACCTGGTTTAGTCCTGCTTTAGACCTGGTTTAGTCCTGGTTTAGTCCTGGTTTAGTCCTGGTTTAGACCTGGTTTAGTCCTGCTTTAGACCTGGTTTAGTCCTGGTTTAGTCCTGGTTTAGTCCTGGTTTAGACCTGGTTTAGTCCTGGTTTAGTCCTGGTTTAGACCTGGTTTAGACCTGGTTTAGACCTGGTTTAGTCCTGGTTTAGTCCTGGTTTAGACCTGGTTTAGTCCTGGTCTAGTCCTGGTCTAGTCCTGGTTTAGTCCTGGTTTAGACCTGGTTTAGTCCTGGTTTAGACCTGGTTTAGTCCTGGTTTAGTCCTGGTTTAGACCTGGTTTAGTCCTGGTTTAGTCCTGGTGTAGTCCTGGTTTAGTCCTGGTTTAGACCTGGTTTAGTCCTGGTTTAGTCCTGGTTTAGACCTGGTTTAGTCCTGCTTTAGACCTGGTTTAGTCCTGGTTTAGTCCTGGTTTAGACCTGGTTTAGTCCTGGTTTAGTCCTGGTCTAGTCCTGGTTTAGTCCTGGTTTAGACCTGGTTTAGTCCTGGTTTAGACCTGGTTTAGTCCTGGTTTAGTCCTGGTTTAGACCTGGTTTAGTCCTGGTTTAGTCCTGGTGTAGTCCTGGTTTAGTCCTGGTTTAGACCTGGTTTAGTCCTGGTTTAGTCCTGGTTTAGACCTGGTTTAGTCCTGGTTTAGACCTGGTTTAGTCCTGGTTTAGTCCTGGTTTAGTCCTGGTTTAGTCCTGGTTTAGTCCTGGTTTAGTCCTGGTTTAGACCTGGTTTAGTCCTGGTCTAGTCCTGGTCTAGTCCTGGTTTAGTCCTGGTTTAGACCTGGTTTAGTCCTGGTTTAGACCTGGTTTAGTCCTGGTTTAGTCCTGGTTTAGACCTGGTTTAGTCCTGGTTTAGTCCTGGTGTAGTCCTGGTTTAGTCCTGGTTTAGACCTGGTTTAGTCCTGGTTTAGTCCTGGTTTAGACCTGGTTTAGTCCTGCTTTAGACCTGGTTTAGTCCTGGTTTAGTCCTGGTTTAGACCTGGTTTAGTCCTGGTTTAGTCCTGGTCTAGTCCTGGTTTAGTCCTGGTTTAGACCTGGTTTAGTCCTGGTTTAGACCTGGTTTAGTCCTGGTTTAGTCCTGGTTTAGACCTGGTTTAGTCCTGGTTTAGTCCTGGTGTAGTCCTGGTTTAGTCCTGGTTTAGACCTGGTTTAGTCCTGGTTTAGTCCTGGTTTAGACCTGGTTTAGTCCTGGTTTAGACCTGGTTTAGTCCTGGTTTAGTCCTGGTTTAGACCTGGTTTAGTCCTGGTTTAGACCTGGTTTAGACCTGGTTTAGTCCTGGTTTAGACCTGGTTTAGTCCTGGTTTAGACCTGGTTTAGTCCTGGTTTAGTCCTGGTTTAGACCTGGTTTAGACCTGGTTTAGTCCTGGTTTAGTCCTGGTTTAGACCTGGTTTAGTCCTGGTTTAGACCTGGTTTAGTCCTGGTTTAGACCTGGTTTAGTCCTGGTTTAGTCCTGGTTTAGACCTGGTTTAGTCCTGGTTTAGTCCTGGTTTAGACCTGGTTTAGTCCTGGTTTAGACCTGGTTTAGTCCTGGTTTAGACCTGGTTTAGTCCTGGTTTAGTCCTGGTTTAGACCTGGTTTAGTCCTGGTTTAGACCTGGTTTAGTCCTGGTTTAGTCCTGGTTTAGACCTGGTTTAGTCCTGGTTTAGACCTGGTTTAGTCCTGGTTTAGTCCTGGTTTAGTCCTGGTTTAGACCTGGTTTAGTCCTGGTTTAGTCCTGGTTTAGACCTGGTTTAGTCCTGGTTTAGTCCTGGTTTAGTCCTGGTTTAGTCCTGGTTTAGACCTGGTTTAGTCCTGGTTTAGTCCTGGTTTAGTCCTGGTTTAGTCCTGATTTAGACCTGGTTTAGTCCTGGTTTAGTCCTGGTTTAGACCTGGTTTAGTCCTGGTTTAGACCTGGTTTAGACCTGGTTTAGTACTCACTGTGCACAGAGCCGATGCGGTTGCTCATGGCGTAGCGGATCAGTCGGTTCTGGTGGTCATACATGACAAAGATCTGGTCCACGGTGAGCTGCTGGGTCTGGAGTCCTGGGACGGTCTGGTCCTGGGTGCAGCTCTGGAAGGTGATGGTCTGTCTCCACTGGTAACTGAGGGACTGGGTCTCACCGGACGGAGAGACGACCGAGTAGTCCCGGCTCGAGGACGACGTGATCACTGCCAGAGAGAGGAGTGTGGGGTTACAGACTTTAGACCCGGTTTAGACCTGGTTTAGACCCGGTTTAGACCCGGTTTATGTCCATGTTTATGCTGGGATTTATGTTCTGTGATGGACCGGGGTCACCATGGCAGCAGTGCACAGCGTCACTGACCCCACACAGCAGCACAGGGGCCCACGGCTGGCCCCGTACACAGTCTATAGCTGTGTCCCAGTCCAACGGCCGCAGCCTTCCAAGGTCACGGTCCACGAAGGCGACTCCTTCTCGTGGCCTTCGTGGACCACAAAGGCCAAGCCGAAATGGGACGGTGTAGTCCACGGTACTAATACTCTCAGTTAGTACTGCAGTACTAATACTCACAGTTAGTACTGCAGTACTAATACTCACAGTTAGTACTGCAGTACTAATACTCACAGTTAGTACTGCAGTACTAATACTCTCAGTTAGTACTGCAGTACTAATACTCACAGTTAGTACTGCAGTACTAATACTCACAGTTAGTACTGCAGTACTAATACTCACAGTTAGTACTGCAGTACTAATACTCACAGTTAGTACTGCAGTACTAATACTCACAGTTAGTACTGCAGTACTAATACTCACAGTTAGTACTGCAGTACTAATACTCACAGTTAGTACTGCAGTACTAATACTCACAGTTAGTACTGCAGTACTAATACTCACAGTTAGTACCGCAGTACTAATACTCACAGTTAGTACCGCAGTACTAATACTCACAGTTAGTGCCGCAGTACTAATACTCACAGTTAGTACCGCAGTACTAATACTCACAGTTAGTGCCGCAGTACTAATACTCACAGTTAGTGCCGCAGTACTAATACTCACAGTTAGTGCCGCAGTACTAATACTCACAGTTAGTGCCGCAGTACTAATACTCACAGTTAGTGCCGCAGTACTAATACTCACAGTTAGTACCGCAGTACTAATACTCACAGTTAGTACCGCAGTACTAATACTCACAGTTAGTACCGCAGTACTAATACTCACAGTTAGTACCGCAGTACTAATACTCACAGTTAGTACCGCAGTACTAATACTCACAGTTAGTGCCGCAGTACTAATACTCACAGTTAGTACCGCAGTACTAATACTCACAGTTAGTACCGCAGTACTAATACTCACAGTTAGTACCGCAGTACTAATACTCACAGTTAGTGCCGCAGTACTAATACTCACAGTTAGTGCCGCAGTACTAATACTCACAGTTAGTGCCGCAGTACTAATACTCACAGTTAGTACCGCAGTAGTAGTACTCTCAGTTAGTACCGCAGTAGTAGTACTCACAGTTAGTACCGCAGTAGTAGTACTCACAGTTAGTATCGTAGTGGTAGACCTCAGTATATGGGATGACGTGCACTGTGGACCCCAGGGCGATAGGGGGCAGTGTTCCCTCCAGCTCGGTCTGGACCTGCAGGTGCTCGTGTTCATCGATGCCCTGGAACTGCTGCCTGATGGTGAGCCGCTCTCCTCCAGAGAAGAGTACCTCAGCCTGGCGGGAGAACACGCCCCCTGCAGGTGTTCAGAGAGAGTACAGAGTTAATGACAGGAGAACACGCCTCCTGCAGGTGTTCAGAGAGAGTACAGAGTTAATGACAAGAGAACACGCCCCCTGCAGGTGTTCAGAGAGAGTACAGAGTTAATGACAAGAGAACACGCCCCCTGCAGGTGTTCAGAGAGAGTACAGGGTTAATGACAAGAGAACACGCCCCCTGCAGGTGTTCAGAGAGAGTACAGAGAGTAAAATACATTGAACACGCCCCCTACAGGTGTTCAGAGAGAGTACAGAGAGTAAAATACATTGAACACGCCCCCTACAGGTGTTCAGAGAGAGTACAGAGAGTAAAATACATTGAACACGCCCCCTACAGGTGTTCAGAGAGAGTACAGAGTTAATGACAGGAGCATACGCCCCTGCAGGTGTTCAGAGAGAGTACAGAGTTAATGACAGGAGAATACGCCCCCTGCAGGTGTTCAGAGAGAGTACAGAGTTAATGACAGGAGAATACGCCCCCTGCAGGTGTTCAGAGAGAGTATAGAGTTAAGGACAGGAGAATACGCCCCCTACAGGTGTTCAGAGAGAGTACAGAGTTAATGACAGGAGAATACGCCCCCTGCAGGTGTTCAGAGAGAGTACAGAGTTAATGACAGGAGAATACGCCCCCTGCAGGTGTTCAGAGAGAGTATAGAGTTAAGGACAGGAGAATACGCCCCCTACAGGTGTTCAGAGAGAGTACAGAGTTAATGACAGGAGAATACGCCCCCTACAGGTGTTCAGAGAGAGTACAGAGTTAAGGACAGGAGCATACGCCCCTGCAGGTGTTCAGAGAGAGTACAGAGTTAATGACAGGAGAATACGCCCCCTGCAGGTGTTCAGAGAGAGTACAGAGTTAATGACAGGAGAATACGCCCCCTGCAGGTGTTCAGAGAGAGTATAGAGTTAAGGACAGGAGAATACGCCCCCTACAGGTGTTCAGAGAGAGTACAGAGTTAATGACAGGAGAATACGCCCCCTGCAGGTGTTCAGAGAGAGTACAGAGTTAATGACAGGAGCATACGCCCCTGCAGGTGTTCAGAGAGAGTACAGAGTTAATGACAGGAGAATACGCCCCCTGCAGGTGTTCAGAGAGAGTATAGAGTTAAGGACAGGAGAATACGCCCCCTACAGGTGTTCAGAGAGAGTACAGAGTTAATGACAGGAGAATACGCCCCCTGCAGGTGTTCAGAGAGAGTACAGAGTTAATGACAGGAGAATACGCCCCCTGCAGGTGTTCAGAGAGAGTACAGAGTTAAGGACAGGAGCATACGCCCCCTGCAGGTGTTCAGAGAGAGTACAGAGTTAAGGACGGTCTCACCGACGATGCTGAAGCCGTTGTGGAAGCCCGGCTGCTCCAGAGCGAAGGCCCAACCGATGACTCCGCCCACAGAGGACAGGGGCTGGAGGGCGGGGCCGAGGGGCGGGTCCACGGTGCTGATGGCGACGTACGCCCTGCCGTCGTTGGCCACCACGTACGAGTGCAGGTCCTTCTGAGAGAACTCCAGCGGCGTCTGGGAGGAGCCCAGGAAGATCCGGCCCGAGACTTTACCGTTCATACGCTGGGGTTTACCTGAGTACACACAAAGTACACAGAGTACACACATGAGCAGTACATTATAGTACAGAGACACAGCGGGGCCCAAGACTTTACCGTTCATACGCAGGAGTAATAATGAACTTGGAACCTATAAACCCCGCCCACTCTCCACAAAACTGCCACACAATTGACCTTTTTCACAGAAAAACTGAAGTAGTTACTCGTTGCGTTATCCTATTTCCGTTTAGTGCTTGACTAAGGCAAAATAGAGCGTGTTTTAAACAAGCTCACTAAATTTCACGTTTGCAGACGTAGTGACAGTTCCAGGGACACAGACATCCACAAATAAGCAGGAAAAAGGCTACAAATTCTTTTATAAAGAATTTATTCACAATTATTCAGGAAAGTAAAGAAAAAAGCTTAAATGCTATCAACAATAAGCATTAGCTAAATACAGCAGATAAACAGAGGAGTGTTCTGTGAGGTCTGTAGTTTATGTATTTACAGCTGAGCCTGGCTCAGTGAGAACGATGCTGATGTTTTGTTAATGAAAACCTGCTGATCTGTGTAAATACAAATAACCTATTTTAAGTCATGTTATGTAATAAGCTGTCTCTTTTGTCTCTATTCAGTATGAAATGTAGAGGAGCAAAAACTTTTTTTATATATTTTTGGGCTTGGATATTTTACACTACTTACAACTACAACTGGAAGTATCTCGACACAATTTCTGGTTGAAAACGCGGAAGTGTGAAAAAGGTCTATTGGTTAAAGTCAAACCTAAACCCCGCCCACTCTCAAAACTAACACACCATTGGTCAAAGTCAAACCTAAACCCCGCCCACTCTCCACAAAACTGCCACACCATTGGTCAAAGTCAACTCTAAACCCCGCCCACTCTCAAAACTGCCACACCATTGGTCAAAGTCAAACCTAAACCCCGCCCACTCTCCTCAAAACTAACACATCACTGGTCAAAGTCAAACCTAAACCCCGCCCACTCTCAAAATTAACACACCATTGGTCAAAGTCAACTCTAAACCCCGCCCACTCTCAAAATTAACACACCATTGGTCAAAGTCAACTCTAAACCCCGCCCACTCTTCACAAAACTGCCATTGGTTAAAATCAAATTTAAGCCCATTCATTGGTCAAACCAACTCTGGATCAAAATCACAAATAGATAAGTGTCGTTTTTGGCCCAGAGACAGCAGGGGGCGCTTTATTCACCACACAACAACTCATTTAACCACCACACAGACGCCCAAGCTGTTATTTAAAGTGAAAAAGTTACTGAGTTCTGCTTTAAATACAACCAAATTCATGTAAATGAATATATCTCTGATCCATTAACAACAGATGGGTGTTTTCAGTTGGGCCAGAGGCAGCTTCTCTCTGATGGTCAGCAGCGTGTCCTCCAGGGGGCGCTACAGTTAAGAATGACTGCAGATACAGGTGTGTGTGTGTTTTTACCCTGTGCGACGCAGTCCTTGCCGTTGCCGTAGTAGCCCGGGCGGCAGTAGCAGCAGAAACCCGTCCTGTGGTCTCTGCAGTCGGCGAACGGGGAGCAGCGGTGACGGTTGTGAGCGCAGGTCTCCAGGTCGTACGCAAACACTGAGCACACACAGAACGGACACGACAGTGAGACGGGAGACCGCTGGACAGGCTCCGGCTGGAATCTTAACAGTGTGTCCACTCAGGGCTGCCGTACATGAGCCAGCTGTGTCTGTCAGACTCAACCGCTGCAAATGTAAACCTTTGTAACCTTTGTCTCTCTGGGACATGCAGTACAGGACTTCAGGTCTAAACCAAGTCCAGAGTACCACAGCAGCTGATAACGATAAGCTCATGAACTGTTTCCAGTGAAGGTCTTATCACAGTAAAGTGATGTCTTCCAGTTTACTGCAGTTGTGCGTACTTTACTGTCCATCCCCGGGTCACTAAAGGCTCTGTCAGGCTGGGTCTGGACCAGGGCTGTAGTCGACCAAAGAAACTGTTAATCTACTGAAGCTATGCCCAGTACAGCGATTAATCGACCGTTATCAACTAAAGGAAATGTGGGGGACTTACCAGAGTTATGTAAAATTAATTAAGAGATAAAATATATTGCTGTCTACAAATCTTCAATGCTATCTTAAATAAAATTAAAAATAAAAGTTACCAAGTAATAAGTAAGACCAGCTTTTTCAATGAAAAAATGGATGCGACTAATCGACCAATAACATTTAAGTTGACTGAAACCTCACTCACTAAGCGACCAGAGACTGTAAAGCCCAATTCACACTGAATCCGTTGCGTGTCCCGTACGCCTCCCGCAAGAAACAGACGCAATGCAAGTGAATGCGTGAGTTCACAGCGGCTGAGCTGCAGTACGTCCTCTGTGTCTGGTGCTCCTGTCAGAAATATGGATCAAGTCTATTTTTGCCGGATGCCTGGATCTGTCAGGTATAAAGTTGAACAGAGCAGAGCCAGACAGGAAGTCAGACCCGGGTCCAGTGAAGAGGATCCGGTAAATTTCAAAATAAAAACACCATGCGCAGCCTCTCGCTCACATCGCTGTAAACATCTTAACTGAGGACACAGGTCACAGACGACATCGGACAGCGTTAAACCTGAGGAAAATTAAAATATTTATATACGTAGCGTCCTTACCCAGGGTTGAAGTAATTTTTCTATGATTTTTGAGCTTCAACCGTGGTTAAATCGCCAAATAATCTCATAAAACGTGGCTTTTTACCTGCAGTTCTCTGTATACATGGTTATTATCGCGTGAACTCATAACTTCAGCATAAACTCGCTCCTCTGCCGTGAACTCGCGGTTTCCAGCTGGCTCTGGTCGGAGATGCGCCGCACACGCAACGCACTCGGTGAGAATCTGGCTTCAGCCCCAGTCTGGACTAATCCTGCTCTGTGATTGGCTGTTGAGTTTACCGTTGACGTTGAGGTCCTCGTCTTCGTCCACCACCACGACGCGAGGCTGCTCCGGCACCGAGTACCGCGGCTCTCCTCTGGGATCGGGAATCCTGGGCTGCTCCGGCAGAGGATACCTGTTGCTCGTAACCGGACTCGATGTGGTGTACTCCGGAGCGGATTCTTCTGGAAGCCTGTTCTGTCCCTCTGTGAGCGCAGTGCTGACTCGTTCCGTAGAATACGTTGTAGTAAAAGTCGTAGTATAATCCGTAGTAGTAGTAGCAGTAGTAGTAGTAGCATCTGTGTCGCTGTACTCATCCTCGTAGACGTACTCCGGCTCCTCCGTCTCCTCCGTCTCCGGGTCGTACTCCGATGCCGGTGCGGCGGTCGTCTTCGTTGTGGTCGGCTCGTTTGTTGCCGTGGAGACGCCGGGGTCCGGTCGCCGCGGTAACTATGCTGACAGGGGGCGGGGGACGGCGTGAAGTCAACGTCGTCATCGGGAAGCGCGGGGACAGTTCCGGGTGCGATTTCGGAGAACAGAGGAGTGGCTCCGACTTCAAACACCCAGACTCCACGGACTCCGCAGTTCGACTGACTGTGGACAGATTCATACACAAACATTTATTTTCATTTATTTTATTTCGCCGTTACCTCAGGCGTTCCTCGTGAGATGCAAATGAACATCTAACACAACGTGACAGGGTGAGAAAAAATCCTGTTCATGTGTATTTGTGTATGTTTGTATCGTGAATGGTTCTTCTTTGAATTTTCAGTTCATCCCAAATTAGAAAAATCAAAATTCAGCTTTCATATTCACACAAAACCTTTACTGATGCTGAAATTTGCTGAACAATGAATTAAACTGAAAGAAGATGAACTAAAGGGTAAATGCTCTAAGCCTAAAATGAATAGTTTGTTACTTTACTGATCCCTTGTGACTGGAGTTAGTATCTGTGGCCCTATCTCACAATGGGACAGAATTCTTCAAAACATTCCTGGATCCAGACGTTGTTCCAGATCCACAACAATAACTAATAACGTCAAACTAATGACGTCTTCAAGCCAGCGCCAGGCGGAGTGATCTGAGGTCAGAGGTCAGTAACTGAAGTCAGAGGTCAGAGGTCAGTATGGAGTCAGAGGTCAGAATGAAGTCAGAGGTCAGAGGTCAGTATGGAGTCAGAGGTCAGTATGGAGTCAGAGGTCAGTATGGAGTCAGAGGTCAGAGGTCAGTATGGAGTCAGAGGTCTGAGGTCAGTATGAAGTCAGAGGTCTGAGGTCAGTATGGAGTCAGAGGTCAGTATGGAGTCAGAGGTCAGTATGGAGTCAGAGGTCTGAGGTCAGTATGAAGTCAGAGGTCAGAGGTCAGTATGGAGTCAGAGGTCAGAGGTCAGTATGGAGTCAGAGGTCTGAGGTCAGTATGGAGTCAGAGGTCAGTATGGAGTCAGAGGTCTGAGGTCAGTATGGAGTCAGAGGTCAGTATGAAGTCAGAGGTCAGAGGTCAGTATGGAGTCAGAGGTCAGTATGAAGTCAGAGGTCAGAGGTCAGTATGGAGTCAGAGGTCAGTATGGAGTCAGAGGTCAGTATGGAGTCAGAGGTCTGAGGTCAGTATGGAGTCAGAGGTCAGTATGGAGTCAGAGGTCAGTATGGAGTCAGAGGTCTGAGGTCAGTATGAAGTCAGAGGTCAGTATGGAGTCAGAGGTCAGAGGTCAGTATGGAGTCAGAGGTCAGTATGGAGTCAGAGGTCAGTATGGAGTCAGAGGTCAGAGGTCAGTATGAAGTCAGAGGTCAGTATAGAGTCAGAGGTCAGTATGGAGTCAGAGGTCTGAGGTCAGTATGGAGTCAGAGGTCAGTATGGAGTCAGAGGTCTGAGGTCAGTATGGAGTCAGAGGTCAGTATGAAGTCAGAGGTCAGAGGTCAGTATGGAGTCAGAGGTCAGTATGAAGTCAGAGGTCAGAGGTCAGTATGGAGTCAGAGGTCAGTATGGAGTCAGAGGTCAGTATGGAGTCAGAGGTCTGAGGTCAGTATGGAGTCAGAGGTCTGAGGTCAGTATGGAGTCAGAGGTCAGTATGGAGTCAGAGGTCAGAGGTCAGTATGGAGTCAGAGGTCAGTATGGAGTCAGAGGTCAGAGGTCAGTATGGAGTCAGAGGTCAGTATGGAGTCAGAGGTCAGTATGAAGTGAGAGGTCAGTATGGAGTCAGAGGTCAGTATGGAGTCAGAGGTCTGAGGTCAGTATGGAGTCAGAGGTCAGTATGAAGTCAGAGGTCAGAGGTCAGTATGGAGTCAGAGGTCAGTATGGAGTCAGAGGTCAGTATGGAGTCAGAGGTCAGTATGAAGTCAGAGGTCAGTATGGAGTCAGAGGTCAGTATGGAGTCAGAGGTCAGTATGGAGTCAGAGGTCAGTATGAAGTCAGAGGTAAGAGGTCAGTATGGAGTCAAAGGTCAGTATGGAGTCAGAGGTCAGTATGGAGTCAAAGGTCAGTATGGAGTCAAAGGTCAGTATGGAGTCAGAGGTCAGTATGGAGTCAGAGGTCAGTATGAAGTCAGAGGTCAGTATGGAGTCAGAGGTCAGTATGGAGTCAGAGGTCAGTATGGAGTCAGAGGTCAGTATGGAGTCAGAGGTCAGAGGTCAGTATGGAGTCAGAGGTCAGTATGGAGTCAGAGGTCAGTATGGAGTCAGAGGTCAGAGGTCAGTATGGAGTCAGAGGTCAGTATGAAGTCAGAGGTCAGAGGTCAGTATGGAGTCAGAGGTCAGTATGGAGTCAGAGGTCTGAGGTCAGTATGGAGTCAGAGGTCTGAGGTCAGTATGGAGTCAGAGGTCAGAGGTCAGTATGGAGTCAGAGGTCAGTATGGAGTCAGAGGTCTGAGGTCAGTATGGAGTCAGAGGTCAGTATGGAGTCAGAGGTCAGAGGTCAGTATGGAGTCAGAGGTCAGTATGGAGTCAGAGGTCAGTATGGAGTCAGAGGTCAGAGGTCAGTATGGAGTCAGAGGTCAGAGGTCAGTATGGAGTCAGAGGTCAGTATGAAGTCAGAGGTAAGAGGTCAGTATGGAGTCAGAGGTCAGTATGGAGTCAGAGGTCAGTATGGAGTCAGAGGTCAGAGGTCAGTATGGAGTCAGAGGTCAGTATGAAGTCAGAGGTAAGAGGTCAGTATGGAGTCAAAGGTCAGTATGGAGTCAGAGGTCAGTATGGAGTCAAAGGTCAGTATGGAGTCAGAGGTCAGTATGGAGTCAGAGGTCAGTATGGAGTCAGAGGTCAGTATGGAGTCAGAGGTCAGTATGGAGTCAAAGGTCAGTATGGAGTCAGAGGTCAGTATGGAGTCAGAGGTCAGAGGTCAGTATGAAGTGAGTCTGGTACCGTGTGAGCTCTCGGACCGACTTCTCGTCCTCTGAGGTCACCCTGAAGTGTTTGCCCTGGGTCAACCCCCACCACCAGTGAGACACCATGCCCTCATTAAACCCCGCCTCCAGCAGCTGGGACACGCCCCCCACAGGCGTGGACAGGAAGTTCAGGCCGGACTCGGGGTAGAGCAGCACCGCAACCGAGGAGGACTTCATCAGGACCAGGAGCAGCTGGAAGGTGTTCCTCTGAGCAGAAGACACGAGAGTAGACCAATCAGAGAAGAGAAGCATCACACTAACCCCGCCCCTTATAAACATTGTCCATCCAGTTTAATTCAGAGGTAGTTTAATTAGGCTCCAGTCTCACCTCAGACTCCGCCCCCTCGCTCCCCGCGGCCGCCATCTTGTCCCAGGTCACCACCACAGTCGCGCTGGGGTCCACATCCTGGTCCCGAGGGAAGGCCTTCCGCATCAGAGCCGCGGCCCGCTCCAGGACCTCAGGGCTGCGGTCCAGCCTGTAGTGGACCAAGCCCTGGTCCAGGTCCCCCATCAGGGCCGCGATCATCCCAAATGGGGCCGGAGACTTCCCCAGGTACTCGTCCTGAGACGGCGGCCGTTCCACCGCCACCAGGCCGTTCGAGTTAATCTGGAACACAACACAACCAGATTAAAGCATAACCAGATTACACACACGAGTACAGCTGGGACAAAATATCATTTTTGTGATCACGATATTTTGTGATCACTGATATTGAAAGTTTGATACCAATATCAATATTTTTTTGTGATGCATAATAACGGTGTTGCCGTGCTGCACTGATTTCACTCAAATGTGGCCAAAAGTGCACACACAATAAAACTATTTTTAAATACTTAATAAATAAATATCAAACTGAATGAATGAATGAATGAATGAATGAAATATTAAACTGACTGATGGTTACTTTTGGAAACAGAACTTGGGGTTTCTTTTTCATTTAAGTCAAAAGATGATGTGTGAATCAATACCAAAGTATTAATACTTAAGTATAATAATAATAATAATAATAATAATAATAATAATGCCTTAGATATTATATAGCGCCTTTCTAGATACCCAAAAGTGTCTTGCCCAGGGACACAATGACAGTACACGCTTTGTATGAGATTCGAACCAACTACCCTCCGGATGCTTAAACTACTGCGCCACCATCGCCCCAAAAGAGTATCAATATAAATAATAATAAATAATAAAATAATATAAGAAAGTGGCATTAGTAGCTATAATATGTAACAATAAAAGTACACAGCCCTTTATAATTCACAAAAACTCAGTTAATACAAACAAGAAAAAACAATGTTTCTTTTTTCTTTAAAAATACACAGCCATAACGCAGGTTATCTTGTGCAATATATCGATAATCGCAATATCTCCATACCGTGATATTATCAGTATTGCGTGTCGTATCATGAGGTACACTGTGATTCCCAGCCCTACACATGAGAGAGTAGTATTTTGTCTTATTTACATGTTTGAGTAATCCTGTATGCTAACATGTCGCACATTTTTATCAAATCGTGCAGCACTAGTCTCTGGTTTGGAACGAGTCGGTCTCTGATTTGGACCAAGTCGGTCTCTGGTTTGGACCGAGTCAGTCCCTGGTTTGGACCGAGTGGGTCTCTGGTTTGGACTGAGTCGGTCTCTGGTTTGGACCGAGTCGGTCTCTGGTTTGGACCGAGTGGGTCTCTGGTTTGGACTGAGTCGGTCTCTGGTTTGGACCGAGTCAGTCCCTGGTTTGGACCGAGTGGGTCTCTGGTTTGGACCGAGTCGGTCTCTGGTTTGGACCGAGTCAGTCCCTGGTTTGGACCGAGTCGGTCTCTGGTTTGGACCGAGTCAGTCCCTGGTTTGGACCGAGTCAGTCCCTGGTTTGGACCGAGTCGGTCTCTGGTTTGGACCGAGTCGGTCTCTGGTTTGGACCGAGTCAGTCCCTGGTTTGGACTGAGTCAGTCCCTGGTTTGGACTGAGTCAGTCCCTGGTTTGGACCGAGTCGGTCTCTGGTTTGGACCGAGTCGGTCTCTGGTTTGGACCGAGTCAGTCCCTGGTTTGGACCGAGTCAGTCCCTGGTTTGGACCGAGTCAGTCCCTGGTTTGGACTGAGTCGGTCTCTGGTTTGGACCGAGTCAGTCCCTGGTTTGGACTGAGTCGGTCCCTGGTTTGGACCGAGTCAGTCCCTGGTTTGGACTGAGTCGGTCTCTGGTTTGGACCGAGTCGGTCTCTGGTTTGGACCGAGTCAGTCCCTGGTTTGGACTGAGTCGGTCTCTGGTTTGGACCGAGTCAGTCCCTGGTTTGGACTGAGTCGGTCCCTGGTTTGGACCGAGTCAGTCCCTGGTTTGGACTGAGTCGGTCTCTGGTTTGGACCGAGTCGGTCTCTGGTTTGGACCGAGTCAGTCCCTGGTTTGGACTGAGTCGGTCTCTGGTTTGGACCGAGTCAGTCCCTGGTTTGGACTGAGTCGGTCCCTGGTTTGGACCGAGTGGGTCTCTGGTTTGGACCGAGTGGGTCTCTGTTGTGAAGCTGAGCCCACAGAGAGGAGAAGAGAAAACCCTTCACACCAGTGTTTCCTAACCTCTTTGGTTTTGTGTAACTCCAGGACCTGGTTAGTCCTGGTTTGGACCCAACTTAGTCCTGGTTGAGTTCTGGTCTAGACCAGGTTTAGTCCATGTTTTGTTCCCCTTTAGTGTCACATCTCTCTCTATAGACTACAGCTAGGTCTGCCTCATTTTCTTTCTTTCTTTCTTTCTTTCTTTCTTTTTGTTGTTGTTGTAATAAATATTGTATAGAAACTTCAGGCTCTTTTTCTTCTGTGTTGGTAAAATCTTTGACTGCCACCTATCGCCCCCTCCTGGTGATTTACCTACCTACTCCTATAGAAAACAGAAGTATAAACGCTGTGACAATGCACAGATCTATTTATGTAGGAAACAGGAGAATATACGATCCTTCAGAGTAAACGTACATTATCACCGGGAACATTTACACACGCACAGAGCTCAGATGTATACACAGTGTTACTGTTGCTCCAGAAGTATTTTAAAGTCTCTCGTGTGTGACCTGTGTGTGTTGTGTGTGTTGTGTGTGTGTGTGTGTGTGTGTGTGTGTTGTGTGTGTTGTGTGTCGTACAGCAGCAGCAGCTGGCCCTCCTCACAGATAAGACTCCACTGTTTATGTCTGCGATGCGTTCAAGGACCTGCTCCGATGACGCGTTCAAGGACTCGGGCCGACGCGTTCAAGGACCCTCCGTGAACGCTCTGACCTTTATCTGCTGTTTATCTGAGGAGGAGGTGTCTGGACTCGGCTCCGGAGCCTGACACATGATCCAGGACTGAAACCAATCACCGCTCAGACCTGGTCCAAGACTCTGTCCCTATCTCGCACTGGATTTGAACAAGGGATATTCCAGTTCAGGGGTAAATGCTCTAAAGCACTTAGACTCAGACTTAGGTAGTGTTTTAAAGGTTGGTTAGAAAACATCTGTTAAAGCTGAACAGACTCTGGTGAACAATAGAGCTGCATGATATTCGATAATTATGTTGAAAATTACAGTAACGATATTATTGCAATATATTTTGATTATTGCGATACGAATATTGCGATAATTTTGCGATATATTGTCCTCTCTGAGTCGGTGCCTGATGCAGGAACATGGTCTACTGTGATTACACAAAACTCTGGAGGACTGAGTTCCACACACACTGCAGATAAACAACAGAGGAAGAAGAAGGTTTAGTCCAGGTTTAGACCTGGTTTAATCCTGGTTTAGACCTGGTTTAGACCTGGTTTAGTCCTGGTTTAGTCCTGGTTTAGACCTGGTTTAGTCCTGGTTTAGTCCTGGTTTAGACCTGGTTTAGACCTGGTTTAGTCCTGGTTTAGTCCTGGTTTAGTCCTGGTTTAGTCCTGGTTTAGTCCTGGTTTAGTCCTGGTTTAGTCCTGGTTTAGACCTGGTTTAGTCCTGGTTTAGTCCTGGTTTAGACCTGGTTTAGTCCTGGTTTAGACCTGGTTTAGTCCTGGTTTAGACCTGGTTTAGTCCTGGTTTAGTCCTGGTTTAGTCCTGGTTTAGTCCTGGTTTAGTCCTGGTTTAGACCTGGTTTAGTCCTGGTTTAGACCTGGTTTAGACCTGGTTTAGACCTGGTTTAGACCTGGTTTAGTCCTGGTTTAGTCCTGGTTTAGTCCTGGTTTAGACCTGGTTTAGTCCTGGTTTAGACCTGGTTTAGTCCTGGTTTAGACCTGGTTTAGTCCTGGTTTAGTCCTGGTTTAGACCTGGTTTAGTCCTGGTTTAGACCTGGTTTAGTCCTGGTTTAGTACCTGGTTTAGACCTGGTTTAGTCTGGTTTAGTCCTGGTTTAGTCCTGGTTTAGTCCTGGTTTAGTCCTGGTTTAGTCCTGGTTTAGTCCTGGTTTAGTCCTGGTTTAGTCCTGGTTTAGTCCTGGTTTAGTCCTGGTTTAGACCTGGTTTAGTCCTGGTTTAGACCTGGTTTAGTCCTGGTTTAGACCTGGTTTAGTCCTGGTTTAGACCTGGTTTAGACCTGGTTTAGTCCTGGTTTAGACCTGGTTTAGTCCTGGTTTAGACCTGGTTTAGTCCTGGTTTAGACCTGGTTTAGTCCTGGTTTAGTCCTGGTTTAGACCTGGTTTAGTCCTGGTTTAGACCTGGTTTAGTCCTGGTTTAGTCCTGGTTTAGACCTGGTTTATACCTGGTTTAGTCCTGGTTTAGACCTGGTTTAGTCCTGGTTTAGACCTGGTTTAGTCCTGGTTTAGACCTGGTTTAGACCTGGTTTAGTCCTGGTTTAGACCTGGTTTAGTCCTGGTTTATACCTGGTTTAGTCCTGGTTTAGACCTGGTTTAGTCCTGGTTTAGACCTGGTTTATACCTGGTTTAGTCCTGGTTTATACCTGGTTTAGTCCTGCTTTAGACCTGGTTTAGTCCTGGTTTAGACCTGGTTTAGACATGGTTTAGACCTGGTTCAGTCCTGGTTTAGTCCTGGTTTAGTCCTGGTTTAGTCCTGGTTCAGTCCTGGTTTAGTCCTGGTTTAGTCCTGGTTCAGTCCTGGTTTAGACCTGGTTTAGTCCTGGTTCAGTCCTGGTTTAGACCTGGTTTAGACCTGGTTTAGACCTGGTTTAGACCTGGTTTAGACCTGGTTTAGACCTGGTTTAGACCTGGTTTAGACCTGGTGCTGTAGGGAACAAAGATCTCACACCCTTTTAAATCCAGACTCTTACAGGACTTCAGGACCGTCCCAGACCTGAGGGGACAGGGAGGACTTCAGGACCGTCCCAGACCTGAGGGGACAGGGAGGACTTCAGGACCGTCCCAGACCTGAGGGGACAGGGAGGACTTCAGGACCGTCCCAGACCTGAGGGGACAGGGAGGACTTCAGGACTGTCCCAGACCTGAGGGGACAGGGAGGACTTCAGGACTGTCCCAGACCTGAGGGGACAGGGAGGACTTCAGGACCGTCCCAGACCTGAGGGGACAGGGAGGACTTCAGGACTGTCCCAGACCTGAGGGGACAGGGAGGACTTCAGGACCGTCCCAGACCTGAGGGGACAGGGAGGACTTCAGGACCGTCCCAGACCTGAGGGGACAGGGAGGACTTCAGGACCGTCCCAGAGCTAATAAAGTGGCCTGGTGTATGGTTAAATGTTTCCTGTGCTGTCGGTGTGGGACGTCCCGGCTCGGCTCATGTTAAACCTCATGTTGCATCCATGGGAAGGGCTCGGAGCACATCTGCCTCCCTCACAGATGTTCCTGATCAAATCCAGATGTGCCACCTCCTGCTTCCTGCCGGGAACGCCGGGATTCTCCCAGATCCGACCGGAAACAAGGACCGGGATCAGAGGCACAGGGCCAGGGGAGTCCCGACAGAGACGGACTCACTGACCCCCCCCCCACCGGTCTCACACTGACGTCCCACTGAGAGGACACCAGGTCTAAACCAGGTCTAAACCAGGTCTAACCCAGGTCTAAACCAGGACTAAACCAGGTCTAAACAAGGTCTAAACCAGGACTAAACCAGGTCTAAACCAGGTCTAAACCAGGTCTAAACCAGGTCTAAACCAGGTCTAAACCAGGACTGAACCAGGACTAAACCAGGTCTAAACCAGGTCTAACCCAGGTCTAACCCAGGTCTAAACCAGGTCTAAACCAGGACTAAACCAGGTCTAAACCAGGTCTAAACCAGGACTAAACCAGGTCTAAACCAGGACTAAACCAGGTCTAAACAAGGTCTAAACCAGGACTAAACCAGGTCTAAACCAGGACTAAACCAGGTCTAAACAAGGTCTAAACCAGGTCTAAACCAGGTCTAAACCAGGACTAAACCAGGTCTAAACAAGGTCTAAACCAGGACTAAACCAGGTCTAAACCAGGACTAAACCAGGACTAAACCAGGTCTAAACCAGGATTAAACCAGGTCTAAACCAGGTCTAAACCAGGACTAAACCAGGACTAAACCAGGTCTAAACCAGGTCTAACCCAGGTCTAAACCAGGTCTAAACCAGGACTAAACCAGGTCTAAACCAGGTCTAAACCAGGACTAAACCAGGTCTAAACCAGGTCTAAACAAGGTCTAAACCAGGACTAAACCAGGTCTAAACAAGGTCTAAACCAGGACTAAACCAGGTCTAAACCAGGATTAAACCAGGTCTAAACCAGGTCTAAACCAGGACTAAACCAGGACTAAACCAGGTCTAAACCAGGTCTAACCCAGGTCTAAACCAGGTCTAAACCAGGACTAAACCAGGACTAAACCAGGACTAAACCAGGTCTAAACAAGGTCTAAACCAGGTCTAAACCAGGTCTAAACCAGGACTAAACCAGGTCTAAACAAGGTCTAAACCAGGACTAAACCAGGTCTAAACCAGGACTAAACCAGGACTAAACCAGGTCTAAACCAGGATTAAACCAGGTCTAAACCAGGTCTAAACCAGGACTAAACCAGGACTAAACCAGGTCTAAACCAGGTCTAACCCAGGTCTAAACCAGGTCTAAACCAGGACTAAACCAGGTCTAAACCAGGTCTAAACCAGGACTAAACCAGGTCTAAACCAGGTCTAAACAAGGTCTAAACCAGGACTAAACCAGGTCTAAACAAGGTCTAAACCAGGACTAAACCAGGTCTAAACCAGGATTAAACCAGGTCTAAACCAGGTCTAAACCAGGACTAAACCAGGACTAAACCAGGTCTAAACCAGGTCTAACCCAGGTCTAAACCAGGTCTAAACCAGGACTAAACCAGGTCTAAACCAGGTCTAAACCAGGACTAAACCAGGTCTAAACCAGGTCTAAACAAGGACTAAACCAGGTCTAAACAAGGACTAAACCAGGTCTAAACCAGGTCTAACCCAGGTCTAAACCAGGTCTAAACCAGGACTAAATCAGGTCTAAACCAGGTCTAAACAAGGACTAAACCAGGTCTAAACCAGGTCTAAACCAGGACTAAATCAGGTCTAAACCAGGTCTAAACAAGGACTAAACCAGGTCTAACCCAGGTCTAAACCAGGTCTAAACCAGGACTAAACCAGGTCTAAACCAGGTCTAAACCAGGGCTAAACCAGGTCTAAACCAGGTCTAAACAAGGACTAAACCAGGTCTAAACCAGGTCTAACCCAGGTCTAAACCAGGTCTAAACCAGGACTAAACCAGGTCTAAACCAGGTCTAAACAAGGACTAAACCAGGTCTAAACAAGGACTAAACCAGGTCTAAACCAGGTCTAACCCAGGTCTAAACCAGGACTAAACCAGGTCTAAACCAGGTCTAAACCAGGACTAAACCAGGTCTAAACCAGGACTAAACCAGGTCTAACCCAGGTCTAAACCAGGTCTAAACCAGGACTAAACCAGGTCTAAACTAGGTCTAAACCAGGACTAAACCAGGTCTAAACAAGGACTAAACCAGGTCTAAACCAGGACTAAACCAGGTCTAAACCAGGTCTAACCCAGGTCTAAACCAGGTCTAAACCAGGACTAAACCAGGTCTAAACCAGGTCTAAACCAGGACTAAACCAGGTCTAAACCAGGACTAAACCAGGACTAAACCATGTCTAACCCAGGTCTAAACCAGGTCTAAACCAGGTCTAAACCAGGTCTAAACCAGGTCTAAACCAGGTCTAAACAAGGACTAAACCAGGACTAAACCAGGTCTAAACCAGGTCTAAACCAGGTCTAAACCAGGACTAAACCAGGTCTAAACCAGGACTAAACCAGGTCTAAACAAGGACTAAACCAGGACTAAACCAGGTCTAAACCAGGTCTAAACCAGGTCTAAACCAGGACTAAACCAGGTCTAAACCAGGACTAAACCAGGTCTAAACCAGGACTAAACCAGGTCTAAACCAGGTCTAAACAAGGACTAAACCAGGACTAAACCAGGTCTAAACCAGGTCTAAACCAGGTCTAAACCAGGACTAAACCAGGTCTAAACCAGGACTAAACCAGGTCTAAACCAGGACTAAACCAGGTCTAAACCAGGTCTAAACCAGGTCTAAACAAGGACTAAACCAGGACTAAACCAGGTCTAAACCAGGTCTAAACCAGGTCTAAACCAGGACTAAACCAGGTCTAAACCAGGACTAAACCAGGTCTAAACCAGGTCTAAACCAGGTCTAAACCAGGACTAAACCAGGTCTAAACCAGGACTAAACCAGGTCTAAACCAGGACTAAACCAGGTCTAAACCAGGTCTAAACAAGGACTAAACCAGGACTAAACCAGGTCTAAACCAGGTCTAAACCAGGTCTAAACCAGGACTAAACCAGGTCTAAACCAGGACTAAACCAGGTCTAAACCAGGACTAAACCAGGACTAAACCAGGACTAAACCAGGTCTAACCCAGGTCTAACCCAGGTCTAAACCAGGTCTAAACCAGGTCTAAACCAGGTCTAAACAAGGACTAAACCAGGACTAAACCAGGTCTAAACCAGGTCTAAACCAGGTCTAAACCAGGACTAAACCAGGTCTAAACCAGGACTAAACCAGGTCTAAACCAGGACTAAACCAGGTCTAAACCAGGTCTAAACCAGGTCTAAACCAGGTCTAAACAAGGACTAAACCAGGACTAAACCAGGTCTAAACCAGGTCTAAACCAGGTCTAAACCAGGACTAAACCAGGTCTAAACCAGGACTAAACCAGGTCTAAACCAGGACTAAACCAGGTCTAAACCAGGACTAAACCAGGTCTAAACCAGGTCTAAACAAGGACTAAACCAGGACTAAACCAGGTCTAAACCAGGTCTAAACCAGGTCTAAACCAGGACTAAACCAGGTCTAAACCAGGACTAAACCAGGTCTAAACCAGGACTAAACCAGGACTAAACCAGGACTAAACCATGTCTAACCCAGGTCTAACCCAGGTCTAAACCAGGTCTAAACCAGGTCTAAACCAGGTCTAAACAAGGACTAAACCAGGACTAAACCAGGTCTAAACCAGGTCTAAACCAGGTCTAAACCAGGACTAAACCAGGTCTAAACCAGGACTAAACCAGGTCTAAACCAGGACTAAACCAGGTCTAAACCAGGACTAAACCAGGTCTAAACCAGGTCTGACAAGATCTCTTTGTAAAGTGTTCCATGTCCGTGGTGCAGAGCAGGAAAAGTCTGTTTTCCCCAACTCTGAGTGACCGGGGGACAATCTGCACCATCTATCGCAAAATAATCGTTATCGCAATATCAGCAAATGCAATATCCGTATCGCAAGAATCTAAATATATCGCAATAACTAGAGGTGTAACGATACTTTTTTTGCAACAATATGATATGTATCAATTAGAAGTGTTTCAATACGATTCAAGAACAATATTGGCTAGTTTGGAACGATACGATTCGATATGATTCAACACCTTCATATCGATAATCGATACAGCAACTTTTTGCCAAAAATCATAAAAGTTTACTCTCAAATGCAGCACCGCGGCTGGGGTTGATTATGTCCAGCAGACAGAGAGCGAAGAAAACTTGAATATAACATTTTATTTAATTAAAAACACAAAATTTATCTCCAAAAAGCCATATCTGGTTTTATTTTAACATACAAATTTCTAATTTTGATATTTCTGCTATTATTGATCGATACTTCATGTGTATCGATATTCACTTCCTAGAAAACGATACGATTCGATACAAGCTCATGTGTATTGATGTAGTATCATAGGAAAAAAAATCAATACATCGATACAGTTACTGTATCGTTACAGCCCTAGCAATAACACTGTGGTCTTCCATCTGACAGAGATTTACACTGAAGAATCATTTTCCACCAGAGCCTTAAAAGAACATGTGTTGTGACTAAATAAAAATGTTTTAAAAGTCCAGTTTTAGTGGTAATTTAATTAATTTAGTCCCAGCTTAGCCTTGTTTTATTCCTGGTTTAGTCTGTGTTAAGTTTAGATTTTGTGGCTGTTTTGACTTGTAAATACAGGAACTTACATTTTTGTGAAACGTAGTAAATTTAACTTACTATGTTCCAAAAGTAGGCTCTATTTTCAAATATCACAATAATATCGTTATCACAATTTTCAACATAGTTATCAAATATCGCATGTTTTCTCCGTATCCTGCAGCTCTAGCAGAGATGTCCCCAAGTCCTCAGAAACGATACCGCTGTGGGATCAAAAGAAAAGTTCCAATACTTCTGGTATCGTAAAAATATTTTTTATTTGATACCAAGTTTCAGTTCCCAGTGGGAGCTTTAATGTTCCTTTGTATAAATCAAATAAATAACAGAATAAATCACGCAAACTACTGGTTTAACTCACAGCTAACAATTTAGCTGCAGAAATGTGTCCTTTATTGATTAATATTGTGTTTTATGATTGTAGAAGATGAATTATCACCATTGGGATCAGAAAAAGTATCGCTCTCGATTGCCGTTGCTGCATTTCTTGCTCGGAGGCTAATGCTGCTTAAGTGGAAAGAAAAATGCCCTCCCTCCTTTAAACTGTGATTTGCTGACCTTTACTTCATCTAACCTTCTAGATTTTCTACAACAGCTTGTGCCAATACGTTTCACAGTATCGAGTAGGGCTGCAACAACTAATCAGATGAATCGATTATAATCGATTATTGAAATAATCGTCAACTAATTTAGTAATAATATAATAAATCAATAATATATTAATATAATATATATATAATAAATCACCAGCTGTGATATTTAATCGACTCTGACACAGGCCATGTTCTGAGAGAGAAGGTTTTATTTCCTACACAGAGCAGGTTAAAAACAATATACATTTTGTGTTTTTGATTAAAAATATCATATATGTATTACAGCTGTTATGTTATGTATATATGTATATATATATATATATATATATATATATATATATATATATATATATATATATATATATATATATGTATATATGCTCTATATCAGCCATTCCCAAAGTCAACACTGTCGTGGCCCCTTAAATTTCTGAAAATCCCTCGCGGACCCCCAACGATAAAACTTCTCTCTGTTCAAAAGACTCTGCCATGTTTTTCTTCATATGTTTTTTTTTATTTTTATAAAAACATTACAAAAACACTGATAGTTGACTAAAAGTTGTTTTAAAGTAATATTTTAAAACAAGTGTAATTATTTCAAATATTTTTTATGTACTTAATGTTTTAGGTACTTAATATTTTCATTGACTTTTTATATTTTTGTATGTTTTGTTTTTTATGAACCAAAACCATGTGTCTGAAAAAATAATAATAAAAAAAATAAATAAAATAAAATAAAAAAAATTGAAACTGAAATATAGACAGCCTCTGGGGCCCCCCTGTAGTACCGTCTGCGGACCCCCAGGGGGCCCTGGACCCCACTTTGGGAACCACTGCTCTATATAAACATCTTCAGGAAGCTTGTAGCTTTGTCTGATTTCATTTTGTAAAAATTAAGTGATTTTTGTGGCATTATCAC
Source organism: Bostrychus sinensis (assembly GCA_020698575.1). Classification (NCBI taxonomy): domain Eukaryota; kingdom Metazoa; phylum Chordata; class Actinopteri; order Gobiiformes; family Eleotridae; genus Bostrychus; species Bostrychus sinensis. The sequence goes on along the minus strand of CM036243.1, from coordinate 41,051,853 downwards.
CAATTTTTAACAAAAACTACAAAACACGTCAAGTTTTTAACCATTTTACTCACATTTCTCTTTCCGATTATTAATCGACTAATCAAAAGTAATCGACAGATTAATCAATTATCAAAATAATCGTTAGTTGCAGCCCTAGTATCTAGCAACCAGTTTTAGATCAGATCAGATAAAAACAGTGGATCCCTCACTTATTTCAGAGGAATAATATTTTCAGTATTTTTATTTTATTTTATTTTTGTATTTACTTGTATACACTTGAATTGATGATGGTGCAGCAGAGTGGGATTGTTCTGGGGCTTGGGTGTTAAAAAAAAGACTAAAATGACTGTATTATGTCTTCTATGTCTGACTCAATGTTCAATAAAAACAAAAAAGAAAAAGAATCGCTCAGGCCCCGGGAACGAAAACCAGGGATCGTTTAAGAACTGGGATCAAAAAAAGCGCTAGCCGTTAGCGGTGTAGCAAGTTCCTCAGGTCTGAGTTCTTTTGAGCCGCGCAGTGCAGTCAGACTGGAGCCAGGCGGCGCCCCCTACAGTCCACCGCTCACACAGCACTCAGACCTGGCCACACTCCTGCCATACTCAGAATAACTGCGTACAGACAGAAGTACTGCAGTACTTTGGCAGTAGTAGTAGTAGTAGTACTGAGTAAATGACAGGGCTCAGACAGACAGCTGTGGTTAGAGCCAGGACCAGGACCAGGACCAGGGCCAGGACCAGGACCAGGACCAGGACCAGGGCCAGGACCAGGACCAGGACCAGGGCCAGGACCAGGGCCAGGACCAGGACCAGGGCCAGGACCAGGGCCAGGACCAGGACCAGGACCAGGACCAGGACCAGGGCCAAGGCCAGGACCAGGGCCAGGACCAGGGCCAGGACCAGGGCCAGGACCAGGACCAGGACCAGGGCCAGGACCAGGACCAGGACCAGGGCCAGGACCAGGACCAGGACCAGGGCCAGGACCAGGGCCAAGGCCAGAGACCAGGACCAGGAGCAAGACTAGGACCAAAGACCAGGACTGTGATCAGAGGATGGGACCCTCTCCAGTCCTGAAAAACTACAAACATGGCTGAACACTGACGGGAGGGGGCGGGGCCAATGAACCTGGACTACACTCAACTCCAGTTCAGAGCCAAAACCAAGCCCTAAACCTGGTCTTTCTAAACCAGGACTAGACCAGGTCTAAACCAGGTCTAAACCAGGTCTAAACCAGGTCTAAACCAGGACTAAACCAGGACTAAACCAGGACAAGACCAGGTCTAAACCAGGACTAAACCAGGACTAAACCAGGACTAAACCGGGACTAAACCAGGACTAAACCAGGACTAAACCAGGACTAAACCAGGTCTAAACCAGGACTAAACCAGGACTAAACCAGGACAAGACCAGGTCTAAACCAGGACTAAACCAGGACTAAACCAGGACTAAACCGGGACTAAACCAGGACTAAACCAGGACTAAACCAGGACTAAACCAGGTCTAAACCAGGACTAAACCAGGACTAAACCAGGACTAGACCAGGTCTAAACCAGGACTAAACCAGGTCTAAACAAGGACTAAACCAGGTCTAAACCGGGTCTAAACCAGGACTAAACCAGGACTAAACCAGGACAAGACCAGGTCTAAACCAGGACTAAACCAGGTCTAAACCAGGACAAGACCAGGACTAAACCAGGACTAAACCAGGACTAAACCAGGACAAGACCAGGTCTAAAGCAGGACAAGACCAGGACTAAACCAGGACTAAACCAGGACTAAACCAGGACTAAACCAGGACAAGACCAGGTCTAAAGCAGGACAAGACCAGGACTAAACCAGGACTAAACCAGGACTAAACCAGGTCTAAACCAGGACAAGACCAGGACTAAACGAGACCTGAAGAAGGGCTGAGTCTAACCCAGATTTAACCCAGGTCTAAATCTAAGCCTGAGAGACTTCCTGGTTCTTCTTTGGCCCAGAAGTGGTCTTCACAGTTTGACCAACTCTGGGACCACAGAAACCTGGACTAAAGCAGGACCAGATCTGACCCAGGACCAGACTTCCCTCATCTGTGTCGCTCTGCAGGGGCCACACAGAGAGGCCCCGGGGCCCTCAGACTCTGTTTAGACAAATTAAAGACTCATCCTAGGACAGGAAACACACTCTGAGCCTGGACTGGTTCAGACCTGGTTTAGTACCTGGTTTAGACCTGGTTTAGTACCTGGTTTAGTACCTGGTTTAGATCTGGTTTAGTCCTGGTTTAGATCAGGTTTAGACCTGGTTTAGACCTGGTTTAGTCCTGGTTTAGACCTGGTTTAGTCCTGGTTTAGTCCTGGTTTAGATCAGGTTTAGACCTGGTTCAGACCTGGTTTAGTCCTGGTTTAGATCAGGTTTAGACCTGGTTCAGACCTGGTTTAGTCCTGGTTTAGATCAGGTTTAGACCTGGTTTAGACCTGGTTTAGTCCTGGTTTAGTCCTGGTTTAGTCCTGGTTTAGACCTGGTTTAGACCTGGTTTAGTCCTGGTTTAGACCTGGTTTAGACCTGGTTTAGACCTAGTTTAGACCTGGTTTAGTCCTGGTTTAGATCAGGTTTATATAAAGTGCTGGGTGGATTTGGTCACATGACCCACATTCCTCAGAGACTTAGTTCGATGCAAGTTTTTAATGAGACCTGGACTCTCCACAGACACAATCTGGGTCTGAACCAGGTCTGAACCAGGTCTAAACCAGGACTAAATAAGCTTCATTAATGAGTCCTAAAGTTGAGTAAAACTTTGAGAGTCCTGAGTCCAGCCCCTGAGTGTCCCCGGGTCCAGACTCACTGCTCCCAGGTTTTATTTTAACACATTTTGTAATAAAAACATCTTAAACCCAGACTCACGTAGATCCTGCTGAAGGCGCGGCTGAACAGCAGCAGCTCCGGGCTCAGCTCCGGGCTCAGGGCCAGCTCCGCGGTGGAGTCGGACCCGGGCGGGAGCGTCTCATCCCCGGCCCCATCTCCAAAAGGGAACAGGTCCCGGAGCTCCAGGGCCCGCGCCCCGGAGCACGCAGCCCCGAAGAGGAGCAGCCAGCGCGGCCACAGCTCCATGCGAAGGTCCGGGGTCACAGCGGTGCTCCTCTCACAGCGAGGCCGGGAAACAGGCGAGCAGAGCGGGTACAGAGAGCAGCGGCGCCCGCAGAGACTGGGACTGGGACTGAGACCAGAGCTGAGGAGCGCGCGGCTCAAGGGGCGGGGCCAAGACCGGACCAGGACTAAACCAGGACTAAACCAGGTCTAAACCAGGACTAAACCAGGACTAAACCAGGTCTAAACCAGGACTAAACCAGGTCTAAACCAGGACTAAACCAGGATTAACCCAGGACTAAACCAGGACTAAACCAGGACTAAACCAGGTCTAAACCAGGACTAAACCAGGATTAACCCAGGACTAAACCAGGACTAAACCAGGTCTAAACCAGGACTAAACCAGGATTAACCCAGGACTAAACCAGGACTAAACCAGGTCTAAACCAGGACTAAACCAGGATTAACCCAGGACTAAACCAGGACTAAACCAGGTCTAAACCAGGACTAAACCAGGATTAACCCAGGACTAAACCAGGACTAAACCAGGTCTAAACCAGGACTAAACCAGGATTAACCCAGGACTAAACCAGGACTAAACCAGGACTAAACCAGGTCTAAACCAGGACTAAACCAGGTCTAAACCAGGACTAAACCAGGTCTAAACCAGGACTAAACCAGGTCTAAACCAGGTCTAAACCAGGTCTAAACCAGGACTAAACCAGGACTAAACCAGGATTAACCCAGGACTAAACCAGGACTAAACCAGGTCTAAACCAGGACTAAACCAGGATTAACCCAGGACTAAACCAGGACTAAACCAGGTCTAAACCAGGACTAAACCAGGATTAACCCAGGACTAAACCAGGACTAAACCAGGTCTAAACCAGGACTAAACCAGGATTAACCCAGGACTAAACCAGGACTAAACCAGGACTAAACCAGGTCTAAACCAGGACTAAACCAGGTCTAAACCAGGACTAAACCAGGTCTAAACCAGGACTAAACCAGGACTAAACCTGATCTAAACCAGGACTAAACCAGGACTAAACCTGATCTAATCCAGGACTAAACCAGGTCTAAACCAGGACTAAACCAGGACTAAACCAGGTCTAAACCAGGACTAAACCAGGACTAAACCAGGTCTAAACCAGGTCTAAACCAGGACTAAACCAGGACTAAACCTGATCTAAACCAGGACTAAACCAGGACTAAACCTGATCTAATCCAGGACTAAACCAGGTCTAAACCAGGACTAAACCAGGACAAAACCAGGTCTAAACCAGGACTAAACCAGGACTAAACCAGGTCTAAACCAGGTCTAAACCAGGACTAAACCAGGTCTAAACCAGGTCTAAACCAGGTCTAAACCAGGACTAAACCAGGACTAAACCAGGACTAAACCAGGTCTAACCCAGGACTAAACCTGATCTAAACCAGGACTAAACCAGGACTAAACCTGATCTAAACCAGGACTAAACCAGGACTAAACCTGATCTAATCCAGGACTAAACCAGGTCTAAACCAGGACTAAACCAGGACTAAACCAGGTCTAAACCAGGACTAAACCAGGACTAAACCAGGTCTAAACCAGGTCTAAACCAGGACTAAACCAGGACTAAACCAGGTCTAAACCAGGACTAAACCAGGACTAAACCAGGTCTAAACCAGGACTAAACCAGGACTAAACCAGGACTAAACCAGGTCTAAACCAGGTCTAAACCTGATCTAAACCAGAACTAAACCTGGACTAAAGAAAGACAAAACCAGAGCAGGACTAAACCAGGTTCTAGATCAGGACTTGGACTGGAAAGAGCCCTGAGTACCACCAGAGGTTCTCAAACTGTGGTCCAGTTACCTCTGGTGGCACATGAAGAAAAGACTGATACATTTTTATTATAAACCACACCTCCTCCTCTGTACCTCACTGTCCCTCCTCTGTCCCCTCACTGTCCCTCCTCTGTACCCTCACTGTCCCTCCTCTGTCCCCTCACTGTCCCTCCTCTGTCCCCTCACTGTCCCTCCTCTGTCCCCTCACTGTCCCTCCTCTGTACCCTCACTGTCCCTCCTCTGTACCCTCACTGTCCCTCCTCTGTACCCTCACTGTCCCTCCTCTGTACCCTCACTGTCCCTCCTCTGTCCCCTCACTGTCCCTCCTCTGTACCTCACTGTCCCTCCTCTGTACCCTCACTGTTCCTCCTCTGTACCTCACTGTCCCTCCTCTGTACCCTCACTGTCCCTCCTCTGTACCCTCACTGTCCCTCCTCTGTACCTCACTGTCCCTCCTCTGTACCCTCACTGTCCCTCCTCTGTGCCCTCACTGTTCCTCCTCTGTACCTCACTGTCCCTCCTCTGTACCTCACTGTCCCTCCTCTGTACCCTCACTGTCCCTCCTCTGTCCCCTCACTGTCCCTCCTCTGTACCTCACTGTCCCTCCTCTGTACCCTCACTGTCCCTCCTCTGTCCCCTCACTGTCCCTCCTCTGTACCTCACTGTCCCTCCTCTGTACCCTCACTGTCCCTCCTCTGTCCCCTCACTGTCCCTCCTCTGTACCTCACTGTCCCTCCTCTGTCCCCCCACTGTCCCTCCTCTGTACCTCTGTTTCAGGACCATGTAAACCGTGTAAAGCTGAGAGTAAATGCTACAGTGGCGCCTCCTGGTGGACACAGAGGTTACCTACAGGACTGAGGTCAGCTCTGTGGACAGACTCAGGTTTATTTATTTAAGCTGTAAACAAAAACAAAAACATAAACAGTTGTATAAAGTTATTTATGCGCTGAAAGGTCAGAGTCTGGGCTGAGGTCTGAGAGGGTTCATGTCCAGATGGGGCGCAGGGTTTGGGAGCTACAGCTCTTTACAGTGGAGCTGCCTCTTCTTCAGGAGCTCAAAAGCCACAGGACCAAAGTTAGTTCAGGTTTTCCTACGGTGGCCCTGAAGGTCAAGTCACATCAACAAAATCAAAAACACGCACACAAAAACTCAAACACACACACACCAATTTAAAAACACAAATCTGGAAACACTGCAGCAAACGAGATCACGGAGAGAGTCCGAATTCGTGTGTTTCAGTTTTTGTTTGTGTGTTATTGATTTTGTTGGTTTGACTTTCCTTCAGGGCCACCGTACTGTCTCCCTGTGGACATTTGGAGACACGGATCTGGTTTGGTCCAGGTTTATTTCTGGATTTCTTTTGACTGAAGCCTCTTATGTAACACAGAAAGACTTCTAACAATAGTTCCTTCCCTCCTTCCTCTGTCCCTCGCGCATCCTCAGCATCCTCCTCCCTCTCGGCCAATCACAGCGGCCCCCCTCGGGTCACGTGACTCTCGGTACCGGCGCGCGGAGGGCGGTGTCCTGCACGTTCCTCTCTCCTCTCTCTCTTCCTCAGCTCGCACCGGGATTACGCAACCTCTCCTTTCTGCGGTTTTTTACGCACGCGAGCCGTTTCTCCGTCTTCATCCTCGCGCACAGCGGGAGCACGAGCCGCGGACTGGAGCCGGAGGAGCGGAGTCTGAGGAGCGGAGTCTGAGGAGCGGAGTCTGAGGAGCGGAGTCTGAGGAGGAGAAGCTTCTGTGTCAGAGCCGAGCCTCCTGTGATGATTCTTCTTCTGCACCGGAGACAAGAGGATGAGGAGAAGAATGAAAAACATGGACTGGGCTTTTCCTACAGGAATTAATTTGGCTTTATAAAAGGTAAGACCTGGTTTAGTCCTGGTTTAGTCCTGGTTTAGTCCTGGTTTAGTCCTGGTTTAGTCCTGGTTTAGACCTGGTTTAGTCCTGGTTTAGACCTGGTTTGACCTGGTTTAGTCCTGGTTTAGACCTGGTTTAGACCTGGTTTAGTCCTGGTTTAGTCCTGGTTCAGTCCTGGTTTAGACCTGGTTTAGTCCTGGTTTAGTCCTGGTTTAGACCTGGTTTAGTCCTGGTTTAGACCTGGTTTGACCTGGTTTAGTCCTGGTTTAGACCTGGTTTAGACCTGGTTTAGTCCTGGTTTAGTCCTGGTTCAGTCCTGGTTTAGACCTGGTTTAGTCCTGGTTTAGACCTGGTTTAGTCCTGGTTTAGACCTGGTTTGACCTGGTTTAGTCCTGGTTTAGACCTGGTTTAGACCTGGTTTAGTCCTGGTTTAGTCCTGGTTTAGTCCTGGTTTAGACCTGGTTTAGTCCTGGTTTAGACCTGGTTTGACCTGGTTTAGTCCTGGTTTAGACCTGGTTTAGTCCTGGTTTAGTCCTGGTTTAGTCCTGGTTTAGACCTGGTTTAGTCCTGGTTTAGACCTGGTTTGACCTGGTTTAGTCCTGGTTTAGACCTGGTTTAGACCTGGTTTAGTCCTGGTTTAGTCCTGGTTCAGTCCTGGTTTAGACCTGGTTTAGTCCTGGTTTAGTCCTGGTTTAGACCTGGTTTAGTCCTGGTTTAGACCTGGTTTAGACCTGGTTTAGTCCTGGTTTAGTCCTGGTTTAGACCTGGTTTAGACCTGGTTTAGTCCTGGTTTAGACCTGGTTTAGTCCTGGTTTAGACCTGGTTTGACCTGGTTTAGTCCTGGTTTAGACCTGGTTTAGACCTGGTTTAGTCCTGGTTTAGTCCTGGTTTAGTCCTGGTTCAGTCCTGGTTTAGACCTGGTTTAGACCTGGTTTAGTCCTGGTTTAGTCCTGGTTCAGTCCTGGTTTAGACCTGGTTTAGACCTGGTTTAGTCCTGGTTTAGTCCTGGTTTAGTCCTGGTTTAGTCCTGGTTTAGTCCTGGTTTAGACCTGGTTTAGTCCTGGTTTAGACCTGGTTTGACCTGGTTTAGTCCTGGTTTAGACCTGGTTTAGACCTGGTTTAGTCCTGGTTTAGTCCTGGTTCAGTCCTGGTTTAGACCTGGTTTAGTCCTGGTTTAGTCCTGGTTTAGACCTGGTTTAGTCCTGGTTTAGACCTGGTTTAGACCTGGTTTAGTCCTGGTTTAGTCCTGGTTTAGACCTGGTTTAGACCTGGTTTAGTCCTGGTTTAGACCTGGTTTAGTCCTGGTTTAGACCTGGTTTGACCTGGTTTAGTCCTGGTTTAGACCTGGTTTAGACCTGGTTTAGTCCTGGTTTAGTCCTGGTTTAGTCCTGGTTCAGTCCTGGTTTAGACCTGGTTTAGTCCTGGTTTAGTCCTGGTTTAGTCCTGGTTCAGTCCTGGTTTAGACCTGGTTTAGTCCTGGTTTAGTCCTGGTTCAGTCCTGGTTTAGACCTGGTTTAGACCTGGTTTAGTCCTGGTTTAGTCCTGGTTCAGTCCTGGTTTAGACCTGGTTTAGACCTGGTTTAGTCCTGGTTTAGTCCTGGTTTAGACCTGGTTTAGACCTGGTTTAGACCTGGTTTAGTCCTGGTTTAGTCCTGGTTCAGTCCTGGTTTAGACCTGGTTTAGACCTGGTTTAGACCTGGTTTAGACCTGGTTTAGTCCTGGTTTAGTCCTGGTTCAGTCCTGGTTTAGTCCTGGTTCAGTCCTGGTTTAGACCTGGTTTAGACCTGGTTTAGCCCTGGTTTAGTCCTGGTTTAGTCCTGGTTTAGACCTGGTTTAGACCTGGTTCAGTCCTGGTTTAGACCTGGTTTAGACCTAGTTTAGTCCTGGTTCAGTCCTGGTTCAGTCCTGGTTCAGTCCTGGTCCTGGTTCTGATTTGGTTTATTCTTCTCACAGATGAGTGTGGCACCTGCCCTGAGTTCTCCGGGCCCCTCCTGGTCCTCAGGGCTCACACACTCAAGCCCCTCCTGGTCCTCGGGCGCTTCCTGGTTCTCGGGTTGGTCCTCGGGCCCCTGGATGCCGCGGCCCCTGTCCCTGGTGCTGGTCCTGGTCCAGCTGGTCCTGTACGGGGGACTCTTCGGTTTCGTGTACGCCCAGCTCTGGTTGGTGCTGCGCTACGGCCACAAGCGCCTCAGCTACCAGACCTGCTTCCTGGGCCTGGTCCTGCTCTGGGCCGGCCTCCGGACTCTCATGGTCTCCTTCTACTTCAGGGGCCACGGCTGGGGGCCCGCACACGCACTGGCCCCCGGTCTGTACTGGGCCCTGTACGGACTCCCGGTCTGTCTGCAGTTCATGACCCTGAGCCTCATGACGCTGTACTGCGCTCAGGTCAGTCCAGGCCCTTCACCCTTTCATCTGTTCACCCATTCATCTGTTCACCCATTCATCTGTTCACCCATTCATCTGTTCACCCATTCATCTGTTCACCCATTCACCCTCACTCAGTCATACAGCAGCGTACGCAGGCTTCGGGGCCAGCAACACAGGGGCCAGGGTCAGTCCAAGTCAGTCCAGACCAGACTAAAAACTGGTCTAAAGTCCATCTGAGAGAACTGGACCAGAGGAATGTTGGTTTTAATAAGAACTCTACTGGAGCCATAAAGAAACAGGTGCAGTGGGCAGCAGAGTTGAACATAAACAAAGACAAAAAGAGCTGTTTACTTCCTTAAACTTTGTGTCTGATCCATTTTCCTCCCAAAGTAAAAATGTCTGTGAGGAATCAGTGGAAACAGAGCTGTGCACCGTTTTTTTGGATAAATGACTGAGAGCAGACTGGATGTAGAGGGCTTGTTGCTGATTGGTTAGTGCTTCCTGGAGTGGGCGGGGCTTCTCTCAGCACCAGCGAATACAGGATTACTCAAACAGAACAACATTAGATGAGGAACAACATTAGAACATGGAGAAGGCAGAGACTTTAAGACAACATTTTATTTAGAGTCGACACAGAATAGATCCAATATCTGGAGGTTATTTTGGCTCCTATAAAAACGTCAGATCTTGTTCCCTCCAGTGAATGTGGCCTAATATAACTGAGTACATTACAAACTACAAGATTAAAAAGGAGTCGTGTGGACATGGTTTGTAGAGCTGGAGATGTTTTGTGTCTCCTCCAAGAGAAGAAACCTCATTCTGTTGGTTTATAAATGTCACAGGAGAAACTCTGTTCTGTTGCAGGTTTACTTCAAAGCCAAGTCCAAGTTCAGTCCGGCTCTGCTCAAGTACAGGTAATATCAGACCTCCTCCTAATAATAATAATAACAATAATAATAATAATAATAATAATAATAATAAGGCATTAGTCTAATATTGCACTTTTCTAGACTCTCAAAGTTGCTTTACAGTTTGGTGAATTCTTCCTTTGCTCCTCAGTCTCACTCAGTGGTGGTGAGTTACTTCTGTAGCCACAGCTGCCCTGGGGCAGACTGAGGGAAGCGTGGCTGCCATTTTGCATTTACGGCCTCTCCACCACAACAGTCACAGTGACACATTCATACAGGACACAACAACAGTATGTGATTCCGGTTCTAACAGATAGGACATCGGTTACTTCCTGTCCGTCTCTGATCGCTAACAGGTCACAGGCTGCAGGTCTCTGTCTCAGCGGCTCCATTGCTCTCTACCTCAGAACTCAGTTTGTCGCTAAAACAGACGTCAAAGATCAACTCACTCTGCATCTACCTATTACCTCAAAAACGACTCAGAGTGAGATGTCTGTACTTTGAAAGATCTATGTATTTTGAGTTAATAGATGAAGAAACTGAAAATACAAAGAGCTTTTAAAACCAAAAGGTTGTGTTTACGTTCTATAATTTGATGATGTATCCATGTAGAAATATCCAAACAGAAAATTCATGAATCCTGAACCTGATCATGTTTTGTTAGCTCCTGGCTCCGCAGCCTCACCATAAAAATCCTGAGGGCTGAGTTTACAGACAGCAGTCACACCTTTGTGTTTGAATAATATCACCACTTTTGTCCCTATAGTGAACAAATAACTTCACTTTAGGTCATTTGTGCTGACAGAGAAGACTTTGGACTTTGTGCCAGTTTTTGTTTCATGTGCATAAGTTCAGTACTCACAGAGATATGAACATAAACCACACCAAAACATCTGCCTTTGAATCTTCAGCAGCAGATTCTACCTCAGAGTTCTGTCTCCAGCTCAGTTTTAAACTAAAGACCTTTAGAGTTCTATGATATCACATGAACACAACCAAAACTTACCATAAACTGAACTTATTTATTTATCAACTCTGAACTCAGAGTTTATGAACTTACTCAGGTTACAGATCTTATTAACTTATTTACATATATCCCCTAATAACTGATAACACTATACTCCTTATTACACAGAGGTTAGGCTTTTGTCAGAATAAACATGCATATTTAAAAATATTGCTTTATGGATATAGAAGAGGAATTAAAATAGCTCATGTATTAAAACAAAAGTATTGTTCAGGTGCCGGTGTCAGAAACCAGGTATGGTTTAAGAACCGGTATCATAAACATCTGAACGGTTCCCAGGCCCAGTCTTTACTCCTTGTCTCTGTGCTCAGACCCGTCCTGTACCTGGTCTTCGTGTCCGCGGTCCTGGTCTTCGTGGTGGTGAACCTGGTCTGTGCCCTGTTGGTCCGGTCCGGTTCTGCGGACCTCAGACCGGTCCTGGTCCTGGTCCGAGTCCTGGTGAACGACTCGCTCTTCGTCCTCTGTGCCGTGTCTCTGGCTGTGTGTCTCCACAAAGTTGGCAAAATGTCCCTCGCTGACATCCGGCTGCACCCCAAGGTACTGCAGTACTAGGAAGTAGTAGTACTGAGTAATAGTACTGAGAGTAGTATTAGAAGTGATAGTATTAAAAGTTATTTTAGTAGTAGTAGCAGCAGCAGTAGTAGTAGTACTAGTAGTAGTTTTAGTGGTAGTAGTAGCATCCCTTATGTTGTTTGTTATTCTGATTGGCTGTTGAGGGTTGTTCTTGAATCTGATTGGCTGTTGAGGGTTGTTCTTGAATCTGATTGGCTGTTGAGGGTTGTTCTTTAATCTGATTGGCTGTTGAGGGTTGTTCTTGAATCTGATTGGCTGTTGAGGGTTGTTCTTGAATCTGATTGGCTGTTGAGGGTTGTTCTTGAATCTGATTGGCTGTTGAGGGTTGTTCTTGAATCTGATTGGCTGTTGAGGGTTGTTCTTTAATCTGATTGGCTGTCTGACCCAGGGACCCTCGGTCTGTCAGCTCACGCTCCTCGGTCTGGCTCTGGTCCTGGTCTACGGCTCCAGGACCTCCTACAACATGGCGGTCCTGACTCTGACGGACCACAGTCCCAGGTCCACTCAGAACCACTGGTACCACGTCTCAGACCAGGTAAGGAACCAGGACTAGACCAGGACTGAACCAGGACTAGACCAGCAGAGCAGCAGAGCTAAACCAGGTCTAAACCAGGTCTTGTGTCCTAGGCGGACCTGTGCCCGTCCATGGGGGACTCTGGGTTCCTGGTCTTTGGTCTGGTCCTGTTCGTTTGGGAGCTGCTGCCCACAGCCCTCGCTGCATTCTTCTTCAGAGTCCGGAAACCTCCTCATCACATGGTCAGTACCACCGTCCGGTCCTGAGGGTTCTCTCTGGTTCTCTCTGGTTCTCTCTGGTCCAGTCCTGACAGTTCTCTCTGGTCCGGTCCTGGGGGTTCTCTCTGGTCCAGTCCTGACAGTTCTCTCTGGTCCGGTCCTGGGGGTTCTCTCTGGTCCAGTCCTGACAGTTCTCTCTGGTCCGGTCCTGGGGGTTCTCTCTGGTCCAGTCCTGACAGTTCTCTCTGGTCCGGTCCTGAGGGTTCTTTCTGGTCCGGTCCTGAGGGTCCTCTCTGGTCCGGTCCTGACGGTTCTCTCTGGTCCGGTCCTGAGGGTTCTCTCTGGTCCAGTCCTGACAGTTCTCTCTGGACCCTCTGGTCCAGAGAGAACTGTCAGGACTGGACCTGAGGGTCCTCTCTGGTCCGGTCCTGCGGGTTCACATTGGTCCGATCCTGAGGGTTCTCTCTGGTCCGGTCCTGACGGTTCTCTCTGGTCCGGTCCTGAGGGTTCTCTCGGGTCCGGTCCTGAAGGTTCTCTCTGGTTCTCTCAGGTCCGGTCCTGAGGGTTCTCTCAGGTCCGGTCCTGAGGGTTCTCTTGGGTCTAGTCCTCATGGTTCTCTCTGGTTCTCCCCAGGCCCCGGTCTCGGTGCCCAGCCATGTGCTTTCGTCTCGGGGATACTTCTTTGATAACCCTCATCGCTACGACAGCGACGAGGACCTGGCCTGGACCCAGCCCCACACATCCAGGTACCAGACCGGGGTTTAGACCTGGACTTAGACCGGGGTCCAGACTGGACTTAGACCTGCTTTAATCCTGGTTTGATTCTGTTTTTTCCAGAGTCTCATCTGAGTGTGATTTCAGTGACGAACAGCACCTCACAACGAGCTCCGGAGAACTGCACCGATATCCCTGATCCTCCCTGATCCTCCCAGATCCTCCCAGATCCTGATCCTCCCTGATCCTCCCTGATCCTGATCCTCCCTGATCCTCCCAGATCCTGATCCTGATCCTCCATGATCCTCCCTGATCCTGATCCTCCCTGATCCTCCCAGATCCTGATCCTCCCTGATCCTGATCCTCCCTGATCCTCCCTGATCCTGATCCTCCCTGATCCTCCCAGATCCTGATCCTGATCCTCCCTGATCCTCCCAGATCCTGATCCTCCCAGATCCTGATCCTCCCAGATCCTGATCCTCCCTGATCCTGATCCTGATCCTGATCCTCCCAGATCCTGATCCTCCCAGATCCTGATCCTCCCAGATCCTGATCCTCCCTGATTCTGATCCTCCCTGATCCTGATCCTGATCCTCCCTGATCCTGATCCTCCCAGATCCTGATCCTCCCAGATCCTGATCCTCCCAGATCCTGATCCTCCCTGATTCTGATCCTCCCTGATCCTGATCCTGATCCTCCCAGATCCTGATCCTCCCTGATCCTGATCCTCCCAGATCCTGATCCTCCCAGATCCTGATCCATCCTGACTCATCCCTCCTTCACGTGTTCCTCTCTGGACTCACACACAGTTTATCACATTCACATCTCACCAGGGAAAACCGGTTCTGGACCAGCTCCAACCTTGGACTTCATACAACTGTAGACCTCCATAGACCGGTCCAGGCCGGTCCAGGTCTGGACCTGTGCAAATGAACCAGGTCTGAACCAGGACTAAACCTGGGCTGTACTACGAAGTGAGCGCGACATAACCAGGTTTACTGGGACGAGTTTGCTTCACAAAGTGCAAAGCCTGACTCTGAGGTAAAAGGAGGAAGGCAGATCTCAGCAGACTTTGTGAATCCAGGGTTAGATCTTCAGCGTCTGAGCGTGCTCTGGGGTTAGATCTTCAGCGTCTGAGCGTGCTCTGGGGTTTGATCTTCAGCGTCTGAGTGCGCCCCTGGTTAAGGCTCAGTAAAAGGATCTATAAAAGCCCAACAGAGCCGTCTGGAGCAGAACATCTCTGTTCGTTTGAAAGAACTTCTTAATTACTTCTTCTCAGGTGAATCTGCGAAATAAAAACCTGACGATGATGTGGTCATTAGAAAGAAACACAGACGTGGGTTTGGAGAGGGGCTCTTCCACAGACTGCAGAGCTGACACAGTGTTAAGGGCCAGTGTCCCAGAGTCCCACAGCGACGCTGCCCACAGTCTGAGCCAAGTCCAGACCCAAGTCCAGACCTCCGTCTACGTTGGATAGTGTTAAATCAATGAGGAGTCACTCCCCAAACCCAGAATGCAGCGCTGTCTATAAAACATTCAGATAAAGTTAAACACTGAAGGAGCAGACCGCAGCCCAAACTCAGGAATAAAACCTGGTCTGGACCAGGTTAGCTCTGCGGCGCATGCTTCTGTAGAGATCTAACCAGGATTAAACTGAGCCATGACACTGATGATCCTGGGTTTAGGTTCAACTCAGCTTAACCAGAACTCTGGCTTCGTAGTACAGCCCTCGGGACTAAACCAGGACTAAACTATATCTTCACCAGGAGATGAGACTTTGACTCTGTAGACCTGTATCAGGGCTCTGGACTTGGACTCTGTAGACCTGTATCAGATCCAGGTCTACAGAGTCCAAGTCCGGGCCTCTGCAGACCTGTATGAGGACTTTGTGAACGTGTCGTTGGTGAAACACTGAGAAACATCTGCACTTCTGATCACAATAAACACATCTGTGCCGTGTATGGTTTTGGTTTTTATTCTTTAAACCCAGAGTACGGCTTATTCTTCAGTGGTATCACCCTCTACTCCCCCTGGTGGACACTCGGGGAACCACAGGATGCCAGTATTATATCCAAGAGTTCTTTAACACAAACTAGCACTTGCCGCACAGGGGCCTGTATTATCATTCAGCACATTAGTGTTTTAACAAATAGTGACCAGCAGGGGGAGCAGAGAGCAGAAAGTACCACAGCACTAATTTACTTTACCACTGAATTCAAAAAAATGTTCTAAACCAAAGACTACTGGGTTAAATGTCTGCTCTTCACATACTGGAGTTGTGTTGTGTTTGAGTATTCCTGTATTCCCTGGGTGGTGCTGAGTCTGAGGCCTCAGAACGCTCAGTTTCACCACAAAGCCCCGCCCACTCCAGGAAGCACTGACCAATCAACAACAAGCCCTCTACATCCAGTCTGCTCTCAGTCTTTTATCCAAAAAACGGTGCACAGCTCTGTTTCCACTGATTCCTCACAGACATTTTTACTTTGGGAGGAAAATGGATCAGACACAAAGTTTAAGGAAGTAAACAGCTCGTTTTCTCTGTTTATGTTTAACTCTGCCACCCTCTGCACCTGTTTCTTTATGGCACCAATATAGTACTTAATAAAAACGTTCTTTTTTAGTCATGTTTTTAAAGGCTGTAAAAGCTGCTGCTGTTCTAGAGGATACCAAGACTGGGTTAGAAATATGATTAAAAGCTGAATATAGAATAATTTTAAACCACTGACTCTCTTTGGCCGAAATCTTGTTCTGAGCTGAAAAAAATGAAGAAAAAAAAAAGACACAAATTTTCCAGAAATATTCTTTTATTTTTCCTCTCTTTTCAAATAAATAGCCGTGAACTGGACTGAACGTATCTGAGATGAAGAGGAGGCGGAGCTGGTTCTGCTCTGCCAGCCCACTTTCGGGCCCTGACCCGCTGTTTGAAAAGCACCTTTGCTGGATGTTAAAGTACAGTCACAGAAAACCTGGAAAAGTCATGGAATTTTAAAATGCAAATTCTAGGCCCTAGAAAAGTTTTTAAAATGTATATTTTGGGGTAAAGTTTTGGAAATTTTAATTTAGTCTGAGTAACACTGGGCCACTCCTACAGAAAATATCAGTGTTCAGTACAAACGCTTTCTTCTTCAGGAAAAAGTCACCTATTATCTATTTTTTGTCAAAATATTTGAAAATTTTTTGTTTTTGTTTTGGTAATGCTTCAAAACAGCATAGATGATTACCGTATTTTCTGGACTATAAGTCTCACTTTTTTCCATCGTCTGTCTCGGGGTGTGACGTATACTCAGGTGTGACTTATATATTAAAATATTTCAGGTGTTGGTTAGAGGGCGCTCTAGGCTTGTGTACCAGCATCTGCTGCACCTGTACCACTGACAATTTAAAATGTAAACATTACCAACAACAACTTAGGCTATAAAGACAACTGAGAAAGAGCGGAATAATTGGAAATGGAACTGATGCTGAGTCTGACGACAGCCACGCAGAGGAGGAAGCGGCGCTTCGTCTACCTCCGGAGTTGGCGGAGTTGTTCAGAAGCGACACCGAGGATGAAGAATTTAAAGGATTTAGCGATTAGGAGTGAGATGGTGAGTTTGGTGAACTTGTTATATTATGTTCTTTATGCTATAGTTATGTGAATAACTGTTAATATATTACGTTAACATACGAGACACCTGTTCAGTTCGTTGTTTATGCTTCATGTAGCTGAATAACCATCAATGTGTTACGTTAGCAAACCGCACACCTATTCAGCTGTTGTTCTCTATTCTATTATTACTATAACTTGCCTTTCAACATGAAATGTCTGTTCTTGGTGTTGGGTTTTGTAAAACAAATTTCCCCCAAAAAATTCGACTTGTAGTCCAGTGCGACTTATGTTTTTTTCTTCTTCATTATGCATTTTTTGGCGAGTGCCACTTATACTCCGGAGTGACGTATAGTCCGGAAAATACGGTAGTTTTCACCTATTATAGCATCATCATATTTTAAGTAAAATTAGTGGAATCATATATTTTTTTATAGTTTTTTTTTTCTTCCACTGACTAACTTCCACATTTAACAAATGCAAAAGTATGTTTCTAATGCACCGCATTGGACATTTTGAATACTATTTAAACATGCCTAAGTCATTTTTCAGGTCTCGGAAATTTTGGCCCAAGTTTTGATAAAGCCATGAAAAGTCTTGGTAAAAAAGTGTATGAACCCTGATGAGATGAAGAATTAATGTATGTGTGTGTGTGTGTGTGTGTATGTATGTGTGTATGTATGTATGTAGATGTGTAGGTGTGTATGTATGTGTGTGTGTGTGTGTGTGTGTGTGTGTGTGTGTAGATGTGTAGGTGTGTGTATGTATGTGTGTGTGTGTGTGTGTGTGTATGTATGTGTGTGTATGTATATGTATGTATGTATGTATATATGTATGCGTGTGTGTAGATGTGTAGGTGTGTGTGTGTAGATGTGTAGGTGTGTGTATGTATGTGTGTGTGTGTGTGTGTGTGTGTGTGTGTGTGTGTGTGTGTGTGTGTGTGTGTGTGTGTGTAGATGTGTAGGTGTGTGTATGTATGTGTGTGTATGTGTGTGTGAGGACTTGGGAGCTCTGTGGAAAGACTGATTTTCAAAACAATGTCGCGTTGTTTAGTGATTTTTTTTTATCGTTTTTTGGCGTTTTCTTCTCGCTCAGCAGAACCAGCTCCAGAGAAACAGAAGCACACTTTAACTCAAACAAACGTCTCAGCTGAAAAACACAAAACAAACCAAGGCATCGATTAAAGCATTACACTGTTTTAACTCATTCACACCGTTATATTTTCATTATTTTAGACTCCGAAGCTTTTTTAAAAACAAAATACAAGAAGCATTTTTCCCATTTTCTCAAAAGAAAAGTACAGTGAGAGCAAAAACACAGCCCTGACTTTCACCCAAACCAAAGGAACTGGGTCTCAGGTTCAACTCCCAACTGCAGATCCCGGTCTGGAGGAGCAGACAGGAGCAGACGTGGAAATAAAACACATTTAAAACCAAACTAAAGGCAAATTAAACATCTTTGGTCCTTATTATCATCAGTACAGTTACATTAAATGAATAAGTCTGAACCTTTCCCTGACCGGTTGTTGCTTGTTTTAAGTTGATTTTTTTTTCACAGAAGACAGAGTCGGTCCTGAACTCGGAGAAGCAGACGGGAGCAGCCCCACAGAGCTAAAGGCAGGGGTCAGAAACATGTGAGCATCTGTTTTTAAAGGTCTCACCAGGTTTAGTTTCATGTTCTTTACTTTTCCAAAACTGATCCAGAAATATTTACACCGGCTTAGACCGGGTTTAGTCAGGGCTTGGCTAAGGCCTAGTTTAGTCCCGGTTTAGTCCCGGTTTAGTCCCGGTTAGGGCCTATGTTAGACCCAGCTTAGTCCAGGTTTAGACCCAGTTTAGTCCTGGTAGCAGAATAAAAACATGAGACTAATGTGGAGTCTCCCGTCTGCTCCTCCGAGTCCGGGCTTAGACCGGACCCATAGGAACCAGGTTCAGGTTTAGACAGCAGCTCAAAGACTCAGGTACTTATGTTCTGTAACAGTGGAAAACAGACAGACAGCAGTGAACAGGCAGCAGGGGGCGCACCAGAGCTGACAGGCTCTGATACTGGCTTAGACCTGGTTTAGACCTGGTTTAGTCCCATTTTAAACCTGGTTTAGTCCTATTTTAAACCTGGTTTAGTCCTATTTTAAACCTGGTTTAGTCCCATTTTAAACCTGGTTTAGTCCTATTTTAAACCTGGTTTAGTCCTATTTTAAACCTGGTTTAGTCCTATTTTAGACATGATATAGTACCTTTTTAGACCTAGTTTAGTCCAGGGTTAGTCCTAGTTTAGACCTGGTATAGTCCCAACTTTAGTCCTGTTTTAGATCTAGTCTAGCCCTGGGGTGAGTCCTCGTTTAGTCCTAGTTTGGTCCAGGTTAAGTGCTAGTATAAAACCTGGTTTAGTCCTGGTATTAAACCTGGTTTAACTCCTAGTTCAGTCCAGGTTTAGTCCAGGTTCAGTCCAGGTTTAGTCCAAGTTTAGTCCAGGTTTAGTCCAGGTTCAGTCCAGGTTCAGTCCAGGTTCAGTCCAGGTTCAGTCCAGGTTCAGTCCAGGTTCAGTCCAGGTTCAGTCCAGGTTCAGTCCAGGTTCAGTCCAAGTTTAGTCCAAGTTTAGTCCTAGTATAAAACCTGGTTTAGTTCCTAGTTCAGAGCAGGTTTAGTTCCTAGTTCAGAGCAGGTTTAGTTCCTAGTTCAGAGCAGGTTTAGTCCAGGTTTAGTCCTAGTATAAAACCTGGTTTAGTTCCTAGTTCAGACCAGGTTCAGTCCAGGTTCAGTCCTAGTATAAAACCTGGTTTAGTTCCTAGTTCAGACCAGGTTTAGTCCTAGTATAAAACCTGGTTTAGTTCCTAGTTCAGAGCAGGTTTAGTCCAGGTTCAGTCCTAGTATAAAACCTGGTTTAGTTCCTAGTTCAGAGCAGGTTTAGTCCAGGTTTAGTTCCTAACAGAGGGTGTAACCAGTTTTGATCGAAGCGTCTGATTCGTGTAAACCGCAGAGAAACTCACTGTAAGCTAACTGTGAGCCAAAATAAAACAGAACTAGACTCTGATTGGTCCAGACTTAGACTCGGAGGAATAGACAGGAGCCAGGAAGCAGCAGCTGTGGGGGGGGGGGTCTCTGGACCCCGGTGAGAGTCTGAGAGGACGAGTCCTTCCTGGTCCTCCTCAGATCCAGGAGGAGACGAAGCTGAAGGCAGCGCAGCGCAGAAAAAGAGAGAAAGGCAGAGTTCGTTCTTCCCACCAACGCCCCGCGGCCGCCATCTTGGCTCAGCCCGGCGCGGTTTCCTCAGGCCCCGCCCACTTCCTGTGACGTCACCTGTCCGCGTTCAGCATCGAGCGGAAGTTATGGAGCTGGTAGATACTGGTGGACAGCCTGGAGACACAAAACAACCACAGCTGAGTCTAATGTTTCTGTGGAATAAAAACATTTGTTTTCCCAAACTCCTTGTTTCATAATAAAAACATTTATATTCATTTAGATGTTCAGGATTTCCCACAGAAGAAAGTGGGAGCGTACTTTTACATTAATATATATATATAAGTATATAGTGGCAGGAAAATGTATGCTCCCCCTTAGCATTTTTCCTTTATTGTTGCCTTACAACCTGGAATTTAAATGGATCATTGAGAGGTTTCTGTCACATCACGACAACTATGAAAACGCAAAAAAAAAAAAAAATTATTGTGAAGCAAACTAGAAATATGACAGAAAACTTGGGCGTACAAAAGTATTCACCACCTTTTTAAATACGCCCCTAAATGAGACCCAGTGTTGCTCAGCCTCAGGAGTCACAGAAACAGTGAGATAAGGTCGACCTGACTGCAGTTCAGCTGTCATTATGCCACAAAATACAACATGGAAAAGATAAGGAACCACACCAAACCTAAAGAGGACCAGCTAAAACTCACAAAGCAGGCAAGGAGGGCATTCATCAGAGAAGCAACAATAAGACCCTGACTGTTGTATCTGTCCCAGGACCACTCACCACACTCTCCACAGAGCTGGGCTGTGTGGAAGAGGGGGCAGAAGATAACACAAACCTGGCCCCTGACTAAAGTGAAGCGTGGTGATGCAGTGTCCTGCTGTGGGGATATCTGTCATTGTTGTGGACTGGGAAACTGCTCAGAACTGAAGGAAGAAGGATGGAGCTAAACACAGGACAGTTTGTGAAGAAAACGACTCAAACTGTGCTGCATCCGACCTGAAGGAGCTGGAGCTGTTTTTAGAAGAAGAATGAGCACAAATCCCAGAGATTTTATGAACCAAGCTCATAAACACTTATTCTAGAAAAGTTGGAGCTGAAAGTCCTTCAGGAGGTTCTACAGAGGACTGACCTGAGGGAGGTGAATACTTTTGTACGCTCAAGTTTTCTGTTTTTCTGTCATGTTTCTAATTTGCTTCACAATAAATTTTTTTTTTTTGCAGTTTCATAGTTTTGCACTTTCTCTGCAGCCGATGTGAGCGCCCTCTGCTGGACAGTGCGGTGTATTTCTCTGATTGTTAATAATAAAGCCTGTGTGCGAGTTAGACGCCCGACCTGCCGAAGGCGTTGACCAGAGCCACGATCTCCTGCCGGCTCAGCTGGAACCCTCTGGACCGGCTCAGGCTGTGCTCCGGCAGGTTCTGGATCTCACGCTCCGAGAACAGGATCTTCAGAGCCGTACCCAGGCCCTGGGTCTGGGACAAGAGAGGGGAGGTTAGACCTGGTTTAGGCCTGGTTTAGACCTGGTTTAGATCTGGTTTAGACCTGGATTAGACCTGGATTAGACCTGGATTAGACCTGGATTAGACCTGGATTAGACCTGGATTTAGACCTGGTTTTAGTCCTGGGTTTAGACCTAGTTTAGACCTGGTTTCAGACCTGGTTTAGACCTGGTTTAGTCCTGGTTCAGACCTGGTTTAGACCTGGTTTTAGTCCTGGTTTAGTCCTGGTTTAGACCTGGTTTAGACCTGGTTTTAGACCTGGTTTAGACCTGGTTTAGACCTGGTCCTCACCTGTAGTTTTCCCCAGAGGCGACACTTGCTGCAGCCCACACAGTCCATGATCCGAGAGATGTTCTTGAAGTGGAGCCTGAACTCCTCCTGGACCACAGAGAACACAGAGACCGTTACAGGACTGGACTCCGGCTCCGAGGGACTACACTGGGACCGCGTGAGTCCCAGTCAGAGACCGGTCTCACCTTCAGGGTCTTGGCCTCCAGCGTGTTCCCCGCGAACATGGAGCTCTCGTCAAAGTGCATCGGGAACGCTCTGGAACAGAAACACGAGCTTTACTGAGACTGGGGACCGGCCTGAGACCGGTCCGAGACCAGTCCGAGACCAGTCCGAGACCGGCCCGAGACCGGTCCGAGACCGGCCCGAGACCGGTCCGTGTGAACTAACAGTGAAGTAAGTCAGAATTAAAGAACCCATAAGAACCCAGTCCACTTTTCCTTCAAGGAACAAAGACTAAACAGACCCAGAATAATACATTTCTGACATTTCTTTCAAAATAGCACCCCCTGCTGTTGGAGATCTGTAATGTTACATATAAGTCACATTACGTTTTAAGATTATGGATTAAAAATGATAATGGACATTTGCCATTTAGACCTTTTGCCTCTCAAACAGTGCCCCCTACAGTCAAGAAAATAATAATTATACATGCAGTATGTGTCACTTAGAGTAATACTGGTAGATTTATTACTAATTTTAAATAAAATAAGCCTCACATCCCTTTTATTGTTGGTAACAAGGATTTGTCTTTGTATTTCCACAGAAGCAAAACTCAACAAAATCCTTTCCTCAGATTAGTTTTAGATGATCAAATTGAGCTGAAAAAATAAAAATGACTTTCTCACATTAGAGAGCTTCTTACTGCAGTCGTAGTAAACAGGCGCGGTGGAAGTTGAGACATTTTTTGCATAGGTGGTGTTTGTGTCACGGCAAAATAAAACAGAAATATTATTAAAGCATCTACTAAAGATGTTTTCTGACAGTTTAAAGTAGTGAAAGTGTGACATGTCGTTTGTCAGAAACGTGCTTTTGTTGCTCAACTTCTCCCCGGGTCACAGGCTCAGGTGAACCACCAAACTGGGTACTATAATGTAAGGCGTAATAACACTTAAGGAGCACTTCAGCGTCGGCGCAGTGATATCTTCACTCCTAAAAAAAAATTCTCCTTTTACCACTGCAGGGGTGCAGGTCACGTTGGTTCTGTTGACAGAAGTCAGAGGGGGAGAGAATTTTTTAGGAGTGAAGATATCACTGCGCCGACGCCAAAGTGCTCCTAAAGTGTTATTGCGCCTTACATTATAGAACCCATTTTTATCCGCTTAGAAAATCGCCATTTTTCATTTTTGTGTAACTGTACTTGGGTCATGTAACTACTCATGTAACCGTATTTAAATCGGGAAAACGTGGAAGAGCTTGGTTGCTTCTAACTTGAGCCGCGTTTGGTTCCATAGGGATAAGCTAAATGCTAACAAATTAGCATCGCTCCCCAGGCAAAGGGCACGCACAAAGACCAGAGAGGTACAGCATCAACTCATCTAAGATCAGGGAAGAACATAGTTTACTATGAAAAAGCAGTGGACTGTTCCTTTAAAGCTGACTTTTCAGCAGATATTCTTTTTTTTTTTCGATGTGTCCAATGAGATTTAATACAGAAACACTGAAAAATAATGTATTGTTGTAAATGTGCACGGCCAATTCAAGTTCTGCAGTTTCACCTCAAAAATACAAATGTAGTCTTTCATTTATTGATTGCGTTGTCTCGTGAGCTCTCGATGTTTAAGGTCAGCTCTAAACCTGGCCGAGACGGAGAGAGTCAGGGGAACGTTCTCTGCAGTGTCCTGGCCTGGTGTCGGGGCCGTACCTGATCTCCTGGAACAGGCTGAGCAGCAGGTCCTTGGTCCTCTGGTCCTCCTGGGTCTTGCCCGTGTACAGGTGAACCACGGAGCGCTCGAAGTACGGCGCCACCTTGTACAGAGCCCGCAGCTCGATCAGGTACAGGAAGTACAGGTTCTTCAGCCGCCGCGTCCCCTCCAGAGAGTCAAACCTCCTCCGGAACTCGGCCGGGTTCGGGCCCCACACCGAGCGGCCCCAGCCCTCTGAGGACACACAGGGTTAGGACTGAGACGGCGTTTACTGTGGTTACTACTGAAATACTGCTGCTGCTCCAAATCAAAACAACAAAAGTAGGCTCAAAAATACAGAGTTTTGTTGCAGTGGTGTGGTAAAAAAGCAGAGAGAACCACATAGACCATGATCCTTTGCTCCATGTGAGCACAGCCAACATGGTGGAGACCGGTGTTTCTAGTTTAGTTTTGTCAAGAAAAGAAATGCTTTGTACTAGAGCTGCACAATATATCGCAAAAGTATCGTTATCACAATATCAACAAACACAACATCAGTATCGTAAGAATCTAAATATATCACAATAACACTGTGGTCTTCATCTGACAGAGATTTACTCTGAAGAATCATTTTCCACCAGAGCCTTAAAAGAACATGTGTTGTGACTAAATAAACATGTCTGTGAAGACTCTCACTCGTCCAGGGTAATTGCATCACAACATAAAGTTCAAAAAGCAGTCATCTGGATTGGATTTTTCAAGTTGAAGATGTTTCACCTCTTATCCAAGAGGTTTTCTCAATTCTCAAGTCCAGTTTTAGTGGTAATTTAATTAATTTAGTCACAGCTTAGCCTTGTTTTATTCCTGGTTTAGTCTGGGTTAAGTTTTGATTTTGACTTGTAAATACAGGAACTTACATTTTTGTGAAATGTAGTGAATTTAACTTACTATGTTCAAAAAGTAGGCTCTATTTTCAAATATCACAATAATATCGTTATCGCAATTTTCAACATAGTTATCGAATATTGCATGTTTTCTTACTTTGTAGCAGATTTAGCTACAGGCGACCTTCCATCTGCCGTCCCCGGGCAGGAGCACAACAAGAAAACATTTCAGTACAAAACAGTACGAAAGTTAACACAAGTTCATGATTAAAGTACTTACTGTGTTACCAAGCTACTGCTTAAAAAGGCATTTTAGCCTAAATTCATACTGATGAATGATAATACAGGTAAACACAGTAAACACAGAGTTAGTTCGTCTGATGTTGGCACAGTTGATTATTGAGAATATGCTTTTTTAAGTTTTGAGAAACTGAGATCAACAGACAGCGTCAGACTGTCTGCTCCCATTGTTTGATGGCTTTACCGCAGGTCTTTCCTTCTGCAGCTGTCAGACTCTACAATGAACACTCCTGACTGTAATCCATTCACCTGTGCAATATTGTTTTAATATTGTTTAACTGTCAGCACCTTCTGGAAACCTGTGCAATATTTATATTATGTGCCATAATTATTTTATTTTACTTGAAGCACCTATTCACAATGCACACTCTTTACTTATGGTACTTTGAATATCCATACTCTGTCAGACTGTATACTGTACATATTTATTATAGTGTATTTAATTGCTTACATTCTCATTTAGTTTATTTAGCTCTGCTTGTAGTTTAGTTTTTTAGTTAATTATCTTTGGTCAGACTGCTCTCTGATACACTTTGTGCTCTTGTGTGATACCCTTGTGTGCTAATGCTAACTGTACTGATGCTGTTGCAACAATGCAATTTCCCCACTGAGGGACTAATAAAGGTTTTCTTATTCTTATTATTCTTAAATAAAAAGACTGAGTATGTGTTAGAGATTACAGAGTTTATGTGAGCTGTGGACCGAGATGTTCAGGTCGCCTGTTCAGAACAAAGTTTAATACTTTTCTTTAATGGAGCTGGAGAAATATTATTAACAATTTTAAAAAAGTAGTAGCTATAGCAAGATGAAGATCAGCTCACAGCTGTTTTCTGTAGCAGAGGATTCTAAAGGTTAGCAATCTCCCTTGTGGATCAATAAAGTCTGTTTAAGTCTGTGTAAGGCTAAGTTAGTGAAGAATACACTAAAAGTTACTCTTAATAAACTGTGGACACCTGCGTTCACCTGCAGCACTGTGCTGCTCGGTCATTTCCTCGCTCTCCTAAAATAATAATAATAATACATTTTATTTATAGCTGCACTTTACATTTGAAAAACAAATCTCCAAGTTCTACAACCGTACGCTCCGTCAGAGGAGCAGACTACAGGCTGAGACCCGAGGGCCCCCAGCCCCTGTGTGAGACCCGAGGGCCCCATGGCCCCTGTCTGAGACCCGAGGGCCCCAGCCCCTGTGTGAGACCCGAGGGCCCCTGGCCCCTGTGTGAGCTGCTGTTTAAAGATTTCTGTTTGAGATCAAACTAAAGAGATCCAGGTGAAAACTAGCTATAACTCAGAGTCATCTGTGACAGTTTGGATCAGAGTAAACAGAATAATGACCACACCAAGGGCTGGGCATTTTTATATTATGTACAATTTATTATCCTAAGCCTTCCTGCATTATCTCAATAAATACAGAGACAAGGTTAGAACCTAAATCTACAGAATTCTAGAGGAGGGAGCACTCAAGAAATACTGGTACTGCAAAATAGTATTACTGAAGTATAAGAAAAATAACTTAAGTGACAGTTTTTACAGTACGGAGAGCAGTAGTGTTTTAGCAGTGTTTTACCGTCGAGGAGGTACTCTGCGCTCAGGTGGATGTTGATGCTGCTGTGGAGTCCAGAGATCAGGCGATAGAACACTCTCTTCTCCAAACACAGCCCTGAACACAAACACAACACTTATTTACATGTGCAACTTATTCAAATCTACACTTTCAGATGAGCTCCAACACAATCTCAACTTTATCACCAAAGACAAGCACGACTTCAGAATAATTCTCTTTACACATGAACAATACAGATGAGCTCCTACAGTGCACGTCCGAGTCATTAACATAAAGTTCCAGTCAAGTCTGAGTCAACAGAAGAAACAAGTCTCAAATCCAAGTCCAGACCATTTAAACAGCGTCTGGCGGGAGTTTCTTTGTTGTTCCAGAATGGACCCTTTAAAAAACAAATACATACCATAGAAGATTCTTTATCTGTGGTACAAAAATCCACAGAAACGGTGTGAAAAGCGTCTTTTTATTGTGCAGAAAGTTGATGATGCTATAAAATATCTTGGACTCTGGCTTGACCCTGAACTTAATATCAAACCTCAATTAGATTTAATGAGAAGAACCTACATCGCTTTAAATCCTCTATTCCAGTCAAGTAATTGTTTTACTGAAGAAGTCAACTAGTTTTACCCATCACTGATTATGTTGATATTATTTATCACAATACGTACAATATTTATCTTAAACCACTGAATGTACTGTTCATCTCTTTACAGATTTATCCTAAACGTCCATTTAGGACTCACCGTTGTATTCTTTTTGAAACTCAACTGGTTGCAACCTTACAATAGACGTAAGTATCACTGGATTCAATGTATTTTCAAATGCTCAAATTCTTCGCTGTCCCACAAAACTACACAGGAGTTGGACGTAGATCATTTCAATATAAACCCCCCTCAGACTGGAATAACTTACCCCCCTCAGTAAGAAACCTAAAGGCCGGGACACACCGGGGCGATCATCAGTGACGTGAGTCTGTTTGGTGAGTTCTGCACCATCGGACGTAGTGGGACACAGCTGGACGTAGTTCTGAGTGAACAGTGTGGAATCTGCGTCAGGCCGTCGTGCTCAGCTCTGATTGGCTGTGTCCCGTTCACAATTTGTCAAACAGCTCCAGTTTAACATCAAAATATAAGGAACTTTCTGTTCTACATCTACATTATGTTTCCACATCTGTGACGCTAATGTGCTGCAGTTAGCTTACCTTAGCTTTAGCCTCGTGCTAATGTGCTGGTTAGGGTTAACCCTAACCCTAACCCTAACCCTAAAAATCCCACACGGACCCCCACCTGTAAAACTTCCTTCTATTCAATAGACTAAGTCATGTTTCTCTCCATAGATTTCTAGAAAAAACCTCACAAAAAACATTGACTGTTGTCTAAAAATAAGAGTTTAAAGCAATTTTTTTTGCAAAGTATATAACTAATAAAGCATGTAATTCATTTCAAACTCAATTTATTTTTATGTACTTAACTTAGGCAGCCTCTGGGGGCCCCCTGCAGTACCTTCGCAGACCCCCATTGGTCTATTGTATTGTGTGTAATATGTCTAGTGTAATTTGGTGTTATGTGTTTTTGGACAGGTTTATGAACAGCTCTGGGATCGGTCAGGACTGTTTTGATCTGATTTCCCCTGCTGTGACTTTAAACGGACAGAGTTTAGACTACAAGCAACTAAAACCATCTGCACAAGTCCAAGTCCGAGTCACGTCACGAAAATGTGTAGCGCTTAACCATGCCATAAAGGAACGTTTAGATGAAAAAAAAAAAAAACCTAACTAAAAGGCACCTACCTTCGAGCCAATTGTAGAATCCTTCTCCTGCAATGAACAAAAAAACAACATCAGATTAGATTTAAAATAATAAAAAGCCTCACGTCACATAAAAGGTGAACCCCCCCCGCCAAAAAACCAAAAAGCACTCACCGTCATCGTCGCCTGAAACAAAGAGAGACAAACACACTTCGTTAATTCATCTGAGCATTAAAACATGAGTGTAGAAATGTTTGTGTGTGTGAGATGAACTGACCTCTGCTGGGAGCCAGAGGGTTCAGAGGCCGGTACACAGATCTGGGCCTGAGGACAAACACAAAGACATTACTCGTACGATTCTTTGTAAATCGGCTCAAAATCGATGCAAAAGAAAACATTTTGATTAAGTGTGGGGAAAAAAATGAATCGCGATGTACCTTTAATACATTTGTTTGCTCACTTGTTTGGCGCTGGACATCATTACCTGGCCATTTTACTTAAAAGAAACATGCATTTTTTTAATCAAGTTTTAGCTTACAGAACTTGTAAAATCACTAGCCCGATGTGCTGGGAACGTGAAAAGGCAGCACAGTGCAGTTGGTTAATTACTCAGAGCGCAGGTGTACTTTCTCTCGTCAGCACGTCTTAGGCTGCACCTGTTTTTCTTCCGTTTACCATCGTTCAGAAAGTAGCTTGTTGTTAGCAGCGAGCTAAAGCAAAGCTAAGTGGCTAACAACAGCCTATGTGAAGTTTATGTGAAGTTTCAGTGGCCCCTCCCCCGGAGCGTTTCCATGGAGATCAGATTTTTAACTAAGGATGTGTCTTTCCTCACTGATATTTTTACCAGACACATTTTATATTTGTTGAGGCGTGGATTTATAATAAGCTGCTTCTCTGTGCATTGCTTGCTACTAAAGTGTCTCTGTTTTTGGAGGAGAGCGGAAAGATGTTAACAAAAGTCACTAACAAATTATATTATGTTATTGTTATCTACTTTTTTAATTACATCTCAGTAATTATGAAATGTACAACAATTTAAGTTTGATAAGGAGACTCAAATAGGCTCTGTCAAAAATAATTTGGTCATAACTAAACTGCAACTAAGTCTGCTAACAAAAAACGAAAAAAATCCAGAATCGAATCGTGACTTCAGTGAATCATTACATCCCTAGTTACTCGTTATGTGTTTGTTTGTTTGTTTGTGTGATGCGGCGTGAGCTCTGACTTGAAGCAGTTCTCTTCGTAGATGCTGTTCCACACTCTCCAGGCCGACGGACCTTTGTAGCCCGTGAACCGCTCCGGGTTCAGCAGCAGGTCCACGTACTCGGCGTCCGGAGACGTCTCATCTGCAAACAAACAAACAAACAAACATCAGTCAGACCTGCTGCAGGGAATCCTCTGCATCTGACCCTCTCCTCCAGAGGTCGACAGATCTGGGTTTTTCTGTGGCCAATGCTGATGCCGTGTTTTAGAAAAATCGCCCACATATCGGTCCCAAAAATGCTCTGATTTTTGGACCGATATGTGGCCTGATTTTTTTAATTTTATGAAAGAAATTAACATAATACAGTAATTTGTTTTAGTAAAGCTTATTAAACCAAACAGAAGAGTTAGACTGTGACAGAGAGAAGAGTTAAAGATAAGTTGATCTCAGTCAGACTCTGTGCAGGTAGAGCTTGGGCAGAGTTTGTTCTCCGAGCTTCTGTTCCAGAGAAATGACAACAATCTTTTTATTCAGGCTGAGATAAAGAGATTTTGGATGTTTCCTATGAACTGCAGAGTAAGGGCCCAAACTGAGACAAGATGGGGTCCTTCAGTCACATGGGGCCCTGACAGGAGCCTGACCAAAAATCAGCATAAAAGGGCAAGAATCGTCTGACTGCCGATTTACTAAAAAATGCAAAAAACTGGTTAACTCCTCTCTGGTCTTCCTCTAGGCCTCCAGCTCTAACCTCAGCCTCATCCTTCTACCCACTGTCCCTCCTCTGTACCCTCACTGTCCCTCCTCTGTACCCTCACTGTCCCTCCTCTGTACCCTCACTGTCCCTCCTCTGTACCCTCACTGTCCCTCCTCTGTACCTCACTGTCCCTCCTCTGTACCCTCACTGTCCCTCCTCTGTACCCTGTCCGTCTTCTCGCTCTAGGGAAAAGGAAAAGCGGCAGCTCACCGTCGAGTTCGCAGAAGTTGTCCTGGGCGTCGTCGTGTCTGGCCCAGTCTGCGAACGCCTCCTTGCTCTGGTTACTGCAACACAGACATGGTTTATTTTAAAAAGTCTCTATATTCAGCTTTTATTTATATTTCTAACCCAGTCTTGGTCTCCTCTAGAACAGCAGCAGCTTTTACAGCCTTTAAAAACATTATGGGACTAAAAGAACGTTTTTATTAAGTACTTTACTGGTGCCATATAGAAACAGAAGAGACCAGCAGAGGGCAGCAGGTTGTTATGGACTTTTGAACATAAACAGAGAAAAAGAGCTGTTTACTTCCTTAAACTTTGTGTCTGATCCATTTTCCTCCCAAAGTAAAAATGTCTGTGAGGAATCAGTGGAAACAGAGCTGTGCACCGTTTTTTGGATAAAAGACTGAGAGCAGACTGGATGTAGAGGGCTTCGTTGTTGATTGGTCAGTGCTTCCTGGAGTGGGTGGGGCTTTGCGGTGCGACCGAGCATTCTGAGGCCTCACAAACTCAGCGCCAGAGAATACAGGTCTGTTTCTGACGAGGAACAACATTAGAACATGGAGACAGAGACTTTAACGCGCCGCTGTGTTCGCCAACTCAGTGCAAAAAAGAAAAAGTGTTGAAGGCCCAGGAACAGGTTTGAGGCACCGTGGGAAAGTCGCAGCTCGTGCCGTGTTTGTTTATGCTGCGTCTCTGGAGGTCGCACATGCTCAGTACGTCAGCAGCGGTCAGAAAACCAGAATACTGCGTTCACATGCCTCAGTATCACAGTTACAGGCGGAGTTTTCCAGGTAGAGTGTCCTAGTTTCTCCTCAGTGATACTGGATTATCCCGGATACTGAGCTCAGGATGCAGAGTTTACAGCACTAATATTGAACCGGGACACTTCAAAAACCTGACCAGGTTTAACCCTCTTTCAGACCTGGTTTGGTCCTGTTTCAGACCTGGTTTAAACCAGGTTTAACCCTCTTTCAGACCTGGTTTGGTCCTGTTTCAGACCTGGTTTAAACCAGGTTTAACCCTCTTTAAGACCTGGTTTGGCCCCGTTTCGGACCTGGTTTGGCCCCGTTTCGGACCTGGTTTGGCCCCGTTTCGGACCTGGTTTGGCCCCGTTTCGGACCTGGTTTGGCCCCGTTTCGGACCTGCTTTGGCCCCGTTTCGGACCTGCTTTGGCCCCGTTTCGGACCTGCTTTGGCCCCGTTTCGGACCTGCTTTGGCCCCGTTTCGGACCTGCTTTGGCCCCGTTTCGGACCTGCTTTGGCCCCGTTTCGGACCTGCTTTGGCCCCGTTTCGGACCTGCTTTGGCCCCGTTTCGGACCTGCTTTGGCCCCGTTTCGGACCTGCTTTGGCCCCGTTTCGGACCTGCTTTGGCCCCGTTTCGGACCTGCTTTGGCCCCGTTTCGGACCTGCTTTGGCCCCGTTTCGGACCTGCTTTGGCCCCGTTTCAGACCTGCTTTGGCCCCGTTTCAGACCCAGTCCCGCTGCATTTTCCTGTTATTTCCCTGTGTTTGAATGGACTGACCTCAGAGTGCTGTTGATGGCTCCCAGCTCTTTGGCCTGTTCACACTCGGTCACCTCCGACACCGAGTTCGCCGCCTGAGAATACTGAAAACACACAAAGACAATATTAAAAAAACTAAAAACAAAGAAACGTATTCCATTTAAAACCATTTTAACACTGTCCTCAGAGCTCTGTGGGTCAGGATCATATCAGAATATATTTGAATACACAAAACAGGGCTCTGTGATCAGAGCAACGACGAAAGAAGAGGTGGATAACGTCTGTTACTCAAGGCGCCGCCGTGTGGCTCAGTGGCAGAGCTGCAGTGCAAATACAGGGCAACTACAGCCTGCCCCGGCGTTGTGGGTTTGAGTCCAGACTCTGACAGTTTGCTGAATGTCTGTTCCTGCTCTCTGCCCGACTTACTACTACTCTGTCCTATCAACAAAGCCTAAAAATGGCCAAAAATATAAAAAAAGTTTCAAGTACAAGTAGAAGTACTCGACAGAAAACTTGAAGTGGAAAAGTTGTATGCCATTCTCAGGGGCGCGGCATCAGGCAGTGCAGCTGCTCTGGGCCCCAGAATAATCATACAAACTTTATTATTATGTAATTTTTTGTGGCGCTCATGTGGCGTTTGAATATTTTAAAGAAGATATTAGTCGATGTTAAGAAATTGCAGTGCACTTTTTATGACTTAAAATTATGACAGAGGCTAAATGTGCTTCATAATGTTGGTGCCCATTCTAAAAACCTGCACTGGGGCCCCTCATTACCAACACTGCTACTACTGCAATTTCCACTAGTACTATCGCTACTACTACAACTTCCACTAGTACTTTAACTACTACTGTAACCCAACTAGGGTTAAGTCCCAGGACTGTCTGGTCATAGGCGAGTGTGCTCCCAACCACTGAGGTCAAAAACACTTTGAAATTAAAAGTGTGTTCTACAAAAATACCCAGAAAGTACATTTTCTTTGGTAAAGTACTTGGTGACTGTGGCTCTGCGCATGTGGCTGCGTCTTATTTGCATTTTCCATTTAAATTCAGATTATCTTTAACTTTAGAGGAGAAGCTGACGTGGCTCCGGCTCCGTGTGAGCTTTAACTGAGTCTGGAGTTTCCAGAAGATTCTCAAACAAACTCAGCCTTGACCCAAACTCTGATAAACTCTAGGCTCAGGGCCAAAGAACACAAAACTATCACCATATGACAGGAGTCCAGAGAGTCCTGCTTTAGACCTGGTTTAGTCCTGGTTTAGACCTGGTTTAGACCTGGTTTAGTCCTGGTTTAGTCCTGGTTTAGTCCTGGTTTAGTCCTGGTTTAGTCCTGGTTTAGTCCTGGTCAAGACCTGGTCAAGACCTGGTCAAGACCTGGTCAAGACCTGGTCTAGACCTGGTTTAGACCTGGTTTAGACCTGGTTTAGACCTGGTTTAGACCTGGTTTAGTCCTGGTTTAGTCCTGGTTTAGTCCTGGTTTAGTCCTGGTCAAGACCTGGTCAAGACCTGGTCAAGACCTGGTCTAGACCTGGTCTAGACCTGGTTTAGACCTGGTTTAGTCCTGGTTTAGTCCTGGTTTAGTCCTGGTTTAGTCCTGGTCTAGACCTGGTCTAGACCTGGTTTAGTCCTGGTTTAGACCTGGTTTAGACCTGGTTTAGTCCTGGTTTAGTCCTGGTTTAGTCCTGGTTTAGTCCTGGTCAAGACCTGGTCTAGACCTGGTCTAGACCTGGTTTAGACCTGGTTTAGACCTGGTTTAGTCCTGGTTTAGACCTGGTTTAGTCCTGGTTTAGTCCTGGTCAAGACCTGGTCAAGACCTGGTCTAGACCTGGTTTAGACCTGGTTTAGACCTGGTTTAGTCCTGGTTTAGACCTGGTTTAGACCTGGTTTAGACCTGGTTTAGTCCTGGTTTAGTCCTGGTTTAGTCCTGGTTTAGTCCTGGTTTAGTCCTGGTCTAGACCTGGTTTAGACCTGGTTTAGACCTGGTTTAGTCCTGGTTTAGACCTGGTTTAGACCTGGTTTAGTCCTGGTCAAGACCTGGTCTAGACCTGGTTTAGACCTGGTTTAGACCTGGTTTAGTCCTGGTTTAGTCCTGGTTTAGACCTGGTTTAGTCTTGGTTTAGTCCTGGTTTAGTCCTGGTTTAGTCCTGGTTTAGTCCTGGTTTAGTCCTGGTCTAGACCTGGTTTAGACCTGGTTTAGTCCTGGTTTAGACCTGGTTTAGACCTGGTTTAGACCTGGTTTAGTCCTGGTTTAGTCCTGGTTTAGACCTGGTTTAGACCTGGTTTAGACCTGGTTTAGTCCTGGTTTAGTCCTGGTTTAGACCTGGTTTAGACCTGGTTTAGACCTGGTTTAGTCCTGGTTTAGTCCTGGTTTAGTCCTGGTTTAGTCCTGGTCTAGACCTGGTTTAGACCTGGTCTAGACCTGGTTTAGTCCTGGTTTAGACCTGGTTTAGTCCTGGTTTAGACCTGGTTTAGACCTGGTTTAGTCCTGGTTTAGACCTGGTTTAGACCTGGTTTAGTCCTGGTTTAGTCCTGGTTTAGACCTGGTTTAGTCCTGGTTTAGACCTGGTTTAGACCTGGTTTAGACCTGGTTTAGTCCTGGTTTAGTCCTGGTTTAGTCCTGGTTTAGTCCTGGTTTAGACCTGGTTTAGACCTGGTTTAGACCTGGTTTAGTCCTGGTTTAGACCTGGTTTAGACCTGGTTTAGACCTGGTAGTACGTACCTTGTTGTAGTTCCCAGACTTGATTCCCACTGGGACTTTACTCTGGAAACAGAGACATTGTGGTTATTAGGAGATTTGTTTATTTCTAAAATATTTAACAAACACAGAGTCCAGGCTCAGAGAGGAGAGAGTCAGAGTCCAGGCTCAGAGAGGAGAGAGTCAGAGTCCAGGCTCAGAGAGGAGAGAGTCAGAGTCCAGGCTCAGAGAGGAGAGAGTCAGAGTCCAGGCTCAGAGAGGAGAGAGACAGAGTCCAGGCTCAGAGAGGAGAGAGACAGAGTCCAGACTCAGAGAGGAGAGAGTCAGAGTCCAGGCTCAGAGAGGAGAGAGTCAGAGTCCAGGCTCAGAGAGGAGAGAGTCAGAGTCCAGGCTCAGAGAGGAGAGAGTCAGAGTCCAGGCTCAGAGAGGAGAGAGTCAGAGTCCAGGCTCAGAGAGGAGAGAGTCAGAGTCCAGACTCAGAGAGGAGAGAGTCAGAGTCCAGGCTCAGAGAGGAGAGAGTCAGAGTCCAGGCTCAGAGAGGAGAGAGTCAGAGTCAGAATCCAGGCTCAGAGAGGAGAGAGTCAGAGTCAGAGTCCAGGCTCAGAGAGGAGAGAGTCAGAGTCCAGGCTCAGAGAGGAGAGAGTCAGAGTCAGAGTCCAGGCTCAGAGAGGAGAGAGTCAGAGTCAGAGTCCAGGCTCAGAGAGGAGAGAGTCAGAGTCAGAGTCCAGGCTCAGAGAGGAGAGAGTCAGAGTCCAGGCTCAGAGAGGAGAGAGTCAGAGTCCAGGCTCAGAGAGGAGAGAGTCAGAGTCCAGGCTCAGAGAGGAGAGAGTCAGAGTCCAGGCTCAGAGAGGAGAGAGTCAGAGTCCAGGCTCAGAGAGGAGAGAGTCAGAGTCCAGGCTCAGAGAGGAGAGAGTCAGAGTCCAGGCTCAGAGAGGAGAGAGTCAGAGTCCAGGCTCAGAGAGGAGAGAGTCAGAGTCCAGGCTCAGAGAGGAGAGAGTCAGAGTCCAGGCTCAGAGAGGAGAGAGTCAGAGTCCAGGCTCAGAGAGGAGAGAGTCAGAGTCCAGGCTCAGAGAGGAGAGAGTCAGAGTCCAGGCTCAGAGAGGAGAGAGTCAGAGTCCAGGCTCAGAGAGGAGAGAGTCAGAGTCCAGGCTCAGAGAGGAGAGAGTCAGAGTCCAGGCTCAGAGAGGAGAGAGTCAGAGGCTCAGAGAGGAGAGAGTCAGAGCAGGCTCAGAGAGGAGAGAGTCAGAGTCCGGGCTCAGAGAGGAGAGAGTCAGAGTCCGGGCTCAGAGAGGAGAGAGTCAGAGTCCAGGGCTCAGAGAGGAGAGAGTCAGAGTCCAGGCTCAGAGAGGAGAGAGTCAGAGTCCAGGCTCAGAGAGGAGAGAGTCAGAGTCCAGGCTCAGAGAGGAGAGAGTCAGAGTCCAGGCTCAGAGAGGAGAGAGTCAGAGTCCAGGCTCAGAGAGGAGAGAGTCAGAGTCCAGGCTCAGAGAGGAGAGAGTCAGAGTCCAGGCTCAGAGAGGAGAGAGTCAGAGTCCAGGCTCAGAGAGGAGAGAGTCAGAGGCTCAGAGAGGAGAGAGTCAGAGGCTCAGAGAGGAGAGAGTCAGAGTCCGGGCTCAGAGAGGAGAGAGTCAGAGTCCGGGCTCAGAGAGGAGAGAGTCAGAGTCCGGGCTCAGAGAGGAGAGAGTCAGAGTCCGGGCTCAGAGAGGAGAGAGTCAGAGTCCAGGCTCAGAGAGGAGAGAGTCAGAGTCCAGGCTCAGAGAGGAGAGAGTCAGAGTCCAGGCTCAGAGAGGAGAGAGTCAGAGTCCAGGCTCAGAGAGGAGAGAGTCAGAGTCCAGGCTCAGAGAGGAGAGAGTCAGAGTCCAGGCTCAGAGAGGAGAGAGTCAGAGTCCAGGCTCAGAGAGGAGAGAGTCAGAGTCCAGGCTCAGAGAGGAGAGAGTCAGAGTCCAGGCTCAGAGAGGAGAGAGTCAGAGTCCAGGCTCAGAGAGGAGAGAGTCAGAGTCCAGGCTCAGAGAGGAGAGAGTCAGAGTCCAGGCTCAGAGAGGAGAGAGTCAGAGTCCAGGCTCAGAGAGGAGAGAGTCAGAGTCCAGGCTCAGAGAGGAGAGAGTCAGAGTCCAGGCTCAGAGAGGAGAGAGTCAGAGTCCAGGCTCAGAGAGGAGAGAGTCAGAGTCCAGGCTCAGAGAGGAGAGAGTCAGAGTCCAGACTCAGAGAGGAGAGAGTCAGAGTCCAGGCTCAGAGAGGAGAGAGTCAGAGTCCAGGCTCAGAGAGGAGAGAGTCAGAGTCCAGACTCAGAGAGGAGAGAGTCAGAGTCCAGGCTCAGAGAGGAGAGAGTCAGAGTCCAGGCTCAGAGAGGAGAGAGTCAGAGTCCAGGCTCAGAGAGGAGAGAGTCAGAGTCCAGGCTCAGAGAGGAGAGAGTCAGAGTCCAGACTCAGAGAGGAGAGAGTCAGAGTCCAGGCTCAGAGAGGAGAGAGTCAGAGTCCAGGCTCAGAGAGGAGAGAGTCAGAGTCCAGGCTCAGAGAGGAGAGAGTCAGAGTCCAGGCTCAGAGAGGAGAGAGTCAGAGTCCAGGCTCAGAGAGGAGAGAGTCAGAGTCCAGGCTCAGAGAGGAGAGAGTCAGAGTCCAGGCTCAGAGAGGAGAGAGTCAGAGTCCAGGCTCAGAGAGGAGAGAGACAGAGTCCAGGCTCAGAGAGGAGAGAGTCAGAGTCCAGGCTCAGAGAGGAGAGAGACAGAGTCCAGGCTCAGAGAGGAGAGAGTCAGAGTCCAGGCTCAGAGAGGAGAGAGTCAGAGTCCAGGCTCAGAGAGGAGAGAGTACAGAGTCCAGGCTCAGAGAGGAGAGAGTCAGAGTCCAGGCTCAGAGTGGAGAGAGTCAGAGTCCAGGCTCAGAGAGGAAAGAGTCCGGGACCCACCTCGGGACAGGGCTCCACGTGGCAGTCTTTGATGGCGCAGTGACTGTCATCGGGCCAGAAGGGACAGGGGCGCTTCAGGTTCACCTACAACAACAACAACAACAACAACAACATTAGATACAAGAACCATGTTTATTAAAGAACAGCACATCTGGGACAGCTGTGTGGTACAGGACCTGAGCTGTCAGAGGAACTTCCAGTGGCCACAGTGGGGGAGGGGGTTGTTTTGGTCACACCATAATTTAACCTAATGCTCCCATTTTCTGCTTTCCTCAGTCGTTCTGAAACAGCGTTGGACTTCTTCTGCGTTAGTTTTTCAGGTTTTATATTAACATAATGTATCTGTGGAAAACCTGTTTCACCAGTCTATGTAGAGCCGTGAGACCAGGCGTTTTCAGCTCTGGAGAAGGGCAGCGCCTCAGCATACAGGATTACTCAGCCAGAATACTAATGCAGGTCTGTTTTTGATGAGGAGACCACATTAGGACTGCACGATGCGGGGAAAACATGCGATATTTGATAACTTTGTTGAAAATTGCTATGATATTATTGCAATATTTTAAATAGGTCCCACTTTTCTGACACAGTAAGTTAAATTCACTTAAAACAAAAATGTAAGTCCTTGTTTACAAGTCAGAACTTAACTCCAGGAAACTCGGGAATAAAACAAGGCTAAAGTGCGACTAAATTAAGAAAATTGCCACTAAAACCGAACTTTTTAAACATTTTTATTTAGTCACAACACATTTTCTTTTAAGACTCTGGTGGAAAAATGATTGTTCCACAGCAGTTAGTGAGATATTTTTAGATTCTTGCGATACAGGATACTGCATTTGCTGATACCGTATTTTCCGCACTATAGGGCGCACTTAAAAGCCTTCAATCTTCTCAAAAAAAAGACAGTTTGCCTTATTTATGAATTTATTTACGACTACCGTAGTCAGGAGTAACACATACTGTGCTTCACCATAATATTGCCAGTAATCGCCCAACTGTTTAACTCGGACACTGAAGATGAAGAATTTGAGGGATTTGTGGACGAGGAATGAACTGAAAAAGTGAGAGTATTGTGTTGTATTTTGTTCTAACGTTAACTGAACAGTTATGAGTTATTGTGAATACGCTGTTGTTTGATTTAGCCGGCCTCAGATTGTGTTTTTTATTCACGCGTTACAACGGAACAAGTTTGGGAGTTATGGTGAACGCGTTGAATAAAGTTTGACTGATTTATCTTCGCTTTTTAGTCCGGAGCGCTTTATATGTGAAAAAAGTTCATAAATAGACCATTCAATGACAGTGCGCCCTATAGTGCGGAAAATACAGTACATTTTTTCTCTTATTTTAACACAGATTGAGTTGTTGACTTTTATTGTTTATTGATTTTAACTCTTATTTTACAGTTTTTATTTCTACTGTTGTTTTTTGTTCTTTTACAAATAATTTCACATCCTTGTTTGCAGTATATTTATAATTCCTTGTTGTGTTTAACTCCAATGCTGTGTACAGGCACTTTGGTCAACTGTGTTGTTTTTTAAAGTACTCTTAAAATTGAAATTAAATTGAGCTTGATTATTTTTTCCGGCTGCGATTATTTCATCTGCATGTTTGTTTTATTTCCTCATCTCTCTCTCTACCAAAGAGACTGGATGACAGGCTTCACTCGTATGCATTGTTCTCTGACCCCTCCCCTTTCCTTAGCGTCATGAGGAGTTAACTCTGTCAGTCACTTGCTGCAGGTCACAGAGAGCAGCAAGAGAGCACAGTGAGGAGTAGCAGGCCAAAGAACACCGCAGCTGAGATTTGCAAGATCTGCAGTGAGCCACTTAACCCGCGCGAGCCGGTATGTCGCATTTGTTATAAAACAGTTGCAACTAAACACAGCGACACAAACACTGCAGCAGCATCTAAAACACAATCATCCGATGTTTTGCTTGCTCTTTTACATAAAGGTCCTAACTGGCAGGTTTGCTTTTTTCCCCCAACCTAAAGTCTAATATTTTTTGAAGAGCAATTTTGTTTACAGAGACTTGAGATCCGTTTAATTTATTGTTTTTGTGTTAACTGTACTTTAGAAATTAAAGTTTATTTATCTTTGAAAGGGTGTACTTGCATTATTATGCCATTATCATTATATTAGTTGAAATTGGTCAATAGAATCGCTTATCGCAATAATTTCTGGGACAATTAATCGCCCAGCAAAATTTGTCATCATGACAGGCCTATCTATAAATAAAGTTGGATTGGATATGATATTGCGATAACAATATTGTTGTGTTTTATTGTGCAGCCACAGGGTTAAAGAGAGGTACAGGACAGTCAGAGGAACAGGGAGTTTTAAGTGTGACTAATGTAAAAAACACAAGAAAGTGAGAAGGAGGCAAAAGCTTTCTCTAAGAACTGTATTTAAATCCTCATTTTGGCAAAAAAATAAGTTGAATAAGACAGCTCCGGGTGAACTTTCTCTGGTCACAGTGTAATAATATGTATTTTTATTTTCACATGCTAAGTGTGGATAAGGCCACAGCACAATATCAGTGTGCTTTACATTCTCTGAAATAGTTAAAATGATCATTTGTTACTGACTGCGGCGCCAGAATCACTGCAGTTCAGCTCAGTTTTGAAGACGCAGCACTGTTACTGTGTTTCTGGGAGCGTCTTAAACAAATCCTTTGTGAATAGATTTTTAAGGCCATGCAAATGATCGTTAAAGCCACACTATGTAGTGAATGAGCAGATATTAAGAAAAGGGAGGTGTGTTTTTACGGTCTCCCTGACGACAGGACACAGGCGAATGCTTCTGAGGAATGAGGTAAAACTGGATTTAAAAATGTTTGAACGGGAGGTGCACAAGTGAGACTGAGCTCGAATGTTTCTATCACAGATTTATTTAAACTCAGGGCTCCTGCAGGTATCAACAAGTCTCAATTAACACTTTAATGCCATTAAAAAAAAAAAATTAAGTCACAAACATACAATCGCAGCAGCTTAAATTGTCTTAATATTTTTAGTCATGTTCTTAATGTGTTCTTAATATCTACTATTTAATACTAAATTTAAGTACAACTTGGTAAACTTTAGACATATTAGACCTTGTTTTTCTTTTGAGGCAGCCAAGACATTCATGCATGCTTTAATGTTTTCGCACTTCTTGCATTACCTGTTGGGGGCAAGCTGGAGAAAGTTCAGTCAGACCTTTAGAGTCAGTGTACAAGCAAGCCTTAAAGGTTTGGACAAAAAGACATTTTTGTACCATCACTGCTCTATTCTAGAGAAACATAATTTTATAAGTTTTGAAAACTTTAGACTTTTTTAAAACCTCTTTTTGGTATAAAATGTTAAATGTCTTGCCTCCTGGCTGCTTATTGGACTTTGTTATTGTTGTGTAAACTCTTTAAGATCCACTAGAACCTCTCCACATGACTGCACTGTACCCTTTCATTACTCAGTTTTTGGTCGGTCAGCATTTTCAGTTAAGTCGACTAAACAGTGGAACAGTTCACCTGATGCTGCAAAGACATGCACTTATCAGAAACTTTAAATCAGAACTAAAGAAACTTTTAAAAAATAATCAGCAATGTAATCACCACTAATCACAAATCTTTTTGTTTTGTTTTGTTGTCCACATCCCATGGTACTGGCTCTGTTTGTCTGTGTCTGTTGTATATGGGGCTTATTTTTTATTATGTGTGAATATTGTGTGCGATTACTGTGTTTCGACCCATGTTGTTTGTTTGTTTGTTTGTTTGTTTGTTAAATGTCATGTTGGATTGTACTGTACCCTGCCTAGGGACTGCAGATGGAAATTAGCCTTAAGCTAACTCTGGTACAATGCATCAAATGGCAACATTTATGTTAAAAATTGTACATGGTCCCTTCTAAAAAAATAAACTATTAATATTATTATTAAATAGTAGTAAAATACAGTTCATAAAGCACCAATAATGTTGAAAGTCAAACATCTGATGCTTGGTTAATTCGCTGGAAGTAAACTCGTTCTGCCGTCTATCGTAGTGTAGACTACAGAAATAGTAAAGTATTATTTATAAATACATATTTATACCCACAAATAAAACTAATAATGTCAGCAACTTCAAAACGTGTACTTCAAAACTATTTTAAATGTTTAATGCCTGTTGGAATCAAATTTAATACATTTTATAGCCATTTAAGGCCTTGCAAAATCAATGTAATGACTTTTAATGCTTTTTAATGCCTTGTGGGAACCCTGAAACTCAGTCACGGCCCTAAACCTCTCTGTGTGTTGTTTACAGCAGAGCACAAGGCTCAGAATAAACGTTTTCACACAGCAACAACAATGCTCCTAACTGTGGAAGGTTAGGAGCACCAAACTAAACGCATGAAAACACACGCATGAATATTTACTGTATATTTAACCATTGCTTTTATTGATAATAACTATTTTGACTTTACACACGGGGCTGAAATTTACTTGAAGTTTACTAATCTACTACATGTGGCACAGGTGCTCCTAACTTGGACAGGGTCCTCAGGTTTTGAAACCTGGAATGAGAACAACAAGTCCAGTTCTATTAAATGTTTTACCAGGGTAGCTCGAGGTTTTGTCTCATGAAATTTAAGACCTTCGTAAGACTTTTTAATGCTACTTGGAGTGAAATTTAATGCCAGCGTCGTCAACAACAGAACAATAATCTGTAGGAATTCACACTAGAGGAATTATCTGTGCTACTCTGAAACTCAAGGGTTTTATTTTAAAAGTCTAACACACGAACTTCAAAGCTGCATTAAAAAAAAACAAAAAAAAAAAACAAAAAAAAAAAACATGAATAAATGAAACATGCATTTCAATGACAACATTTCTTCAATAAATATATTTTGTTATTGTGGCGACACTTTTTTTAAATATTATCAATGTTTGACAAATTTTAAGCCCTAGATGAACAAAATATAATACTTACTCATAATATTTAATACTTTTAAGGCTTTGATTTTGACAAGATCAAATTTAATCCTTTTAAGAGCTTGGGACTGCCCTCTTTAATGTAATTTATCACACCAGACTGTAAATGAAAGACTTGCTCTTTATTACGAAAGCTTTTTTGAGACAATGAATCTGTGAACTGAATTTCTTTACTTCTAATTTTGATGAAAATTTAAGTGAATAAAATGTATAAGCCAAATACAATGTATAAAAATACAATGTAAAAAAACAAAAAAACAATTCAGTGTAATTAAATTTAGTGTCCCCTGAATTTAATTACACAGAATTTTTAGAGACTGTATTTTTTCACAAAGTATTTTCATACACTCAAATCACTGTATTCGCCTTATGAAATTTTATTCATGTTCATCAGAATTT
This sequence comes from Bostrychus sinensis, assembly GCA_020698575.1. Classification (NCBI taxonomy): domain Eukaryota; kingdom Metazoa; phylum Chordata; class Actinopteri; order Gobiiformes; family Eleotridae; genus Bostrychus; species Bostrychus sinensis. Next base: position 41,009,292 of record CM036243.1, on the reverse strand, counting down.
GAAGTAAAAAAAAATCAGTTCACAAAATTCAATTGCAAAATATTCAGTTGCATATATTCCTTGTTTAAAAAAAACTTTCGTAATAAAAACACAAAACAACCTTCATCTGTTAACTACATGTGTCTAAAGTCTTTGTGAAAGATCGCACAATGACGATTATCTGCAGTTGCACAGGCGCTACCGAATTTATTTTAAGGTCGCAATGACTTAATTTCAGGCGCACTTTCGAGCCCTGAGAGCGGGCCATGAAGTCGAGCCGTGACAGTTCTTCCTGTTTCAGAAACAGGAAGTAGACCGTTCCACTTCCTCTTCACGACCGGCGCAGTCTCTGACCTAACCCTGGTTTAGGTTTTCTGGTTTAGTCCAAACTTAGTCCTGGTTTAGATGTGATTTGCACATGATTCAGGCCTGGTTTAACCGTGTTTTAGTCCTGGTTTAGTCCAGTCTTACCCTGTAGTATCTGAAGTAGTCCCTCTCGGTGAGTTTCTTGATCTTGGGGTAGATCTTGAAGTTGTTGGAGACATCGATGCTCTCCACGTCGCAGAAGCAGTCGTCCAGCTCTCCAGTCAGCTGTGGCACAGATGGATGAGGGAACAGAGAACATTAGTAAAAACAAATCATTTTAATATTTAAATGTTGTTTTAAAAAGCCAAACATATGGCCTCTACTGAGATTTCTGCAAGTGTTACTCATTTTTTTAACTCCAAATAGAAAAACACATCAGCCAGCATCAGTTCTCTACATTTTAGGGTTGATTTTCGTAAATGCAAGAGAAATACGATGATGCCAACTCAAAGCACAAACAGCTGTTGACTCCAGACTTTGCCCAGCGACGCCTTTCAGTTCACAGGTGCCTTACTTCTGCTCTAAGAAAAGTTAGTCCTAAATTTAAATAAAAAGCAGTCCGCTTGTCTCGATACACGTCACTTTTGCAGCGGAGCAACGTGGACGACGACATTTACTCACCTGGGATTTTAGCAGCAGGACCGCCCAGCGCCGCTAAAGGCAACAACAACACGAGGACAACAGCTGCTCGCAACATATCACGCTCTGGTTTTAGCGTCAACTTCAGGTGTTCTTAAGTCCTAGTTTGGTCCTAAGTGAGTCCGGGTTTGGTCCCTGGTCAGATGAGGTTTGGACCAAGTTTACTTCCTAGAATATTCCTGAAGTTAGTCCTGGTTTAGTCCCAGTTGTCATTTGTTTTAAGTTGAAGTTAAGTCATAAGTTTTATCTTGTTTCAAACCCTAATTTTTTACTAGTTTAGCCCTAGTTTTCCTCAAAGTTTAGCACTGAATTAGTCCGTGTTTTGTCCAGTTTTTTTTAATCCCATTTAAACTTAAATTTGTCCCTAATTCTTGCTGTTTTCTGCCTCCTGTCGTGTTCCATATGCTCCAGTTGTAGTCCAGTGTCCGAGGCTGAGCTGTCAGTGAGCGCTCCTAAAAGCCCCGCCTCCAAAACACACCGCTGTCACTTTAAGCCCCGCCCCCTGCCCCCGCATTTCCCCGCCCTCTTCCGCTCCCCGCCAATCACGCTGTAGTTCTCCGACCGCTCCGGGACACGGGCGACGGCGGCGTAAAGAACTACAACTCCCAACACAGACAGCGCTGCCCGAGCGCAGCCAATCACGTTAGACCACGCTTATTTACGCTTTTAAAACAATAAACACGACCGCAAATTAGATTAAAGGCTGCGTTTTTTACGTAACCACGCTTGCTTTTAAGTGTGGTGTTGATGTTGTAAGTTTAACGCCGGAAAAAACAAACTGTTAAAGTTTAAAACAGTTTAACCGGATGCACTTCCTGTTTAGGTCTAGCTTAAAAACTGCTTTAACAAGTCGATAACATTTATTTTTTTTAGCTAATTATCAGTTTACCCTGTTATTAAATTGATAAAACAATAAGGAACTGTGTTTTTTAGCTGATTATTAGCGATACGTGCAGTTTTTCACGTAACGTCAGCGTCGGTTCGGTGACGTGCGGTTAAAAAGCGACACGGAAGATTCGAGAAGGTTTCCCCCGAGAACCGCAGCTCCGCGTTTTTTAACCTCACACGGTTTTAAAACAGGTTAAAAGAGGTTAAAATGTTAAAGAATTAAAGTAAAGAAAGAAAAAAAGGAGTTTGCAGGGACTCACGTGGCAGAAGCAGCTCTGGTCCGGGAGTTGTTGTGTCCGCGGTTTGACGGCGCTGTCGTCCTGAAACCAGCCCAAAACACAGCCCCAGGACACGAGCAGCACCGCTGGACGCCCGCAGACCGACCGTCCTCATGCCTCCGGACACACGGCGAGGTCTGAGGGGGAAACCCGGGCAGAGAGGGGTCCGAGCACGACCAGGACCAGGACCAGGACCAGGAGGAAGAAGTCGGTCAGACCCCGCATCAGAGGCAGAAAAACTGAGGTCAGAACCAGAGACGTGCGTTAAAGTGAAAACCCGGGACCGTCCGCAGAGACATGAGGACAGAAAGACCGAAACCAGCCCCGGAGACACGACGAGGACATCCCGAGAACAGGCGACATTCCTGGGGTAAGTTTGGAGCAGCAGTGGCGGTGACTTCCCTGTCCGCTCTTCTTCAGGCGGAGGCGGAGCAGGCACGGGCAGCGCAGGGGCAGTGCTGCCACCTGCTGGAGGTTACTCAGACTCTAAAGCAGTGAGGGGTCCGGGGCCAGAAGGCTTCACATGGGACATTATAATAGAAAATATAAGAAGAGGGTCCATTTTGGGGACAACAGACCCCTTTGCCCCCCAGACAGCGGTAGACAAAGTACTCAAAAGCTGTATTCAAGTAAAAGTACTGTTATTTCAAAAATAATATTACTCAAGTAGAAGTAAAAGTACCCACCAAAAAAATACAGTAAAAGTAAAAAATATTGAGTATAAAATCTACTCAAGTGTAAAGTACATATGAAAGTTTCTGTTAATTCTTCTTCTTCTCTGAGTTTTGAACCCAGAACCTTCTGATCACAGTCAGACGTGCTGCTCACTACACCACAGAGGACAAAAACTACTTTTAACCACTCAGACAATTCAAAGTTTTATTCAAGTAAAATAAAATCATCCAAAATTTACTCAAGTTAGAGTAAAGGTCTGTTCCACAAAATGTACTCAGAAAGTACTTTTTCTTTAAAAAAAAATGTACTTGAGTACAAGTATCTAGTTACTGTCCACCACTGCTCCCAGATATGATGTAAACATGTTTAAATCAAATATTAGTTTTACTGATAACAGTAACACAGCTGATTTATTCACAATTAAAAATATATTTTACATTTTGTTAAGTTGTTTATCGTTACATTTTTTGTTTTGGTTCTAAAACTGCATCACAGATCGTCCAATCACACAAACTGAAAGACCATTGTTTTGATTTAGACTGCAGTACCGTTTTTAAACCAGTAGAGGGCATGCTGCTTACAGAACCTTAAAAGAGCAACTCAACCCTAAACCACTTTTTTTTAGCTGGTCAGCTACAAACAGGGCTTTAGTGATACATCTCACTATTTATAGTCTTATGTTTACCGTTTTTGTAAAAAAAGGTCTAAATTCTCATTTTGTAGTCACAGTGCTGCCCTCCTAGGGTCAAACAGTGGTACTTCTTCTCAGTAGTTGCAGATAGACCAGTGTGACGTAGTATTTGACCTTGTTACCTCACCTGTGTTACCTCACCTGTGTTACCTCACCTGTGATACCTCACCTGTGTTACCTCACCTGTGATACCTCGCCTGTGTTACCTCACCTGTGTTACCTCAACTGTGTTACCTCACCTGTGTTACCTCACCTGTGTTCCCTCACCTGTGTTACCTCAACTGTGTTACCTCAACTGTGTTACCTCACCTGTGTTACCTCACCTGTGTTACCTCAACTGTGTTACCTCACCTGTGTTACCTCACCTGTGTTCCCTCACCTGTGTTACCTCAACTGTGTTACCTCACCTGTGTTACCTCACCTGTGTTACCTCAACTGTGTTACCTCACCTGTGTTACCTCACCTGTGTTACCTCAACTGTGTTACCTCACCTGTGTTACCTCACCTGTTACCTCGCCTGTGTTACCTCGCCTGTGTTACCTCACCTGTGTTACCTCACCTGTGTTACCTCACCTGTTACCTCACCTGTGTTACCTCACCTACCTCACCTGTGTTACCTCACCTGTGTTACCTCACCTGTGTTACCTCACCTGTGTTACCTCACCTACCTCACCTACCTCACCTGTGTTCCCTCACCTGTGATACCTCACCTGTGATACCTCACCTGTGTTACCTCACCTGTGTTACCTCACCTGTGTTACCTCACCTACCTCACCTACCTCACCTGTGTTCCCTCACCTGTGATACCTCACCTGTGATACCTCACCTGTGTTACCTCACCTGTGTTACCTCACCTGTGATACCTCAGGTGAGGTAACACAGGTGAGGTAACACAGGTGAGGTATCACAGGTGAGGTAACAGGGTCAGGTACAGGGTGAGGTGGAGACCACCCTGGACAGGGATCAGTGTCCAGCGGAGGCCTCAGGACAAGAGCAGTAACAGGCAGAGGGTCCAGCACCAGTGGCCGCTCAGGAAGAGGGGGCTCTAGGTTTGGTGGCAGCCTTTCTGGTGAGGGAAAGGGAATAGGATCTGGAGGTGGCGGCCACTCAAGGGTGATGGGAGGAGCCAGAACCACGGATGGAGCTCAGGGAGGAGCTGCAGACACGGGCGCAGGTGGGAACGCAGGTGGAGGATGAGGAGTGTAATTAAAAATGGTGGAGCCCGGCCGCCGACCACTGCGAGTCCCATGTCTCCTTTGTCCCCTGTTTGTGGCGTGTGAACAGATATCTGGGCCTGTTGCAGGGCGGTCACAGAGGAAAGTCAACTGCCCCAGTTCTTAACAAAAAATAGCAGTGGGGACTCCCTACAATAAGCAGAACTGCAATGTGAAACTTTAATAAACTAAAAATGAAAACTCCACAGAGAAAAAACAAAGTCCAAAAATACAACTGAAAACTTACAATAATGCACTCAGAAACTCCAGAAACACATACCAAAATAATCAGTAATCATAAATATAATCCTAAAATTCTTTTTTCCACCATTGACTGTTTATTTAATCCTGATTTTAACAGCTCCCAAAGAACTCCAACAGACTCTCTCTGTGAGCAGTTTACACTTCAGAAGTAAAATCAACACTATCAGATCTAATATTTTATCTCTTCAAAATATTGTTCCAGATACATCTGAGTGTTTGTTTTTACCTTACGCTGGACAGTTTTGTTCTCGTTAATGCTGAGATCCTTGATCAAGTTTTTTCCACAGTGAAACCCACCACCTGTCTTTTAGATCCTATTCCCACTTCACTTTTTAAAACATTTTATGGATTTTTTAAAGATGAGCTTTTAAACATCACGAATTGCTCTCTGGGCGTTTTCCCTGCTGCCTTCATAACGAAGGTGGTGAGGCCCCTCCTGAAGAAGAGCAATTTGGATTCTAATGATTTTAACAAGTATCTAAATAACCATTGTTAAGTAAAATTTTAGAAAAAACTGTTTTTTTTAAATAATCATAATATCCTTGAGAGATATCAGTCTGGATTTAGGGAGAACCACAGCACAGAGACAGCTCTCCTGAAGGTTTTAAATGATTTTAGATGGGACTCACAGAAGCTTTCTGCCACTACTACTACTACTACTACTACTACTACTACTATTACTACTACTACTACTACTACTACTATTACTACTACTACTACTACTACTACTACTATTACTACTACTACTACTACTACTACTATTACTACTACTACTACTACTACTACTACTACCACATCTCAGTGTTTTGTCTGAACTCGTCTGACTCAGGCTGGGGCCTCATTTCCTGGTTTAGATGTCGACGGTTACCACAGTTGCGGCACAGTCTACTTCCTGGAGCCTTACACTGAGCCTCTTTCCTGTCACAGTCACAGTTTATTTTATGATAAACAGAGTCTGATTTTATTGCTGTCGTGTTAAATGTCCAGATGCAAATACAACAGTGACAGTGAGGGCAGGTTTTCACAGATTTACCCAGTGCTGTGTGGTGGCTTTTTCAAGCAGTGGACTATGACAACAATTAATTAACTGCAGTCAGTGTTTGTGTAGTTGGCTGTTTCAAACTATTTCACACTCTTACTATATAATTACTCTTATTAACCCTGTTTGTAGACAAAATGATAACATTACAACTATTTTTTTCCACAAAGTTGACCTTCTCTGTCGCCTTAACAAAGAATGTTCACTCAGTTTTTGTTTTAACTTTAATTCAAAAGCACTAAAATGAGGATAGATGATGAGTGATGTTACAGCCTCACAGATGTGAGTAGGCCCTTACAGATGAGGGAAGGTTCATCAGGGACTCACACTGAGATCAACACTAGACCAGTGCACTGTTAATGCTGCTACACTGTAATAAAACCTCAAAAGAAGCCTTACACATCACACCACAAACCTCCATTTAAAAACACCGCCTCACTGACTCTCACCTCTCAGCTCAAGCTGCAAATCCAGTCCATGTTACTTTTTTGAAGAAACGTCCTGTATTTCCTGCAGCTGAGTGTGTCCAGAATAACCAGAGCCCAGTTCATTCACAGTTCTGCAATGTTCACATTCATTGTTGCTGACTCCTCTCCACTGCCCCAGCTCCAATATGACACACAGTTTTATGCAGCAGCATGTATTCATCAGAAACGTGAACAGGGTTTAAGCTACAAACTATGACTTATCTGTAGAAACTCTCTTAGACACTTTGGCTGTGGCTACTTGAGGAAAGTTTTGTTGTCTAATGCATCAAATGAGCCTGAGATTGTCCACAGCATGTGCGATGCTCCTAAACAAACTGCTCTGCTCTGTGTAACAAGCCCCAGGCAGAAACAGTACACCATGACTCCGCCTCCACAGAGGTGAAAGTGACAGAGATGAACAGCAGAGAGTCAGCTTCGCTTGCCTCGACAGTACCTGGAGTGACCAGCAGGGCGCAGAAAAGTACACAGTGACTGGAAGCAGGTAACAGATTCTCTATGGAAGTGAACTGCAAAATGAGATGTTTGGAGAGATATTGCTTTATTTTCATTCTAGTTTTAATCAATGATGTTTTTTAGACTTAATTGTTCAAACCCTGCTTCCTCGCTTGCCCGTACAGCGCGCCCATGGATTTACTTTAGGTCTTACGAACCCTGGGGCTCCGCGCTCCCCTGGAGAGAGATTGTTGTGTGTGCCCCAGGGCCCGGGGCCTCACCTCGCTCCTGTAGTTTGTCTCAGCTCTGTTGCTGATGAGATCCACCTCAGTCCTGTCGTCCTCAAACCTGAGCTGAGGACAAATGTCCTGCATCAGTGGAGAGAAGCCTGAACTTATTTCAGCTACAGTGCTAACAACACGCACACCTCACAC